>ML058367.1:0-337973 GCA_003013855.2 Liriodendron chinense
AATGTCAAAAATCACGATTACAAGCAATTGGCATTGGACATGGCTTTCTTGGACCCTAGCATATAGGGAGCCCGTAGGCAGAAGCCCTGTAGGATTTGAGATTCTTTAGGATATAAAAAAACCCACTCAGTAGGCAAAAGCATAAAGTGAGCCCGTAGGCTGACAGCAATGTCCATTAAAATTCCACTCCGTGCATCAATTTCACCCGATAAGTTATGACATGAGCCCATCCATAAGGCAGATCTAAATTCAAGTGGACCACACAATAAGAAAGTCATAACATGATCCATCAAAACTAATGGACGGAGTGGATGTCACACATACATTGTGCCAGGCCCATATAGCTACCATCTACTGGAACATCAGTAGGCAGGGCGTACGTGCTGGCAATTCACATCCATTCCTGTCTGAAATTTAGAGCCGCCAAGAAAGAAAAAAAGGAATTGAATACCATAGAAAATTTAGAGCCGCCAAGAAAGAAAAAAACAAATTGAATACATAGAAAATTTAGAGCCGCCAAGAAAGAAAAAAAGGAATTGAATACCATGGTTGAAACTTTCTTAGGAGCACAAAAGTTTTGTAGCAGGCCGATATTTGTACTTTTCCTTCATCGATGTAAGAATCACCTTATGAACATATGTTCGATGGCATTTAAGCTGAGGAAGGCATTAATGATCGTCATTTTCATCTCTAGTATTTCTTGTGATGTAGCCCCACTTGAGCTATAGATCTCCCTCATGTTGTGCTTATCACTAAAAGAAGCTAGTTAGACAATGGTTAGATGCATATAACATAAATATCAAGGCATTGTTGTCTAAGTTAGGGTCCAAAAATTGGGGCTGTGTAAATCCTAAGAGAGCAGATTAGGTGAGACCCCCGACCTCACCTACGGCAGTGGTGCCCTTACCATGGGGCCCATCTTGATGTATTTTGCATCCACGTTGTCTATTTGTCTTTTTAGATCGCTTTAGGGGATTATCTCAAAAATGAAGCATATTGAATTATCATGTGCACCATACCATCGGAAACAGTGGTGATTAACCATTAATGGACTACAAAAGTTCTAGATCAATCAAGCTGATATTCCCCCTCTCATTCCTGCTTTTGTGACCTTATCAATAGATTGGATGGCAAAAAAAACACTACAAAACGTTAAGGTGCGCATAAGAAGGTTTTAATGGTAGGGCTTTTAATTACCACTGTTTCCATGGGTATGGTCCATATCAAAAGTCTTTAAATAAATTCAATCCTAATCTGTTTTCAATACATATACAAAACACATCTCTCTCTCTCTCTCTCTCTCTGCCCATTGAAAAGTCTATGGTTTATTGTTATTTTTGTAACTGAGTTCGCCGTTGAGTCAATTCATTACGGGTTTGAAGTTTTGGATGTTGGTTCGAGCTTGTGTACAGTAAGTATACCACTAGAACTAGGTCATAGTTTTTGTACCATGGAAGCCAATTGCTCATGACTCCATATCAAAGACAAGCCATATCACACCCCAACCTATTGCGCCACACCAGGCCTCACCACATCCACGATGTGGCACGCGTGAGGTTGCTCACATAGCATACTTTTGTTTTTCAATACAAAAGATTAGTAGTGATGGGTGTTATATAAGATGAAGGCTTAGTTTTCCAATCAACTTTTGAATGTGGGGTGAGAACAAAGCACAATTAAGACAAGTTGGTTAGCAGTGGCAAAAAACCAATTTCCCTTATATTTCTTAATCTATTTTTAAAAACCTTTTTAATCTAACACAAGTGTGCCATAGCATGGCGTGTGAGCACCAGAGAAGTGCAGGAGTCGGTTGGCGAATAGTCAATGGGGACCACCAGATGGATGATCTAGATGCTTTTTGCGTGGCGACAAGGCACATTATACATCACACAAACAACCTATAAGGGTCCCACCCCTTGGAAATTTTGAACCGTACATCACATCACATCACTGGACTTCCACCTAAAGCTAAGATAAAACTGGAGGGTAACATGAAACTTCTTCACTATTGTCATCTATCCTTCCCAACAGAAGTAAATGGCGGTCGCCAATGCCGGAGATCTCCCCACAGCAATTGGTCAGATCACAACCGTCTGACAGATCTAAAGGCCTTTGATAACACCAAAGCTGGCGTCAAAGGACTAGTGGATGCTGGCATCGTGAAGATCCCAAACATTTTCATCCGACCACCGGATGACATCATCAAGACATCAGCTGCTGTTCTGACCGATATCCAGATTCCGATCATAGATCTGAAAGGCCTGGAAAACGATCGACGGTTGGAGATTGTTGATGAGATCCGACATGCTTCAGAGACGTGGGGCTTCTTTCAAGTGGTGAATCATGGGGTCCCTGTAGGTGTACTGGATGAGATGATTGAAGGTGTACGTAGGTTTTTCGAGCAACCAGATGAGGTGAAGATGGAATACTATACCCGTGATACGAAGAGAAACGTTTTTTATTCTAGCAATTTCGATCTCTACCAAAAAAGGGCTGCGAATTGGAGGGATACCTTGGTTTGTGTGATGGCCCCTGATCCATTGGACCCTAATGAATTGCCTGCCGTTTGCAGGTATGGTTGGAATTTACATAAAGTTACGTATCTATGCATGTTCGAGCTAAGTTGGGTTCTTAGAAAACCCGAAAACTGGGCCGACTCAATGGGTAGCCGGGCTGGGTTGACTCGAGAACTAGACCCAGCGTAGTAGATTTTCAATTATTCTGGGATTCTTCCTGTAACATTCTTCATAAATTCTTAGCTTACCAAATAATGTCTTACCTTTTTAGCTATTACCAAATAAATTAACGCATGATTTCAAAATATTTAAAATAAAACGCGTAAGGTTTATACCGTTAAACATCCAACCCTTGTTGTCATATACCCTCCTTTTAATGAACCCAACATTTGAAAATGACAAAACTACCCCCTTCGATCACCACTGGTTTCCCGTGGTGTGTTCCACCGGAGATTTTGACATCCCTCTTCTTTTTTTTCTTTTTCTTTTCTTCTTTTGGCTGACGCCCTAAAATGATCTTGAAAAGGATGGACAACGGATAAAATTATACATCATCGAGGGGTGTCATAGAGCACCGCCCACTAGCGACGTGGCTATTGGAGGAAGCAGCTTGGGTGGTGTGCCGACCTCAGTGGTGAATTGAGGTCACCGAGTTACGTGGCTAGATCATTTTAGTACACCCCTAAAGATGAGTCCGATACAAACCTCGAGGGGACCACACTACAAAAAGTAGTGGGGACAATGATGCTCAGTAATGAAACCTTCGTTGGTCCCACCATGATGTTTATTTTTCAGCCAACCTGTTTATAAGGTCAAAAAGTCCTGGATAAATGGAAAAAAAAGAAAAAAAAAAATACGAGTTAGATCCGAGACTTCTATGGCCCGGGAGAAGTTTTCAAGTGTAGGCTATCACTCCCCACTGATTTTTGTGGTGTGGTCCAGTTGAGGTTTCAATCTGCCTCCTTTTTTTTTTTTTTTTTTTTTTTTATCTCATATGCCAAAATGATATTGCAAAATGGATGAACGGTTTTGATATAATACATACTTCGTATTGAGGTCCATATAACTTGGTGATATCAGGTTGGTGGTGGGCGCGACTTGGGTGAGACCCCGGAACCAGCGATGTGGGTGGGACCCTGAACCTAGGGCCCACCTGAGTGTATTCCTTGTAGATCCATGCGGTTAATCTGATTTTTCATATTATTTTGTACTATAGTACCAAAAATGAAGAAGATTAAAATTTTGGGTGGACTACAACATAAGAAACACTGGTTAATGACCATTAAAAGCCTTTTGTGAGCTACAAAAGTTTTCTATCAACCTGATATTTGTTTTTTCTTCTCATCCCTGTCTACGTGACCTTATCAACAGATTGGATGGTCAATAAACATTACAGTGGACTCCAGGAAGTTTTTAATGGTCAATGTTGAATGATAACTGTTTATTTGGGTGTGGTCCACCTAAATTTTGAATCTGTTTCATTTTTCCAAACTGCATCATAAAATAATATGAAGAAACAGATGGACGGCATGGATCTACAAAGAGTACATCCATGTGGGCCCTAGGTTTAGGGTCCCACCCACATCGCTGGTTCCGGGGTCTCACCCAAGTCGCGCCCGTTGGGGGTGCGACTTGGGTGAGACCCCGGAACCAGCGATGTGGGTGGGACCCTGAACCTAGGGCCCACCTGAGTGTATTCCTTGTAGATCCATGCGGTTAATCTGATTTTTCATATTATTTTGTACTATAGTACCAAAAATGAAGAAGATTAAAATTTTGGGTGGACTACAACATAAGAAACACTGGTTAATGACCGTTAAAAGCCTTTTGTGAGCTACAAAAGTTTTCTATCAACCTGATATTTGTTTTTTCTTCTCATCCCTGTCTACGTGACCTTATCAACAGATTGGATGGTCAATAAACATTACAGTGGACTCCAGGAAGTTTTTAATGGTCAATGTTGAATGATAACTGTTTATTTGGGTGTGGTCCACCTAAATTTTGAATCTGTTTCATTTTTCCAAATTGCATCATAAAATAATATGAAGAAACAGATGGACGGCATGGATCTACAAAGAGTACATCCATGTGGGCCCTAGGTTCAGGGTCCCACCCACATCGCTGGTTCCGGGGTCTCACCCAAGTCGCGCCCGTTGGGGGCGCGACTTGGGTGAGACCCCGGAACCAGCGATGTGGGTGGGACCCTGAACCTAGGGCCCACCTGAGTGTATTCCTTGTAGATCCATGCGGTTAATCTGATTTTTCATATTATTTTGTACTATGGTACCAAAAATGAAGAAGATTAAAATTTTGGGTGGACTACAACATAAGAAACACTGGTTAATGACCATTAAAAGCCTTTTGTGAGCTACAAAAGTTTTCTATCAACCTGATATTTGTTTTTTCCTCTCATCCCTGTCTACGTGACCTTATCAACAGATTGGATGGTCAATAAACATTACAGTGGACTCCAGGAAGTTTTTAATGGTCAATGTTGAATGATAACTGTTTATTTGGGTGTGGTCCACCTAAATTTTGAATCTGTTTCATTTTTCCAAATTGCATCATAAAATAATATGAAGAAACAGATGGACGGCATGGATCTACAAAGAGTACATCCATGTGGGCCCTAGGTTCAGGGTCCCACCCACATCGCTGGTTCCGGGGTCTCACCCAGGTCGCGCCCCAACGGGCGCGACTTGGGTGAGACCCCGGAACCATTGATGTGGGTGGGACCCTGAACCTAGGGCCCACCTGAGTGTATTCCTTGTAGATCCAAGCGGTTAATCTGATTTTTCATATTATTTTGTACTATGGTACCAAAAATGAAGAAGATTAAAATTTTGGGTGGACTACAACATAAGAAACACTGGTTAATGACCGTTAAAAGCCTTTTGTGAGCTACAAAAGTTTTCTATCAACCTGATATTTGTTTTTTCCTCTCATCCCTGTCTACGTGACCTTATCAACAGATTGGATGGTCAATAAACATTACAGTGGACTCCAGGAAGTTTTTAATGGTCAATGTTGAATGATAACTGTTTATTTGGGTGTGGTCCACCTAAATTTTGAATCTGTTTCATTTTTCCAAACTGCATCATAAAATAATATGAAGAAACAGATGGACGGCATGGATCTACAAAGAGTACATCCATGTGGGCCCTAGGTTTAGGGTCCCACCCACATCGCTGGTTCCGGGGTCTCACCAAAGTCGCGCCCGTTGGGGGCGCGACTTGGGTGAGACCCCGGAACCAGCGATGTGGGTGGGACCCTGAACCTAGGGCCCACCTGAGTGTATTCCTTGTAGATCCATGCGGTTAATCTGATTTTTCATATTATTTTGTACTATGGTACAAAAAATGAAGAAGATTAAAATTTTGGGTGGACTACAACATAAGAAACACTGGTTAATGACCATTAAAAGCCTTTTGTGAGCTACAAAAGTTTTCTATCAACCTGATATTTGTTTTTTCCTCTCATCCCTGTCTACGTGACCTTATCAACAGATTGGATGGTCAATAAACATTACAGTGGACTCCAGGAAGTTTTTAATGTTCAATGTTGAATGATAACTGTTTATTTGGGTGTGGTCCACCTAAATTTTGAATCTGTTTCATTTTTCCAAACTGCATCATAAAATAATATGAAGAAACAGATGGACGGCATGGATCTACAAAGAGTACATCCATGTGGGCCCTAGGTTCAGGGTCCCACCCACATCGCTGGTTCCGGGGTCTCACCCAAGTCGCGCCCGGGCGCGACTTGGGTGAGACCCCGGAACCAGCGATGTGGGTGGGACCCTGAACCTAGGGCCCACCTGAGTGTATTCCTTGTAGATCCATGCGGTTAATCTGATTTTTCATATTATTTTGTACTATGGTACCAAAAATGAAGAAGATTAAAATTTTGGGTGGACTACAACATAAGAAACACTGGTTAATGACCATTAAAAGCCTTTTGTGAGCTACAAAAGTTTTCTATCAACCTTATATTTGTTTTTTCCTCTCATCCCTGTCTACGTGACCTTATCAACAGATTGGATGGTCAATAAACATTACAGTGGACTCCAGGAAGTTTTTAATGGTCAATGTTGAATGATAACTGTTTATTTGGGTGTGGTCCACCTAAATTTTGAATCTGTTTCATTTTTCCAAGTTGTATCATAAAATAATATGAAGAAACAGATGGACGGCATGGATCTACAAAGAGTACATCCATGTGGGCCCTAGGTTTAGGGTCCCACCCACATCGCTGGTTCCGGGGTCTCACCCAAGTCGCTGGTTTGGGGGCGCGACTTGGGTGAGACCCCGGAACCAGCGATGTGGGTGGGACCCTGAACCTAGGGCCCACCTGAGTGTATTCCTTGTAGATCCATGCGGTTAATCTGATTTTTCATATTATTTTCTACGATGGTACCAAAAATGAAGAAGATTAAAATTTTGGGTGGACTACAACATAAGAAACACTGGTTAATGACCATTAAAAGCCTTTTGTGAGCTACAAAAGTTTTCTATCAACCTTATATTTGTTTTTTCCTCTCATCCCTGTCTACGTGACCTTATCAACAGATTGGATGGTCAATAAACATTACAGTGGACTCCAGGAAGTTTTTAATGGTCAATGTTGAATGATAACTGTTTATTTGGGTGTGGTCCACCTAAATTTTGAATCTGTTTCATTTTTCCAAACTGCATCATAAAATAATATGAAGAAACAGATGGACGGCATGGATCTACAAAGAGTACATCCATGTGGGCCCTAGGTTTAGGGTCCCACCCACATCGCTGGTTCCGGGGTCTCACCCAAGTCGCGCCCGTTGGTGGTGTGTGGCGCATCACACGATCCGCTTCCACCACTGGCAGCACCACACGGAGTTCAAGATGCGGATTTCATGCAAAGAGGCTTTGGCATATCTTTCTGCGCTGGGCACGGATCCACGAGGTGGGTGAGACCCCTCACTGTGAGGTCCACTGTGATATATTTGTCTAAATCCACTCCGTCCATCCGTATTTAAAGATCATTGTAGGGCATGATCCAAAAACTGAATGAGTTCCAAATCCCAGATGGGCCATAGCACAAGAAACAGTGGTGCTTGACCATTAAAAGCTTATTGTGCGCTACAAAAGCTTTGGATCAAGATGATATTTGTGTAGTCTCTTCATCCAAGTGTTTGTGACCTTATCAACAGTTTGGATGGCGAATAAACAGTCCGGTAGAATCTATGAAGTTTTTAATGTTGGGGATTCAATCAAGACTGTTTCCTCCGGTGTGATCCACATAAGATTTAAGTCACCTTCAGTTTTTGGATCGTGTCCTTAAATGAACTTTCAAAATAGTTGGACGGTTTGGATTTAAGGCACATACATCACTGTAAGCCCCACAGTCAGAGGTCCCACCCACCTTGGGTGGATAAAGGGTCTCACCTAATCCGCTCCGTCCTGCGCTGGGGTATTAGGTGGACCCCACTGTGATTTTTGTAAAAATCCACCCGTACATCCATTTTGTGAGCTCATTTTAGGAAACAAAACAAAAAATGAGGCAAATCCAAAACTCAAGTAGGCCACAGGAGAGGAAATAATGAGTATTTCAATGACTAAGAAGTTCCCATGCATCATAGTAGGCCCCACCTAGTACCCTAGGGCAAGAAGTTCCCGGGAAAGGCTTTAGCAAGAAATCCGTGTCCAGCAATCCGAGGCTCGATTTTGGTGGATTTAGGGTATGATCGGAAGCGGATCCAAATCTTACATGGACCACACCATAAGAAACAGTTGTTATTGAATCCCCACCATTAAAAAAATTCATGGGGACCATTGGAATGCTTACTTCCATCCAACCTGTTAATAAGGTCACTAAGACCTAGATGAAGAGAACACAAAAATATCAGCTGGATCAAAAAGTTTTGTTACCATTGTTTCATGTACTATGGTTCACTTGAGATTTGGATATGCCCAATTTTTTGGATGATATCCTAAAATGAGTTTTCAAAATCGTTGAACGGCGTGGATATAAGTCATATATATCAAGGTGGGCCCCACAGGGATCCCATCCACTGGATCCCGTTCCAACACGCAAGCCACACCCATGCTTTTATATCCACCGCTATAAACTTCCTATGGCACACCCTGATGTTTATAAGGGCCATCCAACCTGTTGATAAGGCTGTAGAAATATGGATGAAGGGAAGACACAAAATCAACTTGATCCAACTTCCATGGCCCCAACATGTTTTTAATGGTAGGCTTTACATCACCAGCGTTTCCTGTGGGAGTGTCCACCTATGCTTCAGATGTGGCTCAGTTTTTGGATCATGGCCTAAAATAAGATCACAGAAAAGATGGATGGCGTCAATCACACACACACACAACACACACAAACACATAAAAGGTTGGTCTCCTGGAATGTTCTGAACGCCTGTCCCTTGTATTGGGTATAACTGTAAAAAAGTAAAAGGTCAGTGGCAAGTTCATCATTTAAACAAGTTAACAACACAATTCAATCGTTCCCCATTAGTCAAGGTAAAAGAGGCCGTCTTTTTTCTATATTTGCAAAACTCAACCGTTTTGCTTTAAATATTTTGAAAGCATGCGACTAGGACGCTTAATGGGTCGGATCTGGATCGGATCCAGTTGGATTCGGCTCCAAGTCTGTATATCTGTAATGGATTCGGATCAGATTCGGATCCAAAAGGTGACATCCATGTCCGATCCATTTCCGATAAAAAATCCATATAACCATCGGATTCGGGTTGGATCTAGGTCCGAATCTACCCCATTACAAATCTAAAAATATATATAATATAAAATATATAATATAATATATTTAATTTAGTAGAAAAATGATGCAAATCCCACTATTTACTTTGGTATGGTCGACCTAAGAGTGGCATGCCTCAATTTTGAGACATGGCCTAAAATAATCTATAAAACGGATGGCCATCATGAATATTACATATACAGTAAGGTGACAATGAGTCAGATCTTGATTGAATTCAGATCGAACTCGGATATGTTCCTATGAATCCAAACCCGGTCCATTTAACTAATCAGACCTATTTTAAGATCCAAATCCGGTCCATTTAACTAATCAGACCTATTTTAAGATCCAAATCCGCATTATACGAATTCGGAGCGAATTGGATCTTGGATCTGACCCGCTCCATTGAGAGCCCTACATGCGTCCCAGATCCAAAAACATTCTAAAAAATCTCTAAAAAATTCCACTAGATCCTTTCGAGAGATGAAATTACGATAATGCATGCCCTAGTTTATCTTTTCTTTCAAGTGTAGGGAAGTTGAGGATGATATAACATCCAACCCATCTAACATATGCAGCCCACGACAGTGCTCACATGGACCAAAACCCTGGCCCATTGAATCATCGACTAGATGGGCTTTATGTGTTCTATATTATCTTTTATGATTTGGCGCTCCCTGTAATTTTATCCACCAGGTTTTTGGTTGGTCTGTTGATCCGTGCATACGTTGGAAAGGTTAGATGTTCGATGGTACCCACCTGGTTCAACAATTCTCAAATCATCACTTTTTAAAGAATAAAAATAAATGAAAGCATTTTATAATTTCCTCCTTAAAAAGCACTAATCAGGAATTTCGGCTCCTCGAGGGCTTTTTGGAAAATTCCAAATTGCTGCGGAGTTATATGGTAAAAGCTTTTAATTATTATATATTAAAAATATTAAGAAGGGATTCTACTGCAAAATTCCACAGGTATTCCGATTTGACGTAGGAATGCCTCCCTGAATTAAATTGACTGATAGATGCTTTTTGAGGGAGAGAAATACTTAAATGTCTTCTATTGCATTTTCTTTGAAAAACAATAGTTAAGAATTGTAGTACCACTTTGTCTATTTTTTGGCCTAACATATGCACGGAAACATGATGATCACCTAAAGAAAAAATTGGGCCAATCAAATCATTGGATGACTTAATTACAAGTGAATTTTAATGATTTTGGATGGTGTAAATTATTTTTTTATGGTGTGGCCTAGCTAGCTAATGATTAGATCACCAAATTTATTGTACATTTATCATCATAGTGGGGTGTATCTCTTGGATGCGTTGGATGTCATACACATGCTAATTGGACCCCACAATTATCAACTTCAATATTTTCTAAAGAAAAGAAAGAACAAATAAGGCATTATTTGCTAAAATCTGAATTAGTGAGTATTACCATAAAAATTCATATTAAGAAACACAATAAATAGGGATTTATAGAAAACTCCTCAAAAATCCCACATTTACCCGAGAATTACTCTACCTATTAAAATACCTAAGAAGTGCTTTCGAAAAATAATACCATAGTACACTAATGTATTACTTTTCGTTAAAAAGTAATAAAGTAGGAAATTTTGGCACCACATGGTACATGTCTTGACATCCAACCTATCATAAAAACTTTTCAACGCTAACCCCTGGATGGCTTGTGAAGCCAGTGTGTGTGTGTGTGTTGGTTGAACAGCAAGGTGAAGGAGAAGAGGAATAGAGAGAGAAATGCATTGATGGAAAAGAAAGAGCAACCCTAACTATTCTGCTAGGGTTTTCTTCTTATTAAATATATGTGATAGTGGGCTTGAAATTCCTAGGCCCACAAAACAACAAAATATAAAAAGGGCCTACTTAGCTCAATGTTTATTTTCTATACTCCCCCTCAAGCTGAATATATATTTTGCATGCCCTGCTTGGTACAAATTTGCATTCCCATATCTCAATTTAAGGCCTTTGTAAAGATGTCCGCTGGTTGAAGCTTTGATGAAACATGTTTGGTGACAATTTCCTTGTACACAACTTTCTCTTGAATAAAGTGCAATCCACCTCTATATGCTTCATCCTTTAATGAAAAATTGGGTTATTAGCAATGTTAATAGCGACCTGATTATTGCAATAAAGGATCATAGGAGATGTGTCGAAAAGATCAAAGTCTTAAAGAAGAGACCGCACCCAAATCATTTCACACACAACATGGCCCATGGCCCTATACTTGGCCTCAATGTGGGACCTGGCTACAATGCTCTGAAATTGTGTTTTTACCGTTAGTATAGATGCTTAGAGATATGCCTAATATCCTAGAGGGGGGTGAATATGACTTTTTAACAATTTCAACACATTTTAAAACATGTATAACATTTAAGAAAATATGTTGATGTATATGATCATTTAAGGAAATGATAATGTATAACAATGCTCAAGAATTTATAGAGACTATGTCGTTGGCATTTAAACAAACAATTAACATTCATGATTAACTAGGCAAGAATAATTCACAAGTTAAGTATTAGCAAGTCAATCATTCATCTCACAATGCACAATAATATATAGTGGTTCGACTATGGGTATACTCCACTCCCGGTTTCCACACTTCTCTCTAAGTGCACCGAATTTCACTATGTACATAGTTTTAAATCAAGTTAACCATCAACCTTTACATCTTAACATCTAGGACTGCATTTACCATCTGCCAATAACCCTATTTAGGGACTTGACGAGTTTGGATCTCAAACTCTCACCAATCCTTATCCAAAGACGGTCACGTATCCTCCTGCCGGTGTTTCCCAATCCAGGGAATAATAGTAAAAAATGGACTCTCAATTCTAGACTTACCTAAAGTGGTTGAGCCCCAATGATGTACTAAGATGAGTAGCTTCAGCGCCTTGTTGCTTCAACCCCTCTTTGTACTCCCAAGATTAGCTACCGATCATGAATGATGCACCTATTCTAATGCCGGCTAGTTGGGAGAGAGTATTGGAGTTGCCTTTCTCTATTCAATGCAATGATAGACGTAAGAACTACCAAATTTAGACATTCAATGGCATTGATAACCATAAAGATCTAAGAATAAGATTAGGTCAGTCGTGAATGCTTTGCTTGAATTCATATTTCAAATCGAGCTTTGAATATTCAATGATTAAGTATCATTAATCACTTGGTTTGAATGATGAACTTTAACAATGAAGAGAAAAAGACTTTGGGATGAAGAGTAATGACCCTCTCAATGCTCTAAATGAGTGTGCAAGGCATGGCCATTAAACCCCCAAAGGATCTCACTTTATAACAAAAAGTTCAAGTAAAAATGGCTAAAAAATGGCTAGTTCAGGACTTATCGTAGGCACCTGAGGACCAGTCAGGGGTCCACAACCGGTCTTGAGTTGAGCCAAGACTGGTCCTGATAGAAGCTTAGTAGAGATTTTTTGAGTGAGGATTGCTGAACAAAAACAGCTATTCATGATTGGTCTAATTAAAGGGACCTAGGGTTAATAGCTTGCTATCCTGTTTTATGCCCAGGGCGACCAATCCAGGATCGGTCGGCCAGTTTCCCACGATTGGTTTGCAACCGGTCCAAGACCTGGCCCTTTTTCAGGACTGATGTTACTGTCTTGTTTGAGAGCCTGCATGACCGGTCCTCCAGTGACTAAGACCGATCGTTAGGCCTTGTTTCTTGGTTGTCAAGGCTTCAATCAAGCCTATCTTTTGGCGATCTAATTTAGGTTATATTTCTTTGATTTCCAAGGATCTAACACCTAACCAAGAGTGGTCCAAGCCTGATCTACTTGACCACAAAGATGTGGATCGAATGGCCAAGGATTAGAATGATTATTACGCCATTCAATATGTTGTTTTGGGATATGTTAAGGATTGCCTATATGCAACTTACCTTGCAGGCTTGATTCAGCTTGAATTTGAGTGAAGGAAGCAGCAACGACTTCAAGTCTTGGGTCTTGATTTAGCAGTCGGGGCTTGACAAGACTCGACTCTTCTAGACTTTACGACAATTGACAAAATACAATGCACTTACACGTTCTGTTTCTTGCTTTGCCATGTCACAAGATTACCTCATACAAAAGTACAATATTCAAGGTGGAACATCTATCAATTATAAATCTAGCCCAATCTGTATTAGCATATCCTTCAACTTGAAGTTAACTATTAGATCGATATAATAGTCCTTGTCTAGGAGTTCCTTTCAAATGGTGTAGAATACGAACCACTTCCTCCCAATAATGTATTCTAGGCTGATGCATAAATCGACTAACTAGTCCCATGGCAAAGGACGTATCAAGCCAAGTTACCATTAGATAGATTAATTTTCCGACAAGTCGGCAATACCTTTCTGGTTCTTTAAACAAGTCCCCTTGGTCATCTGCTAATTTATAATTCTACTCCATTGGAATGTCATAAGGTTTGCACCCTAGCATTCCTATCTCTTCTAAGAAATCTAGAGTATACTTTCGTTGATTTAGAGTAATCACAACAATCAAGTGTGCCACCTCTATTTCAAGGAATACTTTAGAATGCCTAGATCCTTAGTTTGGAACTGTTGTTGAATATAACATTTGACATCGACAATTCTAGTCACATCTCTACCCGTGACTATAATGCCATCAATGTAGACAATCAAAATCACAATTCCTTTCAAACTCTACTTTATGAATATGGAGTTGTCCACACGACAATGATGGAAATTAGTACTATAAGAGCATCACTAAACTTGCCAAACCACGCACGTGGTGATTGCTTCAGTCCATAAATTGTCTTTGAAGTTTACAAACACTCACCCTCTCCCCATGAGCAATGAACACCGGAGGTTGCTCCATATAAACTTCTTCATATAAATCACCATGCAAGAAGGCATTCTTAACATCGATTTTTAGCATTAGAACTAGCTAGTAAAAGTGTTGTCTGGATCATACCCTTAGTAACCAATCTTTTTTTTTTTAACACCACCCGGCCAGAACACCAGAACCCGAACATAACCCACACAACCCGGCCCGAACACCTGAACCCGAACATAACCCAACCCAAACCCGGCCCGGCCCGACCGAAAGCACCCAAAGGTGCTGCTGGTGTGTCTCGAACCTGAGACCAGCTGGTTGATAAACTCGGACTCAACCAGCTGGGCTACAGGCCCTTCGACAGTAACCAATCTATTTCGGTGGATGATAGGAAGAAGAAACGTCAATTTATAACATTAGAACTGGCTAGGAATTGGGCCTTTAGCCTAAGTGGATGCAGTTAAAGTCCCACTGGATATAACATTAGCTAAGGTATCAAAATTTGTAGCAAACCAGGAGTCATGGAACCTAGAGAGCAGATATGACCTTCTTCCTCAAGAGAGATAGCCAGTAAAACGGAGAAAGTGGTATTAAAATTAGTAACAGAGAAGATTCATTAATATGTGTTAGATCGACATCAGGTCAATTAAGAAATGCTTGTTGTGTGCTTGCTAGCCTTGAGAAATGCTTCTCTGGTTTCTTATAGGGATGGCATAATGGGAAGAGGAAACATCATTAGATATGATGGAATAGGGTGTCGTTACCCTAGGAAGAAGGGGGTTAAGGTATTAAGAATCTGCATGATGTACTCATGAAGGCATTCCGGATGAAAATGGATTGGGTGGTCTTAACTAACAGAGCTAGCAGCATATGGGCAAAGTTTATGCGCGGTAAATACCACCTCAAGGACGAGGAACCCCCTCGAGTCAGCAACAACAGAGTCAACTCCCCAATTTGGAATGGGATCTGTTGGCTCCTACCAGAGGTTGAGAGCCATTCTCGAAAGTGGGTTGGCCAAGGTGACAGCTCAGCGTTGTTAGTGGACTGGATGGGGCTGGGGCCATTGAAGGACAGGTGCTCGGGCCAGATCTCTCCCTCCCTCTCCCAGATGCGGGTCAAAGATGTGATCGGTCCTGCTGGCATCCTTCCTCACTCTCCTCTTCTTGTCCTCTTCTCGTCGAGTGTTTGGGTTTTGAAACAGGACTCGCAACTGTACCATTGGATGCAATGGTACACTGTTACCCCTATGTGAAATCCTCTCTTTTCATTATTTGCGCTGGCTCGTGTTAGACTGTGAGTCCAAAGTGAGGTAAATATATAACTCAACTCAGTCAAGAAGCTCGCACCATAGGAAAGAAAGGAGATGGGCATGCCCGCCATTGAAACCTTCCCGGTATGCACCAGGATGTTTCTATGCCATCCAACCCATTCACAAGGTGAGTCCCACAAATATGAAGCTGGCCCTAATAAGGTTTCAATAATTAGCATCCCCATCTCAACTACTTCTTTGGTGTGGCTCACTTGAGGTTTGGATTACCTTTACTTTCTAAAAGAAGCTGGCACAACAAATGGATGGAATGGATACAACGTATTCAAATCATGCTACATATCACGCTGGGCCCATAGAGCGTGTTGTAAGGGCTCCTTACAACCTCTATCATCCATGAGAGTGATCCTTTTTTCTTTTTTCTGTTTTACAAAAATATCAGACTTATCTCCATCAAAGGCTATATTTGATGAAACCATTTTCAGGTACAATGGTATTTTTTTCTAAACAGCAATATTATTTCCATGAGAAAGGCCCAAAAAGCCAGCCTGTACATTCGGGTCAGATCAAGCATGAAAAGGAGCTAGGATCCTTTTATTTCCATGAGAATGGCCCATGAGAAAGATCCTAACTCCAAGATATTAATAATAGTAGTGAGGGCATAATAGTTGCCGCCGTTACTGTATGACATGGGCTTGAACAATTGTTTTATGGTCTTTATTTTTTAATTTTTGAAAAAAACCATATATTAACCTGTAACAGGCTGTTGCGAGTTGTTTTCTTCTTCTTTTTCTTTATTTTTTTTTAGTGGCTATATTACAGCCAAGTAACACGTAATGGCGTAATGATTTTCGCATACCATGTCTGATGATTTACTCTAACTGGTAGGGACATAAAAATGGAGTATTCAAAGTATGTCACAAGGTTAGGGACCACCCTATTTGAGCTACTATCAGAGGCACTTGGGCTCAATCCTAACTATCTCAAGGACATGGGTTGTGCAAGTGGCCATGCTCTTCTATCCCACTATTACCCTGCATGCCCCGAGCCAGACCTCACCCTCGGCACCTCCCATCATTCGGACAATGACTTCATCACTGTCCTACTCCAAGACCATATTGGTGGCCTCCAAGTTCTTCATCAAAATCAATGGGTTGATGTTAGCCCAATGCATGGAGCTCTTGTTGTCAACGTTGGAGATCTTCTGCAGGTACGTTTGCATGATCCATGAACCCTTATGCATACACATCCACATGTACATTGAGTTCATTTTGTCCAACTAGCTTGTTTTGATTGCGCCCATGACTCAGGATCGCCAGCATGTGTCGGCCCTTCTAGGTCCATTGCCCTGAGTACCTATCTTCTCTTTGCTACTGTAAATAAGCCTTGACCCATAATCGCTTCAGATGATGCTTCAGATGATCTATATTTGATTAGGGCTATTCAAAGTTTCCCTTTCACTGTTCTACTTTCTTCTTACGCATAACGAGAGGTATGGCATGTGGAATGCCCGTGAATCTGATAAGAGAGAGAAAAACAAAAGAGGGAGCGAAGGAGGTAAGGGTGCAGCTATATGCATGTAATGGTTTCAACAGTAAATTGCCCGTCTCCGTTTTATTCAGTGTTGTGAGCTGCTCGAGTTATAGGTCTGCCGTGATTTTGGTCTCAACTCCTAAAATGAGTCTTCATAAGTAATGTACATGATGGCCCATGGAGTCTCTGTTGCATGTGCTGTCCAGTACATGTCATCAACCTGAGCTACATGGAAGGCAGAGGCATGTGAGGGCTAGTCACGTGATGAACAAACAAAAAGAAGAAATATGCCCTCCTTGACGGGCTGCATCCTTTTTCCTATTAAAATCCCCTCCATAAGATTAATTATTGGGGTAAAAATGTCCAAAAGCTGCTGGCATTGTATACGTAATAGATGATGATGGTCAGGTTCAGCTATTCAGTATGAGTTTCTTAGGATGGCCCAGTATGGCATAGCATCCAGAGCATAAACGAGTACCTTCACTCCACAATCTCAGCATGGGGCCCCAATGGGTAAATACATGCTGGTGATTTTGAGCTGCTAAACTCCGTGATCTCATGTAAATGATAGACACCACTTGGTGTTATTTGATTGCACATCGAGGCGTTGTAAGGGATGGGGCGTTTTTTCTTAAAAACGAGAAGGAAAAAAAAAGAGGCTGAACCTACTCGCCAAACAACTTTCAAACATGTTTTACTACACCCCTATTTGACAGAGGCCTTCCATCCAATTAAATCGGGTAGTACCACCAATCCACCTACTTGTAGTTGTTGGGCTATATACTTTTTTTTTTTTTTTTTTTTTTTTTTTTTCCGGTCTGTACCCAGAGCTACCCGGACAGTGACCAGTACCAGACCCGACTGTAGCACCTGGAGGTGCTGTCATGGTGTATCGAACCTGAGACCTGCTGGTTACTATACTCCTATACTAGTTGGCACCATTTAAAAATTAATATCTTAAAAAATACACATGGGACATTTGCACTCTCCAAACGGTACAAATTGTTGACCCTAATGGAGCATAACAGAAAATTTACATGGCGAAAATAATATTAACCATCTGATTTTCTCTTCAAATTTGAACAATTCAAGTTGTTAACTTTTAACATTCCATTTGATTGACACTAAATTGATGGTTAGGATTGCTTTAACAGTTTGTTTTTACAGACATTCTCCATCCACGATGGGAGACACAACTTAGATGGCCTGGATCGAAGTACTCTCATACCATATATTAGACGGATTAGCCGCCACCATTTTCAAAATCGACAATTGGTGATGAGTGATCCTCTCTGAGGTACGCGAGTTATCCGCACCCACTGCTCACGTAGGGCCCGCTGAGACGTCCCGTAGAAATCCACTCCATCCATCAGTTTCTCCGGATCATGCTCGGACATGCAAACAAAAAAAAGGCAGATTAACTTAGGTGGCTGAAACCCTCCCGGAAATAGTACGATGGAAATACCTACTATTGAACCCTCCCGGGCCAACGTGATGTTTGTATGCCATCCAAACCGTCCGTAAGGTCATTCTAGCTGGGACGAACTGTCAAGGGCAAATGTTAGCCTAATCCAATGCTTCTGTGTGCCCATAAAGGTTTTGACAATGGACATTTGATGTAGAGCGGGTCCCGAACACATTCATGGCGAGAATGGACCAAAGGAAGGACCAGAAGAAGAAGCCCAAGCTCAGAAAAATTCAACAACCGGTAACGTAGTTTGGCCGGTTGAAGACCTTGGTTGATCGGTTGAACCAGATCAAACACCTATCGGTTTTGGCCGAAATTCAGTTCGGACTCTCTAGATAACTTTTGCCATTTTTGGCCGAATGAACGTCCCTAAAATTACAAAGAGAGTTGGTTGAACTCTTTGGACTATGTTGACCATTTTCAACTAGCTAACCGATCAGGTCAACTAGCCGATTTCCAAATTCGACTGGCTAACAGATCGGGTCGACCAGCCGATCCACTCTCCAGTTTTGAGTGGAAATTTTGCTTCTTTCCATTTTTTATTATGACTCTTTCTATTTCACAATTAGGGTTTTCTTGGGGTATTTAAACATCTTTAAGACGTTATTAGAATTTTTATCTTTCATTTAATTAATTAAAATATTTGACTTTGTCGTTCTTCATCTCGTTGATTCGAAATCCTTTCCTTGTGGATTCAAGTAAGCTCCACTGAGGATTCTGAAGAGCTCCGTGATTTAAAGTAGTTATCCCATGAGGAAAATGGTGATCGACCTCATCACGTCCCTCCTTACGTCAAGTGGTATCAGAGCGAAGACTCCCCTCTGACCTCTGACCAATGGCAACTAACTAAGGTATGGACAACAATCCTATGGACAGTGATCCAGGGATCAATTATCTTGCAAAGAGAATGGAAGCTCTCCATCGAGAGAGTCAGTTGCCCATGCAAGGGCTACAAGCAACCCTCGACCGACTAGCGGATGTGCTAATTTCACCCCGAGCCCAAGGCGACATATAGCATCCCGTGATCACTATACAATGCAACCCGATTGTTTGTAGGGCATTTTCGGTGGCAAATTGTAGTGCTACACCAGACGATTCGGGTTC
Organism: Liriodendron chinense; assembly: GCA_003013855.2. Taxonomy (NCBI): domain Eukaryota; kingdom Viridiplantae; phylum Streptophyta; class Magnoliopsida; order Magnoliales; family Magnoliaceae; genus Liriodendron; species Liriodendron chinense. The sequence continues at coordinate 19,455 of ML058367.1, forward strand.
TAGCACGAGGAAGTCAGTGACGTAGTTGTTTGGCGACGTGGGCATAGAGACGATTGTGTGGATCAAGCAAAACAAGATTATAAAGGCAAAGTCGATCTTTCAGGCTTTAATGGCCTACTGTCTATAAAAGAGTTTCTCGACTAGTTGGTGGAAGTCGAGCGTTACTTTGATTACATGGATGTGCTGAAAGAAAAGAAGGTGAAGTTGGTCGCTTACAAATTGAAGTATAGTGCTTCACCATGGTGGGAACAATTACAGCATTTCCGTGCCCAGCAGAACAAGGCACCTATCTAATCATGGCCTTAGATGAGACACTTCTTCTGAGCACGATTCCTCCCATGCAATTACCAACAGGTATTGTTCCCGCAATACCAAAACTGTCTGTAGGAGAATCATTCTGTAGCAAAATATACCGAAGAGTTTTAGTGGTTGAAATTGCGAAAGAACTTGACGAAGTCTAAATCGAAAAAGTGTCACAGTTCATTGGTAGGTTATGGCTAACAATTCAGGATCGAGTTCAGATGCATCCAGTCTGGACCATGGATGAGGTAGTCCAATTGGTTAGTAGGGCGGAGACACAACTAGCGAGAACCACTATGTGGGTCTACCATACAACACAAACCCCTACAGTAGGATCCAATCAAGATACAACATTGGCCAAAGGCAAGAAACTTATAGGAGGGCGTCCTTAGCCTCTTACGTTCGCAAACTATGAGACGGTGAGCAGCCCATCTAGGCCTTAACGTGCAGCGCCGACGGTGGTGGGTTCGAGCAGGACTCTAAATCCTTATGGTCCGCTGAGGGTGGACCATTATTTTTGTTATGACCAACCTGGCCATCTATCCAACACATGTACTCAACGGCCCACAGGCCACTTAGCCATAAATGAAAGGGGCGCTGAAGATGACACAACGGAAGGAGGCCCGAGATTTGATGAGAATGAACAAGCTGCTAATGAAGAAGTTGGCGATGAGAATTGGGTAGCTGAGGATCACGGCGAGTCCCTAGTAGTGAGGCGACTCCTATACACCCCAAGGAAGAAGGTATACCCACAACAGCACAATATTTTTCGCACACGATGCACCATGATCAGCAAGGTCTGTGATGTTATCATAGACAGTGGTAGCACCGAGAACATCGTCTTGAAGGTGATGGTGGACAAGTTATGGCTACCTACGACGAAACATCCTACCCCTTATTTGATCGACTGGATTAAAATGGTAAACGAGACTAAGGTAACCAAGTAATGCACTCCCTCATTTTTAATTAGTAGAAACTATAAGGATCAAATATTTTGTGATGTGGTTGACATGGAGGCCTGCCATAAGTTACTTAGGCAGCCATGGTAATCCGACCGTGATGCGACCAACCGATGACGAGACAATGTCTACATCTTCGTCAAGGACGGTCGCAAGATGATCCTAACCCCTATAGCACTAGAGAACTACCCCGAAGATTCTAAAGTGGAGGGAAGCTCTCTCCTAAACATTCAGGATTTCGTAGAACAATTTAAGGAAATCGATGAAGTGTATGCCATGGTGGTGAAGGGCGATGAATCAGAGCCCTCAAACATTCCTTCAAGTTTAAAGCCTTTGTTGATCAAGTTTAAGGATATTTGACCTAAAGAATTACGAGATGGATTGCCACCCTTGAGGGATATCTAACACCACATCGACCTTGTCTTGGGGTCTAGCTTGTCCAACTTCCCTCACTATCAGATGAGTCTGAATGAGTGTGAGATCCTCCAGGAACAAGTTGAGGAATTAATTCATAAGGGTCTTTTGAGAGAGAACATGAGTTTGTGCTTCATGACAGCTTTATTAATCCCGAAGAAAGACGGGAGTTGACGCATGTGTATCAATAGCCGAGCGACTAACAAGATTATATATTATCAAGTACTGATTCCCGATACCACGGTTGGATGACATGTTAGATATGCTAAAGGGAGCTAAGTTGTTCTTCAAATTAGATTTACAAAGCGGGTACTATCAGATTTGTATCAGTTCAGGTGATGAGTGGAAAGCGGCATTCATGACCAAGGAAGACTTGTATGAGTGACTACTTATGCCCTTCAGTCAATAAAATGCGTCAAGCACTTTTATGCTTCTAATGAATCAAGTGTTGCAGCCATTCATTGTGGGATTTGTGGTGGTTTGTTTTGATGGCATAGTAATCTATAGTCAGAACGAAGAAGAGCACATGTGACATCTTAGACAAGTGCTACAAGTCCTATCAGACAACAAGCTATACTTTTTTTTTTTAAAGAAAGGTGGGAGCACACCACCTATAACTTTGTTGAAATATAAAAGACTTTACACACATTCAGGCAGACGCCATAAAACGAGATGGGCCTCGCCTATCAGATAACAAGCTATACTTAAATATGAAAAAGTCTAATTTCTTAACCAATAGCCTACTGTTTTTGGGATTTGTGATGACATACACAGGTATTTGTGTGGACGACGAGAAGTTCAGGGTTATCCGAGATTAACCGACCTCGATGAACATTCATGAGTTGCAAAGTTTTCATAGGTTGGCGATGTTTTATCATCGACTCATGCAAATTTTCAATATCATTGTTTTACCAATCACCGATTGCATGAATAAATGGTTGTTTCAATGGACCGAAGAGGTTGACAGGAGGTTTGTAGAAATCAAGGGTCGAGATTCCACAACACTAGTTCTTATTCTTCTAAGTTTCGTCAAACTGTTTGTGGTTGAGTGTGACACCTCGTATGTCGGAATTAGGGGAGTGTTATCTCAGGAAGGCATGTCGGTAACCTTCTACAGTGAGAAGCTCAGTGACGCAAGGAAGAGTGGTCAACATATGAGCTTGAATTGTATGCAGTTCATGCACTGTGACATTGGTGCCATTATCTAATTTAGAGAGAGTTTGTTCTCTACACTGACCATCAAACTTTAAAGTTCATTAATAGTCAGACTAATGTGAACCATGTGCATTCTAGATAGAGATCAATTTTGTAAGAATTCACATTTGTTCCGAAGCACAAGTCAGGGCAGAAGAACAACACGGTTGATGCACTTGACCATCATGCATCACTTTTGTTTATGATGAGCAATGAGGTGGTTGGTTTCGACTATCTTAAGGAGTTCTATCTTGAAGATAATGATTTTGGTGAGGCATTGACGAGTTGCTAGGAAGGTCACCTGAGTGACTTTTTTTTTTATTATTATCTAGGATGGTTTCATTTTTAAGGGAAATCAGTTTTGCATCCCACAGAGTTTATTGTGAGATCAGACTATTCATGAGCTACATGATGGTGGCCTTGGTGGTCACCTTGGACGAGGCAAGATAAGAGTTTTGGTAGAGGAGCGGTATTACTGGCCGCAATTGGTACGTGACATGGGTAAAGCAGTGCAGTGTTGTCATATTTGTTAGACTTCCAAGGGACAATCTTAGAATATGGGTCTCTACACACCCGTTGCATGTGTCTGACGCCCCTTGGGAGGAGTTATTTATGAATTTTGTGTGTGGTCTCCCACGAACACAACGCGGCATGGATTCATTGTTTGTAGTGGTAGATCATTCTCCAAGATGACACACTTCAATATATGTGGGGTATCTATTTTTCGGAGAGGTTGTGCGGCTACACGGGGTTCCCAAGATTATTACTTTTGACCATGACATAAAGTCATTAGCCACTTTTAGCAGACTTTGTGGAGTCAGTTCGATGCGCGACTTTAATTAAGTAGCGCCTACCATCCGCAGATAGATGGGAAAACTAAAGTTGTGAATAACACGTTGGGAAACCTCATACGGTGTACTCTGGTACAAGCCGAAACAATGGGATTTAACCTTATCTCAAGCGGAGTTTGCATTCAACAACATGGTGAGCCGCTTGATAGGGAAGTCCCCATTTCATATTGTTTATGGGCAAGTGCCCCGCCACATACTTGATTTTGTCCCATTGTCCAAGCTCCCGGGCACGAATATCACAACAGAACATATGGCAAACCAAATAAAAAACATTCATGTTGATGTTCAGGCTAAGTTACAAACTTCGAATGACAAGTACAAGGAGAAATCTGACAAGCATCATCGTTCGAAAGTGTTTAAAGTGGGTGATGAAGTTATGGTTCATCTACGTAAGGAACAGTTTCTAACTGGGACCTACAACAAGTTAAAGAACAAGAAGATTGGACCAGTGTCAATCCCCCAAAAGATCAATGACAAAGCTTACGTTGTTGATCTTTCGGAAGAAATGAAGATCTCGCGTACTTTTAATGTTCTGGACTTGTACGGGTATCATGAACCAAAGATGGATGAGAACTCAAGGTCGAGTTCTTTTGAAGTAGAGGAGACTGATGTAGAGCAAGTTGTGGATGCATTCATGGCAAGGAAGGACCGAAGGAAGGACCAGAAAAAGGAGCCCAAGCACTGAAAAATTCAACAGTCGACAACATAGTTCAGCCAGCCGAAGATCCTGGTCGACTGGCAGAACCAAGTCAAACACCTGTTGATTTTGGCCGAAATTCAATCTAGACTCTCTCGACAACTTTTGCCATTTTCAGCCAGCCGACTTTTCTAATCGACCGGCCGAACGTCCCCAAATTACACAGAGAGTTGGTTGAACTCTCTAGATTGTTTTGGCCATTTTCCACCGGTCGATTGATCGGTTCTCTCGGCCGACGGATCAGATTGACCGACTGATCTGCTCCGCAGTTCTGCATGAAAATTTTGTTTATTTCCGTTTTTTATTAGGATTCTTTCTATTTCACAAGTAGGGTTTGTTTGGGGTACTTAAATATGTTTAAACATTATTAGGGTTTATATATTTCATCTAATTAATCAAAATTTTGACTTTGTCGTTCTTCATATCGTGGATTTGAGATCTTTCTCTCATGAATTTGAGAAAACTCAATTTAGAATTTCGAAGAGCTCTGAAAAATTGAAGTAGTTATCTTGTGAGAAAGAAGGTGATCAACATTCCATCCCCACTATTTCTTGTAGCATGGTAAGCTTGAGTTTTGGATCTCTCTCATGTTTTAGATCACGTTGAGCTAGAGAAACTGAAAGCCAGGATGGTGGATTTCCCACCAACATCTTCCTGGCCCAAGTTAGCTTCCAACAGTAGAAACTCCCTCTATTATGAGCAGGACACATGTGATGGTTATATATCAATGGGAACCATCCATCTACTTGGCCCTCCCGTAAACCGTGTATTTTTCAAAAATCCAACCAGTCACACTATCCTCTCGGTCACCTTTATTCAAATCACTCCACCGAATATTTTCTACCGTCTCCTTGAATACCCTCCAGGAGTGTCTAATAGCTCTGAGTTTTGCAACATTTGCCATCCATGCTCCGGCCCAGTAGATGGATGGACACGATTAATCCATCACCTATTATATTTGATAAAGAGAGATGGATGTACCATGCTTAAGGCTTCCTTATATTTCATTTGCTCTTTTCTTGTATTGATGCAGCTTATTTCCAACGACAAGCTGAAAAGCGTTGAGCACAGAGTGCTGGCTAACCGTGTTGGCCCAAGGATATCCGTGGCATGTTTTTTCACTACATATCTCCATCCATCCACCAAAGTGTATGGGCCAATCAAGGAGTTGGTGTCAGATGAGAATCCGCCTAAATACAAACAAACTTCGGTCGCAGACTACGTTACTTACTATAGCGCAGGCCTTGATGGGAAGTCTGCTCTGGAACATTTCAAGCTGTGAAAGATGTCTACGTGCATGGTTTATAGTACTGTGGTAGTTCCGTACTCTATTGAAAATAATGGTGACTCATCCTCCTCACGTGTGACAATGATGTACACCTATCGAAATAAATTCAAAATGTAGGTCCCACTGTACGTGGAGACTATCTCTATCATCAGGTGATCAACCAATTCTAACCATCCGTTTAATGGCTACTTAATCATGGTTTTAACCGATGAGCCAGGCTGATTAAGCCCTGAATGGGCCAAGACCCCGTTGGACTCAGAATCAGACAAGTCGGCGAGTTGCCAAGACTTTTAACCATGAATCAAATCAATGGTTAAGAGTAAAAAAATGAGTGGTCTAAATTCAAAAGGTAAAATCAGATGGCTATTATTATCTTCTCAATTTAAATATCTGGTTTTGCTTCCTCTACCGTTGGTCTGGGATTTTGGATGGTCTGGATTGCCACAGGACTATGCCTTATGTATGATTGAAGAATCACCGCCATTTTCTCAATGGTGCAAAATATAATTATGGACTCTAATAGTATTTTGGATGTCAAAGCAAACTTGTTTATGTGCTCGTTCTACATTTTTTTTTTTTAAAGCATCGACAAAATATATATATATATATATATATATATATATAGAATCTGATATTACCAATTATCTAAAAATCATCAGACATGCCATTTTTAATCTAAACCATCCAAAAGCCACCAACCAAAATCTCTTTAAAAAGATGCAACATCCTACAGACAACACCTCTGCCCATAATACTTCCCATATGGTATTTAGATCCCAAGTTCATTTTCTTTTTGAAAAAAGTAATCTCACCTTTTACCTTTTCCTACTTCTGGCCAGGAGGGGCGCGACTTGGGTGAGACCCCGGAACCAGCAATGTGGGCGGGATCCTGACCGTAGGAGCCCACCTCTATGTATAAATTGTATATCCATACTGTTCATCTTCTTTTAAGGCTTATTTTATACCAAGGTACCAAAAATGAAGCAGACGAAAATTTTGGACGGACCACACCATAAGAAATAATGGTTAATAACCATTAAAAACTTTTTGGGAGCTACAAAAGCTTTCTATCAAGCTTATATTTGTATTTTCCTTTCTTCCCTGTCTAAGTGACCTTATCAACAGATACGATGGTCAATAACCATTACGGTAGACTCCAGGAAGTTTTTAATGTTAGGTGTTCAATGAGCACTACTTCTTGTGGTGTGGTGCACCTAAAATTTGTATGCACTTTATTTTTTAGACAACATCCTAATATAATTGGAAAAAACAGATAGACAGCATGGATATACAACGAATGCATCCAGGTGATCCCTAGGCGTAGGTCCCACCACATTGTTGGTTCCGGGTCCCACCCAAGTCACGCCCAATCAGGTGACCCATCTCAACCAAGCCCTTGCTTCCAGGTGGACTGCTGCTCGACGGCGACCTGGACTTATCCTCCTTGTTAGCACGGTTTGGAGACGGCGTGTCAGGTGAAGACCTCGAATGTGACGGCTCCTGGACAGAGACCTCGAATGTGACGGGCTCCTGCTCCTGCTACTGCTCCCGGACAGAGACCTCCCTCGTCCTACATTTGCTAGTATCGTGTACCTGCAGAACTTCGGTAAGTTCCGATGCGGGAACAAGCAGCTCATCTAAGACGCCACCACATGTCCTTGCATAACACATGTGCATGTGATCCAAGCCATCCATCAAATCTGTGCCATCATTTTGATTAATCTAGCACAAAAATTAGGCAGCTCAGCTCATCTTTTATGCCATAAATTAACCAAAATGCTTTGAGCAAGTTTGTTGGCGAAAGTGTAGACGTGGTGAGATTGATCATCATCTCTCTCACATATAACTACTCCGAATTCACCAAGCTTACAGTAATCCTTAACTGTAAATGATAATATCTTCAAATCCACGAAGAAGGAGAGAAGGCAAAGACAAGCTTTTATTAAAATAATAAATGATAATCTCCATCAACAAGTTTAATAACTATTTATATCCTAAATAAACCCTAAAAACATAATAAGAAAATCCCAATCGAAAACATAAGCAAAAATCACAAATTCACACAAACTGTATATTGCTGTCGATGGCACCGTATATGGTGCCACCAAAGGTCACCTTAGGTGGTACCGAAGCCAAACGAAGGTAACTTTAGTGGTAACAAAGTTGGCCAAAACTTCACAGCGTGTGAAGATCCCAAAACTCCAAAGATTGCCAAAACAGAACAGTAATGAAACAAGATTTCCACTCCAAATTCGGTCGCACCGAAGGAAAATACAATGGGACCGAACTATGTTGTAAACAGTCAGATTTTTCTGAACATGGGCTCCTTCCGCTGATCTTCGTTTTGTCCATCTTAATCATGAATGTGTCAGCGGTCCACTCTACATTAGTCCTCTCCATATCAAAAGAACTCGACCCCAAGTTCTTGTCTAGCTTTGGTTGATAATATTCATACAAGTCTGCCATGTTGAAAGTTCTTAAAATCTTTATGTTATCTGGAAGATCAATAATGTAAGCGTTATCATTGATCTTTTAAATGATCAACACCAATCCAATCTTCTTATTCTTCACCTTGATGTAGGTACCGAATGGAAATTGTTCCTCACGTGGATGTACCATCATTTGATCTCCAACCTCGAACACCTTGGCACGGCGATCCTTGTCAGTGTCTCTCCTATACTTTACATTTCCTTCTGTAAGCTTGGTCCAAACCTCTTCATGTAACTAAGTGATCCTTTCATCCATATTTTCTACAGTTATGCTTATGCCAAGAGCTTAAGCAAGGAAACCAAGTCTAGCGTGTGACAGAATACTCGTCCATAAACTATATGGAATGACGACTTCCCTGTTGAATGGTTCACCATGTTGTTGAAGGTGAACTTAGCTTGAGCTAGGGCTAAGTCCCACTACTTTGGCTTGTCCCCGAAGATCCATCGTATAAGGTTGCCTAACGTCATGTTCACCACTTCAGTTTGTTCGTCAGTTTTTTAATGATACGCACTGCGAAACTGAATTTGTGTCCCAAATTGACTCCACAAAGTTAGCCAAAAGTGACTCACAAACTTCATATCATGGTTCGATGTAATGGTCTTAGGGATTCCATGCAATCTCAAAATCTTTCTGAAAAAGAGGTTGGTTACATTCGTTGCACTGTATGTCTTCTTGCAATGGATGAAGTAAGTCATCTTTGAAAATCGATATACCATCATGAACACAGAGTGCATGCTGCGTTGTGTTCGTGGGAGACCCAAAATAAAGTCCATGGAGGTGTCCTCCTAAGGGCCTTCCAAAATGGGCAAGAGAGTGTAGAGTCCCATGTTCTGAGAGTGACCCTTAGAAGTCTGACATATATGGCGCCGTTGCACCATCTTACCCACATCACGGCTTAGGTGAGGCCAATAATAACGCTCCTCCACCATGACCTTCTTCTTGTTACATCCCAAGTGGCCTCCAAGTCCACCACTATGAAGCTCAAGTATAATCTTCTTTTGGTCAAACTCAACCAAGTCTCCAAGGGGAGCCTCTGGCGGGAGTGTATGCTAGGTTCTTGGATTGGAACTGAAGGTTGAGAGGAACCTTGTTAAACTCCTGAGCTTGATGGAATCCGTAAACATCCTAATTGAGAGATGAACCAGTAAAATTTTCATCATATGTTGAGAGGAACCTTATCAAACTTCCCAATAGAGTAGAATCAATTTAAAACACCTAGGTTGAGAGGAACCTAATTTAAACTCCCTTAGTGAATTTTGGTGTGCTCAAGGGATGAGTACGTGAAAAGAGAGTGGAATAAACAAGTAGACGAACCATTATACATGCTTGTGTTTGGGATTGATTTGAGCACATTTTTTTATAGCATTGTCTATTTTGTTGTGTATTATATGAATGCTTGAATGGAATGTATGCTATATTTTAGATAAACACATTTACACATAAGATGTATGTTCACTAAGCTTATACACATATGCTTAGCATGATGAATTTCATATTGTCTACATTGCTCTTTACACTAGTTGCTTAGGTAGTCATATCCTTTATAGTTTAGATAATTGCACATTGATTAGAAGCTCTATATGCTTAGGCTAGTTTGTTTAAATGTTTAAGCTTGTCTAGCCTTTTTTATTGGACCTACTTAAGCTTGGAAGCTAAGTGTTCTTACCTTAATTGGTTTATAATTGTTAATTAGTTTAATTAGGCAAGAAGTTTTTAAAGGATTTTAAAATGGTCTTTATCAAACCCCCCCCCCCCCCCCCCCCCCCCCCCCCCCCCCAGGACTAAGCCGTAGTTCTAAGCGCCGCTCTAAGCTTCTGCACGCTTATCATCTACAAGTGTGAGCCATAGGCGCAATTTCAGAATTTTACGTAGAAAACCCTTATGAGAAAAAACCATAGCACAAAGCGATTACTATGAATTCAGAAGTACAAGAGATGAACAACTAAAAAAAACACTCAAGAGAAACCCTAATTCCATTTAAAACAAATTAGTAGAATACCTTATAACCCGATTACACTGGCTTTTATAAGCTCTAGCAAAAAATAGAAACAATTAGCACAAAATCTCTTATACTGTATAATAGAAATCGACACCATTGGTCGCCCTGTCGGGCACCCAAGATCGCCCAGTTGGGTGCCTGAGACCGCCCGAACTGACTTTGGTCGCCTAACAACCAAAAAACATCCAAAGAGTTTTGACATAAATTTATAAATTGATCAATCGCTCGAACCTTAGAATTTGATCGCTCGAACTCACTCAAAATTGTTCAGAGACCAATCTGCCTTATCCTGGGCAGTTTCATTAGCCCAACCAGCCGAATGGTCACCCAAAAGCCCCTGACTATGTCCAAATTGAAGGCTCCACCAACACCAGCTTATTTCGGTGCTAGGCCAAATGTTGCCATGGTTCTTCATCCTTGGCAGGGCTAGCCTCTCTTGGTTGAAAGCTTTGCAAATCCTCCCGATGATGGTGCGAGCAAGAGTGACAGGTGTGATCTTTTATTTTGTAGAATTGTAGCAGCTCTATCCAATTGGCCTACACTATGATAGGAGGCCTATTTTGGGATGGCTGGGAAGCTTAGGTGGGTAGTCATTGTCTTCAGAGCAATCTTTAAAGATCCAATGGCTGGTATTCTTTAGCTTTGAGGGCCCCTGCTATTTTTCCTTTTGGTGATTGTTAGTAAACATTCATTTGATAATGGTGGTGACTCTTAGTGAATGGAGAACTATTAAATTCAAATTAAAAGTGAATGGATGACATTAATGGTGGAAGGAAGTCATTAATAAGAGACACCACATTGAAAAGTCATGTATATATGAAAGGACATGTGCCTTTTTATGAAAATGACTCTTTAATGTCTATTGAGAGTCTATATGAATCTATCTTTGTGTCAATCTAAATCACAACAACAAATTAAACAATTTCCTCTTCTTTTTTTTATTTTTATTTTTTATGAAGTTGCAGTTTTTCAAGCGGTAAACTACAAACAGTTTTCAGATAGTAAACTGTAGACAATTTTTATGGGGTAAACTGTAACAACATAGAAGTTAGGGGTGTATGTTACAAAAGTGTATGTAATGTGCATTTTTTTAGTTTTGTAGGCCGAAGCCCACATTTCTCCGGTAAAGGAGAAGAGGCTTACTGTATCTTGGATTTGTTGTCACCATCTTGCAAACTGGTATAATCAATACCAGTAGCGTGTGAATATCATCTTAAAGATTGTGACATTGTAATGCGCCCTAAACCTATCTTTAAGTGAGTTTTTTTCTTTCCATATCGACTCTAACAAGGGATGGTGACCTATGTTTAGCTTGAGGTCCCTGCTACTAGGAAGCATCATCTGCTGGTGCTAAGTGATGTAGATAGGTGATTTTTGTCTACCTAGTTGTGGCTAGATGTTTTTCTTTCATCAGCCCTCTTCTGGTCAGTGCGGTTTTCTTCTTTAGTTATCCTTTTCCTGGCTCTGGCCCTGTAGAGGGGGCATGCACCTTTTCTTTTTAAGGTAAGCTTTTGTTTATTTTTTTTATTAAACACATGAAGGGGAAAGACCCTCCCCAATGCTTAAAATTTGGGTAGCCCGAGACACAAAAAGAACGCCTCAGGCCACTTATTCTATACAAACCTAAGAAACAAAGGACCTACAAGACAGTCAGGACTCTCTCAAGCTTCCTAGCCCCAATTTGTCCAGAAACAAAGACCCACAATAACTTCTAAGAAGGAGATCCTCATAGGAGAAGAGCCGATCGATTTGAGATTCACTGCCCAGACGAGCGAAAGAGTCAGCGGTACCATTCGCTTCTCTTGGCACAAAGGAAATAACAATCTCAGCATCCCTTGAGAGAGCAAAAACCTTAGCCCACTAATACCATAGAGCAAAAGTCGGACTCCTGCCCCTATTGAGTGCCCTAACCACAAATTTTTGAATCACTCTTCGAGATAATCTTTTGGCAGCCCACGACCCAATCCTTACACTTCGATAAACCCTCAACAATGGCCTTTGCCTCTGCTCACAGAACAATCGAGCCTAGGCCCAGATCCTCTTCCTCCTGAGGCCCCAGGATTCTCGTGCGTCAAACCATCCACATTAACTTTAACCCAACCGACAGGGGGTCTCTCCCATTTCAACAACAAAAGCAATTTGCCAACCCTATAGTTCACCTCCAAACCCAACTCCTGGATGGTCAATCGGCTAAACAAGGGGTCTTTGAAGATGGGGGGAGGAACTTTTGCAGGATTTTCAACCACCATTTAATGTTAGAGATCGCCCTCCTACAAGACACCTTGTGCTCATCAAAGCGGCATAAATTTCTATCCTTCCAAATTTCCCAAAATACCAGGCCTGGAATCAACCCACACATTGAGGATAGCCCTTCCCCTTCCGAGGCCTAAAGCCACCACTGCGTTGCCCTATTGACAACCGCTTGGTCCTCCCTTAAGGCTATCAATATAGGGTTGGTGTCATTTTTTATGTGATGTCCTGCTTCTTGAGCTAGATGCTTTGTCCATTGTGTTGGTTCAGTGGGGTCAGCCGATTGCATGTTTTGTTCAGGAAGCTTTTGATTTTTTGTTTTTTGCTTCCATTGCTTAGGTTGTGGCAGCCTGGTGGGTTTTAATTGTGTAATCTGATTTTGACTAAGTGTATGATAGGTGAGGGCCATCTTTTTTTTTTTTATGCTAGCCTAAAGTTATCAGTTTCTATATGGATCCAACAAAGTTACAGGTGGTGTACTCACACATTTCTCTTAAAAAAAAAGGATACACTAGGAATTATATTCCCGTAATTAGCATATAAATATCACAAAATTGTGAAGAAGATAATTAAAGTTTTTGTTTCTTTTTTTCCCAAATAAAAAGTGTCAAAATGAGTCCAATATGTGCGAGTAGGTTGAAGCCCGGCTCAATGCTGGTTCCGGCAGACAACCCAGCCCATTGCTACCCAATAACCTATTTTTTAGGTTAGTATACACACCCCACTGTTGGTACACCCACCCACCCTTGTTAGTCACACCGCAATATTAGCCACCCCCCTGAGAACGAGAATCGATACCAAGACATCAAGTGTTGAAATGAGGTTATCTTCACACTCAGTCGCCCACCTGAGCTATGGATTTGGGTGTATTGCATTCAACAACAAGCCTGATATTTTCTTCATGACAGATAGAGAAGTTTCCATACATGCATTTCAACAAATTTCACGAAGACCGAACAAAGAAAAATCTGACAGCTCCACAAAGTAAGACAAACAAACAAAAACATTAGAGATGTGTACCTCCGTCATGTATCACCCACAAGTATGCCGTGGCGTGACGTGTGAGCAACCCTCGTATAGTTAATGGGGACCACCAGATATTGGATGATCTAGATGTCTTTTGCGTGGCAAGGCATGTTTAATTACGTGGCACATTATTATACATCCCACAAACCTCCAAGAAGGGTCCCACGCATTGGAAATTTTGAGCCACACATCACATCCCTGCACTAACTTCCACCTAAAGTAAGATAAAACTGGAAGGTACCATGAAACTTCTTCATCATTATCATCTATCCTTCCCAAGATAAGAAAATGGCCGCTGCCACTGCCGGAGATCTCCTCACGGCAATGGGGTCAGATCACGACCGACTAAAAGATCTGAAGGCCTTTGATGACACAAAAACTGGCATCAAAGGACTAGTGGACGCTGGCATCGTGAAGATCCCCAACATTTTCATTCGGCCACCGGATGACATCATCAAGACGTTACCTACTGTTCTGACTGATATCCAGATTTCAATCATAGATCTGGAAGGCGTGGAAGGTGATCGATGGTTGGAGATTGTTGATGAGATTCGACGTGCATTGGAGACGTGGGGCTTCTTTCAAATACTGAATCATGCGGTCCCTATAAGTGTACTAGATGAGATGATTGAAGGTGTATGTAGGTTCTTCGAGCAACCATGTAACGACCCTAAAATTTCGGTAGGACAATTTTCTTTTAGGAACAATAATGGGTTTAACTAAATACATTTAAGATAATAAACAAAAAAAAAAGCATGGACTAATTGGTTAAAGCCCTCTTAAGCGAGAGGGAAGACTAGGGATCGAATCTTATCACTAACAATAATTAAAATTTTTTTTTTGCTCTAAATACGAATTTTAAAATTCAAAATTATCTTATCTTATCTCAACCAACCCATCTTATCCGCAACAAATTCCAACAAACTTCTCTTTAAAAAGAGAAAGAACGAGAGGGTATTTCATCCATCGTAAAAGAAAGGAAAGAAAAGGAGAGAAAGAAGGAGGAATGGAGGGATGTTAAATCAAGTAGGTGTTCTTTCTATCTCATTTAAGTAGGCCAGATCCAACCAATGAACGGGTCGGATCGTCCGCCCGTTTATTGTACGGATTTAGGGACCCTATTTTTATCTTAACCATTGAATATATGATCGTGATTGGTGGGGACCATTTGGGTGGGCCAGGAATCGATCTGGATGGGTCATAATGACCATAAGGCCAAAATGTACATGGGCCACAAAATTCAGATCGAATGGACCTTTAGATGGGCCACATCGATTGAATGAATGATAGCCTTTAAAATTCATTTATTATTATTTTATTTAATTATTAAATTAATTATGATAAATTATTTATTCCAAAATATTATTGGGCCTACAATGAGGTGGCCGACCCAATGGTCGGACCAGATCTCTTGTAAACCACCATATATAGCCTAAATAAATAAATAAATAAATAAATAATAATAATAATAATAATAATAATAAAAGAAAGAAATAAAAAGAAAAAAAAAAGAAAAAAAAAGAGAAAAGAAGTTGCTGGAACGTCCAGCGTCTCTGACGTTGGAACGTCCAGCGTTAGCTTTTTTTAAAGTGACGTGGGGGCCCACTCATGGGACCCACCTAGATGTATTTTATACATCCACTCTGCCCATTTATTTCTCCATCTCATTTTAGGACTAGTGTCCGAATTTGGAACCAAACTGAGGTCCGAGTGGGCCACAGGACCTGAAACAAATTAATGGTAAAAAAATTATAAAATAAAAATGAAATTAAAAAGATAGAAATTCTAGGCTTGGACAGCGGTCCACTTATGGAACCCATTGTAATGAAATCAGTAGATCTAAGCCGACCATATGTTGTATTATAATGTTTTACAGCTTGGGTCTAAAAATCAGGTAAATCTGAATCTTAGGTGGCCCACACCACTTAAAATAGTAATGATAACAACACACATGGTTGAGGCAGTCCGATTTTGGATTGCTATCCACTTTTGGGACCCATTAGGTAACATTTTGAGAAATCTAATCCGTCTAATATCTTAATAAATAAGTTTTCTGGTTGATGACAAAAAATGGCCCGTATAGGATATTCCAGTGGGCCATACCAAGACAAACAGTGAGAACAATACATGTCCACTGGTTGGGAGCTTGTGGGCCCCACTGTGTAGTCTTTGGAAAATCCAATCTACCCAATCTCTAGAGCAATGAGTTATTAGTTTTGTGACAAAAAATCAGCCCAATCAAAGTTCTAGGTGGGCCATGCCAAGTGAAATAGTGGGGAGGTACGGTATGGATTCTCATAAATAGATTATTTTAGGATATCCCACGACAAGATCTTTGCAAAATATAATCAACCATATTTGGTAGTGTACCATTGGGGAACTTGTGATCAAGTATAGGATGACCAACCAGTCAAGTGGGCCGTACCATCAGAAAAATAGTAAAAGGGCCATTCCTTTTGGAAATGTGGGTCGCAATAATCGAATCTGGACCGTCCATTAAGGAGCCAAACCTTAATAAAGTATAATTCAAATTGAAAATAAGTATATTAAGGCTAGATTGGTGATGAATAAATATAAATTACATTTATTGTAGATTTAGGACCGATTCTACTCAGTACGTGACAGAATTAATAAAGTAATCGCCACTATCAACAGGTGAGTACATCCCAACACGTTTCCTAGTCATTTTAATTAAGTAAGTTGTGTGATGGATGTAATATGTGATATTGATTGATTTATGCTTGTTTAAATATTATTTAAATAATTTTCATTTATAAATGTCATGAAATGTTGCCTCTCAAAAGGAGAGATGAAATGTACGGATGTGAATTATTGTATGGATGTAAATTATTGCATGCATTTATGAATTATTGTGCATGGAGTTCGACTCTGGAAGACCGGTAGGTACTTAAGTACCCAGTTACCCAGGGATCATCCTGGAAGCCCACTAATATGTGGAAGTCTGCCCTACAAGGAAGGGGGAGTCAATTGATGGGATCCAATCGAAGTAAGTGGAAGACTGAATATATGCCCACTTGATGCATCATTTCATTCATTCTTGCATTAATTATATGTTACCTATATTTGATGGCATGTGCTTATACTGTTTAATTGAAATGCATGTGAACCGTATTGGATTACTCACTAGGCTTTCCAGCTGACGTTGTGGATTAAAAATATATAAATGATGTGGACGTTGAACCTTCAGAGAATGCCCCTGATAATGAAGTGAGACCATTAGAGGAACTGCAAGACTATTGGCCTAATCTAACCGATGAAGAAGTGGCGGCCCTAAACCAAGACGTTTAGACTAGTTTGTTTTACTTTATTATTTTCAATAATTAGTAGACAACTAATAGTCCCAAATTGGTGGACTTAGTTTATGGTTGAATATTTCATGAATAAATGATAACTTACTATTTCATTATTTATGCCTCTTAAAGTGATTTAACGTTATAAACGCATTTAGTACACCAGTTATACCCTATAAACTGGGCTGCAGGGTGCACACTCTGAGTCCGGATTTCGGGACATGACAAACCAGATGAGGTGAAGATGGAATACTATGCTCGTGATTCGAAGAGAAACGTTTGATATTCTAGCAATTTCGATCTGTACCAATCAACGGCTGCAAATTGGAGGGACACCATGGTTTGTTGGATGGCCCCTGGTCCATTGGACCCCCATGAATTGCCTGCTGCTTGCAAGTATGGGGTTGGAACAGTTTACATAAAGTTACATAACTGAAGCCATGCTAAAGCTGGGCACGGTTCTTAGAAAACCTGAAAACTCGACCCGACTCAATGAATAGACGGGCTGGGTTGACTCGAGAACTCGACCCGGCGGACTAGATTTTGAATAATAAGGAATGTTTACTGTAACAATCTTCAGAAATTATTAGTTTACCAAACAATGCCTGGAAAAGTAAAAATTTCATCAAGATGCTTTCTGAGGGATGAAATTATAGTGATGCCCCTGTGTATCTTTTCTTTAAAAGTAGGGAAGTGGAGGACAATTATGGCCATCATAGGAACCGCGTGTAACATCCAACCCATCAAACATATGCAGCCCACTACAGTGATCACACGGACCAAATACCTGGCCCATCAAATCATTGACTAGATGGGCTTTATATGAATTTGGATGTTTATAATTATGAGTCTTCCATATTATTTTTTATGATAATTTGGCGCACCCTGTGATTTGATCCAGCACCTTTTTGGTTGGTATGTTGATCATGGTCCGGTGTACATGTTGAAAAGGTTAGATGTTACATAGTACCCACCTGGTTCAACAATTCTGGAATCATCACTCTTTAAAGAATAAAAATAAATGAAAGCATTTTGTAATTTCCTCCTTCAAAAGCCCTAATCATCAATTTTGGCTCCTCATGGCTTTTTACTTTTTTAGTAAATTCCAAATTTCTAGGGAGTAATATAGTAAAATTTTGTAATTGTTACCCATAAATGCTTTTAAATGGTATAATATACTTTTTTCACCCACCATAGGTACCGACATAGGAATGTTTTGCTACCTATGAGAAGTCAAAGCATGTTCTTAGAATATCACGAAATCAGAGGAGTTTTTGTAAAAACCCCAAAAGAGTAAAAATGGATTTTTACTGCAAAATTCCTCAAAAATTCAGATTTGTGGTAGCCATCCTTGAATGGAATGAACCAATAGGGGCACGGCTTGGTTGGATCCCCAAATCCACCGAGGTGGGTGAGATCCCTAACCATGTGTGCCACGGTGGGCCCCATAGACGGTATTGTAAGGGCTCCTTACAACCTCTTCCACCCGTATGAGAGAGAGAGAGAGAGAGAGAGAGAGAGAGAAATTCTAAGGCCAAAGTATTCAATAATATATATTAGCCGGGGGTGACTGTTTTTTGAAAAACCATATATTAACCCGTGACAAATTCTTGCGAGTTATTTTCTTTCTTTTCTTTCTTTCTTTCTTGCTTTTTTTTTTTTTTCTTTTTATTTTTTGGGTGATGGCTACATATTACAGCCTAGAAAAAAAAAATGGCGTAATGACTTTTTGCATACCATGTCTAAGACCATGATTTACTCTAATTCGTAGGGACATAAACATGGAGTATTCAAACTATGCCAGAGGGTTACGGACCACCCTATTTGAGCTACTATCAGAGGCACTTGGGCTCAATCCTAACCATCTCAAAGATATGGGTTGTGCCAGAGGCCATGTTCTTCTATCCCACTGTTACCCTCCATGCCCAGAGCCAGACCTCACCCATCATTCGGACAATGATTTCATCACTATCCTACTCCAAGATCATATTGGTGGCCTCCAAGTTCTTTATCAAAATCAATGGGTTGATGTTAGCCCAATGCATGGAGCTCTTGTTGTCAACGTTGGTGATCTTCTGCAGGTACGTTTGCATGATCCATGCACCCATATGCATACACATCCACAATCCACAAGTACATTGAGTTCATTTTTTCCAACCAACTTGTTTTGATTGCACCGGGACTCAGGATCACTAGCATGTGTTGGCCCTTCTAGGTCCATTATCCCAAGTTTGGAAACTACCTACCTTCTCTTTGCTACAGTAAATAAGCTATGACCCATAATGGCTTCTGATGATCCATATATGATTAGGGCTATTCAAAATTTCCCTTTCAATGTTTTACATTCTTATTACGCATAACTAGGGTTATGGCGTGTGGAATGCACGTGCAGACGGCAGGGACATGAGAGAGAGAGAAAAAGGAGGGAGCAAAGGAGGTACAGGTGCATCTATATGCATGTAATGGTTTCAACAATGGATGGCCCATCTCCACTTTTTTTAGTGTTACTTTTTAAATTTTTCATGACTTTGGTCTGAACTCCTAAAATGATCTTGTCTAGTACTTGTCATCAACCTGGGTTACATGGAGGGCTAGTCACATCGTATGTGAATGAACAAAAAAAATAATAATAATAAAATAATGCCTTCATGTGGATTGACTGTATCCTATTTTGCTAATAAACCCCCCTGCACAAGATTTTCCCAATAAAATCCCCTCCATAAGATTAATTATGTCCAAAAGCCGCCAGCATTGTATGCATAATAGATGATGGTCAGGTTCATCCATTCAGTATAAGTTTCTTAGGATGGCCTGGTATAGCACAACATCCAGAGCATAAATGACCCATAACTCCACAATGTCAGCATGAGGGCCCAATGGGTAAATACAAGCTCATGATCTTAAGCCATGACACATGAAGTAATCTCATGTAAAATGAACACCTAAGTCCATAGCTCAAGTGGCAGACTGGGTGAAGATAACCGTTTCAACACTGAGGTCATGGTATCAATTCCCATAGTGGGGCCGGCTAATGTTGTGATGTGACTAACAAGGGTGGGTGGATGTACTAACAACGGGGTGGGTGAACTAACCCCAGACGGAACAACTTTCAATTCAAACATATTTTGCTATGCCCATCTCTAATAGTGACCAATCTTTACTCATTTTTCGAGAAGGAAACTCGGTGGCAGATGGGCTAGCTAAATAGTCCTTGGCATCCAGATATATTTATCACCTCCCGGGCTGAGCTTTCGAGACTAATTAGAGGTGCGCTCGAGTTGGATAAGGAAGGAGTTGGTAGTGTCAGGAAGCGATTACAGCCGGGCTGACCATTCACTCCCATCCATATTTTGGTGTTGTTTCTTTTTTTTCTTTTTTTTTTTTTTTTTCATTTTTTGCTCTTTTATGGAGCGCTAGGGGGTGGTTTGTACAGGTGCATATAGGATAGGCGGGGCCTGGTCTTTTTCGTGGGGCCTTGTTCAAATGGTTTTGCTGTCCTTAGGGTTCTAGGTTTATATATATAAATAGAGATCTTAAAAAAAAAAAAAAAAAAAGC
Source organism: Liriodendron chinense (assembly GCA_003013855.2). Lineage (NCBI taxonomy): Eukaryota > Viridiplantae > Streptophyta > Magnoliopsida > Magnoliales > Magnoliaceae > Liriodendron > Liriodendron chinense. The sequence goes on from ML058367.1 coordinate 39,790, forward strand.
AACACCCAATCCGCGTACTTATAGTTGACTACGTAGGACATTCGACCAACTCACCAAAAGCTCCAGAGCTGATAGGGGAAGCATGAAATATTCTTTTATCTCATAGCGCAGGCCAAGCGAGGCCCCGGTTGAACCCTCCTTCGTGAGCAGCCCCACTTCGCATGGGTCCCACTTCGCATGGTCCACCCCACCTCAAGTGTGGCCCCACCTCACACAAGCCGCCTCACTCGATCTCGGTGTGAAAATGCATTGATCACCCTCAGTGAGGAGTTTGGAACACGAGACCTCCCGCTTCGATATATACCAATTTGATGCATAACGATAGTTGGCATCATTTAAAATTGGTCTCTTAAACCATACACATGGCACATTTGCACTATCTAATACACCATACAAATTGTTGACCCAAATGGGGGCATAACAGAAAATTTATATGGAGAAGACAATGTAAATCATCTGATTTTCTCTTCATATTTGAACAACTCACTTTGTTACTTTTAACCTTCCATTTGATTGACACTAAATTGATGGTTAGGATTGCTTTAGCAGAATGTTATTACAAACATTCTCCATCCACAATGCGACAGACAACTTAGATGGTATAGATTGGAGTACTCTCATGCCATGTTAGGAGGATCAGCTGCCTCCATTTTCAAAATCAACAATGGGTGATGAGCAGTGATCCCCTGCGATGGACCCAAGTTTCCTGCACCCCTGCTTATGTAGAGCCTCCTGAGATGTCTCTTAGAAATACACCCCATCCATCAGTTTCTCCGGCTCATGCTAGGACATGATCCAAAAATGAGGCAGATTCAGAACTTAAGTGGACCACTATAAGAAACAGTAGGATGGAAATGCCCACCATTGAAACCTTCCTGGGCCACCACGATATTTATATGCCATCCAAACTGTCGGGATGAACTGAAAGCACAAATGTTAGCCTAATCAAAAGCTTCTGTGTCTCCATAAAGTTTTTGGCAATGGGCATTTCATCCCCACTGTTTCCTGTAGCGTGGTCCACTTGAGTTTTGGATCTCCCTCGTCTTGTCCTAACACGAGCTAGAGAAACAGGTAGATGGGGTGGTAGATTTCTCATGGCCATCTTGGTGGCCCCGTGTAGCTTCCAACTGTAGAAAATCGTATCAAGTACATGACACATATCATGGTTATATATCAATGGGAACCATCCATCTAGTACTTGGCCCTCTCGTAAACTGCATATTTTTTCAAAAATCCAATTTTGTCACACTATCCTTTCGGCCACCTTTTATTCAAATCACTCTCTTAATATTTTGGCAGTTAACAATTTCTTATTTTTTACCTTCTCTTTGGCTGCCCTCCAACTGATGTACAAGAGTGTCTAAGAGCTCTGAGTTTTACAACACAAGTCATCCATGCTACGGCCTAGTAGATGAATGGACCCCATCAAACCATCACCTACTATATATATGTGATAAGAAGAGATGGATGCACCATGCTTACGGCTGCCCCATGAATTCATTGGCACCTTTCTTGTGTTGATGCAGCTTATTTCCAACGATAAGCTGAAAAGCGCTGAACACAAAGTGCTGGCTAACCGTGTGGGCCCAAGGATATCCGTGGCATGTTTCTTCTCCGCACATCTCCAACCTTCCACCGAAGTATATGGCCCAATCAACGAGTTGGTCTCAGATGGGAATCCGCCCAAGTACAAGGAAACTACGGTCGCAGACTACGTTACTTACTATCGAGCAAAAGGACTTGACGGGAAGTCTGCTCTGGATCATTTCAAGCTATGAAAGATGTCTACGTGCATGGTTTACAGTCCTATGCTAGTTTTGCACCATACTGAAAATGATGGTGACTCATCCTCACTTGTGACGCTGATGGACACCGATCAAGACAAATTCAAAATGTAGATCCCACTATAGGTGGATATAATCTATAAGTCAACCATTTCTAATTACCATCCAATTAATGGCAACCAAATCATGATTTTAACCGACCAGCCAGGCTGATTAAGCCCTCAATAGGGAAAGTACCCGTTCAACTCAAATCAATGGTTAAGATTAAAATAATGAGTACTCTAAATCCAAAGGGTAAAATCAGAAGGTTATGATGATCTTCTCCAAATAAATACCTCGTTATGCTTCATGATCTGCAGTTGGTCACCTATTTGGATGGTCTGGATTGCCATATGACAATGCCATATGTACGATTGAAGAATCACCACTATTTTCTGAATGGTGCAAAATATAATAGACTTTCTGGAAGGTGCAAACTCGCATGTTTGCTGCTTCTACATTAGTATGGTGTACCTGAGCTTCATAAGTTCCTATGGATGAACAATGATCTCATCTACACGCCACCACATGTCCCTGCATAGCACACGTGCATGAGATCGAAGCCATCCGTTCAAATCAGTGCCACTTTTTGATGATCTAGCACAAAAATAAGCAGGTCAGCTCATCTATTATGCTGTAATTTTAAAATGAGAGAAATGAAAAGAAAAGAAGGACCAAGATGCTCTGAACAAGCTTTTTCTAAGCTGTCCACCGAATTCAAACATTGTGGGCCACCGTGACGAGTGAAGCAGGGCATTCTTGGTCTACGGGCATTAATTGTAGAAATGATCGAATATTTCCTAATCATTTTTCTCATGTTTTCCTTTCATCAGCCCCAAAAAGAACACCTCAGGCTACCTATCATGAGGCCTTTTACCCTGCCCAATACTTCAAATTTGGGCAGCCTGAGCCACAAAAAAGGCCATGTAGGCCACCTAACCTATACAAACCTAAGAAACAAAGGACCTACAAGACAGCCAGGACTCTCTCAAGTTCCTTGGCTCGACTTTGTCCAGAAAGAAAGACACACAACAACTTCTAGGAAGGAGATCCAAATGAGAGAAGAGTCGATTGATTTGAGATTCACTGTCCAAAGAGTTAGCGGTACAATTCACTTCTCTCGGCACAAAGTAAATAACAATCTCAGCATCCTCGAAGACTCACTGCCCATTGGGGGCATGCACTTTTTTTTTTTTTTTTAAGTAAGCTTTTGTTTATTTTTTTATTAAACACATGAAGGGGAAAGACCCTCCCAAATGCTTAAATTTTGGGCAGCCCGAGCCACAAAAAGAACGCCTTAGGCCACCTATCTTATACAAACCTAAGAAACAAGGGACCTACAAGACAGTCAGGACTCTCTTAAGTTCCCTAGCCCAACTTTGTCTAGAAACAAAGACCCACAACAGCTTCTAGGAAGGAGATCCGCAAGGGAGAAGAGTCGATCAATTTGAGATTCACAGCCCAAAGAGTCAGCCGTACCATTCGCTTCTCTGGGCACAAAGGAAATAACAATCTCAGCATCCCTATAGAGAGCAAAAACCTTGGCCCACTAATACCACAGAGCAAAAGTCGGACTCCTGCCCCTATTGAGTGCGCTGACCACCAATTTTGAGTCACTCTCTGAGATAATCTTCTGGCATCCCCTATCCTTATACTTCGACAGACCCTCATCAATGGCCTTTGCCTTCGCTCACAGAACATTCGAGACTAGGCCCAGACCCTCTTCCTCATGTGGCCCCGGGAATCCCGCGCGTCGAACCATCCACATTAACTTCAACCCAACAGACAGGGGGTCTCTCCCATTTCAACAACAAAAGCAGTTTAATTTGTATAGTTCACCTCCAAACCCAGTGCATGGATGGTCAATCGGCTATGCAAGGACTCTTTGGAGATGGGGGGAGGAACTTCTACATGATTTTCAATCACCATTTGATGTTAGAGATCGCCCTGCTACAAGACACCTTGTGCTCATCAAAGCGGCATAAATTCCTATCCTTCCAAATTTCCCAAAATACCAGGCCTGGAATCAACCCACACGTTGAGGATAGCCCATCCCCTTTCGAGGCCTGAAGCCACCACTGCGTTGCCCTGTTGACAGCTGATTGGTCCTTCCTTAAGGCTGTCAATATAGGGTTGATGTCATTTTTGCGTGATGTCCTGCTTCTTGAGCTAGATGCTCTGTCCATTGTGTTGGTTTAGTGGGGTCGGCCGATTGCATGTTTTGTTCAAGAAGCTTTTATTTTTTATTTTTTGCTTCCACTGCTTGGGTTGTGGCGGCCTAGAGGGTTTTAATTGTGTAATCTGATTTTGACTTGGTGTATGATAGGTGTGGCCCATCCTTTTTGTGGTGCCAGCCTAAAGTTATCGGTTTCTATGTGCATCCAACAAAGTTACAGGTGGTGTACTCACATATTATGGGAGTTGTGGTTAGCAAGGAATGACGCTCGCTTCAACAACATCCCGATGCATCCGGGGAAGGTGATATCTAAGACTAGTAATTAGATCCGATTGATCAGCCGGGGTGTTCTGGTCACTCGTGACCTATCTTTCTCTAGATCTTTGCCTCTAAATATTCTGGGTGTGTGCACCCAGAAAACAGATCCAAATAAATCCAAGGTGGTGAAATGGGTAAGGCCTCAGCTTAATTGGGTGAAGATAAAAGTGGATGGTTCGGCCAAGGGCAATCCGGGTTCCTCCCCCTTAGAGGGGGGTGTGTGTGTATGTCGAGACTGCTTAGGGAATTTTCGTTTTGGTTTCTCAGTGGGTTATGGTATGGGAACCAATAACACGGCGGAGATAAAGGCAGTGGTGGATGGTTTGCAAATTCGTTTGGATAAAGTGCTTAACAAAGTGGAGGTGGAGAGCGATTCAAAAATTGTGGTTTTGTTAGCCTTAAAATCGCCTAAGTCGTGGAGTATGTGGTATTGGCATGAAAGCGTTTCTCTTCTCAGCCGTCGGACGGAGACGAAGATTTCCCACACTCCCAAAGAATCGAACATTGTGTCAGATGGGCTAGCTCGTTTGGGTAGTGCTGGGTAAGCCCGTCATATTTTCCACTCCTTGCGTGAGGTTCCTAATATCGTTAGGGGGCATATATTCCTCGACAAAGTTGGGGTAGGTAATATTAGGATGGGGTAAGGCCCATGTCGGGTGGGATTAGAGTCTTTTGGTGTGCTTAATAGGCAGGTCGGTGGATGTTTTTGTGTTGTGGGCTTGTCCGTTCGAGGTCGTACAGTTTGTTTTTCCCTTTCTATAAATATATAGAATTACATTTCCCAAAAAAAAAAGGTGGTGTACTCACATATTTCTCTTAAAGGAAAGGATACAATAGGAATTATATTCCCATAATTAGCATATAAATATCACAAAATTGTGAAGAAGATAATTACAGTTTTTGTTTCTTTTTTCCAAAGTAAAAGTGTCAAAATGAGTCCAATATGTTCGAGTAGGTCAAATTAAAGCTCGGCTCAATGCTCGTTCTGATAGACAATGGCCTCATTTCTTGTCTAATGAATTTCGTGCAAATATATATATATATATATATATATATATATATATATATATATATATATATATATATATATATATATATATATATGTTTTTTTTTTTTTTTTTTTTTTTTATGAGGTTAGTATACACACCCCATTGTTGGTACACCCATCCACCTTTGTTAGTCACACCACAATATTAGCCACCCCAGCCCCTTGGGAATTGATACCAAGACCTTAAGTGCTGAAATGATGTTATCTTCACTCAATCACCCACATGAGCTATAGATCTGGGTGTGTTGCCTTCAACAACAAGCCTGATATTTTCTTAGTGACAGATAGAGAGGTTTCCATACATGCATTTCAAAAAATTTCACGAAGACCGAGCAAAGAAAAATCTGACACCTCCACAATGTAAGACAAACAAACGATAACATTAGAGATTATACCTCCGTCACGGATCACCCACAAGTATGCCATGGCCTGAGGTGTGCGTAACCTTCAAATAGTTAATGGGGACCACCAGATATTGGATGATCTAGATGTCTTTTGCGTGGTTACAAGGCATGTTTAATTAAGTGACACATTATTATACATCCCACAAACCTCCAAGAAGGGTCCCACGCTCTGGAAATTTTGAACCACACATTACATCACTACACTAACTTCCACCTAAAGCCAAGATAAAACTGGAAGGTACCATTCACCATTGCCATGTATCTTTCTTAAGATAAGCAAATGGCTGCTCCCACTGCTGGAGATCTCCCCATGGCAATTGGGTCATATCACGACCAACTGAAAGATTTGAAGGCCTTTGATGACACAAAAGCTGGTGTCAAAGGACTAGTGGATGCTGGCATCGTGAAGATCCCCAACATTTTCATCCGGTCACCAGAGGACATGATGTTGGAACTCCGGTCAGCGGAAGCAACAAAGAAGATCAAACAATCACCTCACAGCCACACAAGCAATTAACGTAAAAGCACACGAATTTTACATGGAAAACCTTTGCGAGAAAAAACCATGGTACCAAGTGACACCTCCACCATGAATCTCATATGATTACATAGCTAATCTATCCAAGTAGATCCCAAAGATGAACAAAAGCTCTCAAACCTCACTATCTTCTCACCCAAAATCTCTTGTTAGAGCACCTTGGTATTGCTTAGCATTACTTCCAACATGATTAGGAAACGTTTATATAAGATTATCTTTGGATTTGGAAACATAAAACGCAAAACCCCGCAAGGAATCCAACTCCCGCACATCACCCGACCAGTCGGCCAACCAACCAAATCGGTCCAGAAAGCTATTGAAAACAAACATGCCTCACTGTCTATAATTCGATTGGTCGGAGGCCCTCCAGAAACTGCCTAGACCCCCCTGTGTAAACTTGTCCACTAACCGACCAGTTGACCGACCGGTCGGTGAATACTTTATTTGCACAATTTTGAGGCCTTCACAATAAACTCCACCAAGGCATCAAAACATCAAACCACCTTCTCTACTCTTTATAAATTAGCTCCTCATCAATCATAGTGTCGCCGCTTCTCATGCATCACTGCGTCTTGGTCAAGCATTCGCCAATCCCAGAGAAGTTACGAAGAACTTGAACTTTTCTGTTGGGACCACCTTAGTTAGCATATCTGTCGGATTCACACTAGTGTGAATCTTGTCCAAAGTCACATTTCCTTCCTCAAGCACCTGTCGAATAAAATGGTGACGCACATTAATGTATTTAGTACGAGAGTAATAAATAAATTTTTTAGCCAAATTGATAGCACTAAAACTATCATAATTAACCGACATGACTTCCTACTGAAGCCCCAATTGATTTATCATTCTTTTCAACCAAACAGCTTCCCTGAAAGCTTCTTTCATTGACATATACTCAGCTTTAGTAGTGGAAAGAGCCACCACAAACTGAAGCTTAAACATACAACTAATCATTCCATCCGCTAATACAAACGAGTACCCTTAAGTCGACCTCCTACTATCCACGCTACCTTCTTAATTAGAATCGATGTAACCAACCAACTTGTCCTTGGACTTTTCAAACATCAAGACACAGTCCTACATACCCCGAATGTATCGAAGTAGCCATTTCACAACTTCTCAATGTTGTTTGCCCAAGTTAGACATGATTCAGCTAACAACACTCATAGCCTGTGAAATATTTGGTCTTGTACAGACCATGACATACATTAAGCTGCCCACAGCACTTGAATATGGCACATGAGACATAACATGTTTTTCTTCATCTGTTTTGGGACAATGTTTAGAAGAAAGCTTAAAGTGAGCCGCATGGGGAACGCTAACCGATTTGGACTTGTCCATCTCATACTTTTTCAATACCTTCTTAAGGTATTCCCCCTCAGATAACCATAACCTGCTCATCTTCCTGTTTCTATAAATATTTATGCCAAGAACCCTCTTTGCAGCCCTTAGATCCTTCTCGAATGTCCCTGAAAGCTGAGTCTTCAACACATCGATGTAAAACATGCTATGACTGATAATAAGTGTATCATCGACGTATAACACCAGTATGAGAAACTTTTCATTATTCAGTATCTTGAAATAAACACAATGATAATACTCGCTCCTGGAAAAGCCTTGACTCATCATGAAGGAATCAAATTTCTTGTAACTCTGCCTAGGCAGCTGTTTGAGACTGCACAATGATTTCATTAACCTACAAACCTTATTCTCGGCCCCTTGCACTGTATAACCTTCTGGTTGCACCGTGTAAATCTGCTATTCCAATTCCCCATGCAGGATAAGTCTTTATATCCATTTGTTTCAGCTCGAGGTCATATTGGGCAACCAGTGCCAACACGGACCTGATAAATATTTGCTTCACAATCGGTACAAAAATCTGACTAAAGTCCATGCCTTCACGCTGAGCATACCCTTTCGCTACTAACCTTGCCTTGTATCTATCATGTTTCTTTCAAAAAATGCACTTGCACAAAATCATTTTTCGGCCCACTAGAAGCTCTACAAGCTCCCAAGTTTCGTTCCTGTACAGGTAATCCATCTCGTCTTGCATTACCGTCCTCCACTTTTCAGCATCTACATCTAGTAGTGTCTCCTCAAAGTTAGACGGATCCCCCTCATCTGTAATGAGAGCAAATACAATGTTCGAGTCATCTTATACCTTGCTGGTAACCTGCGATCCCTATATGGATTTCTTCGCACAGGTGGCTGTTCCACCTGATCCTGTACCTTTGTCTGCGCTTCAGTATTGGCCCGTGTCTCATCTCTGTCATAATGTGTATCAACAATTTCTAATTTTTCTAGTTTCTTTGTAGCATCCTTTCGAAACAAAAAACCCTCATCAAATTTGATATCACAGCTCAAAGTGATCTTTCGTGTGACATGATCATATATACGATAACCCTTCACACCATCACCATAGCCAACAAAGATTTCTTTTTTGGCCCTATGGTCTAGCTTATCTCTCTTAAGTGACGATACATGAGAGTAAGCCTTACAACCAAAGATCCGCAGACTTCAGTAGTCTAGCATACGACCACTCCACACTTCTTCAGGTATTTTACATTCAATTGCCATAGAGGGTGACTGATTTATCAAGTAACAAACTGTGTTAACGGCCTCAGTTCATAACTCTTTGCCTAACCCAACATTACTAATCATGGATCAGGCTCTCTCTAAGAGAGGCTGATTCATCCGTTTTGCCACACTATTCTACTCTGGCATGTGGCGCATTGTGTTGTGCCTCATGATACCCTCTTCTTCACAATACGTGTTAATCTCTAGAAGTGAACTCATATCCATTGTCGGTTCTCAAAACTTTCAGTTTTTGCCCTGATTGATTCTCCACTATCGCCGTCTAATACTTGAAGGTAATGAAGACATTGGATTTATTTTTCAAATAATAAACACAAACCCTCTTGCTATAATCATTGATAAACAATACGAGCCACGACGACCCCCTAACAGAAATAATGGGTGACGGCCCCCATACATTGGAATGGACATATTCAACCACCCTTTTACATACATGTTTCCCCACTTTAAATGACAATCTAGACTGTTTCTCATACATATAATGTTCACATATACTAAAGTCTACAGATTTAAAGGAAGGAATCAAAGATCGTTCAGAGAGTACCTTCATGCCCTGCTCGCTCGTGTGGCCTAAGTGTACATGCTACATACGTGTAGACGTAGAATCCACTACAATCGCTGCAGCTCCACTAAGTGCACCCAATCAGCCTGTAAATGTTTCTATGCTTGTCCCTTCATAATTATAAGGGCCCCCTTTCAAACTTTACAGAACTGGTTAAAACTGGTGAACTTGCACCCCAATGCTTCGAGTGCACCAAGAAAATTTTTATTCTTCCTCAACTTAGGAACGTGCCTTACTTCTGTCAAAGTCCATTCGATCCCATCAAACATCTTGATGCGCATAGTACTAATTTCCACAACCTTACAGCCCTAGTCATCGCAAAAAAATACCGAGCCTCCCTCATACAGCCCTAGCACAGTACTAAAGATGCTCATATCCGGGCACATATGATACGAAGTCTCGGAATCCATCCTTACAAGAAAATTATCTTTTTACAACAGACTTTTTACAACGGGCCCTCCACAATGGTTGTAAAAGAGGACTTCTTACAACGGATATGCTAAGCTCGTTGTAAATAATTTCTTTTTATAGCGGTCAGGTTCCGGCGATTATAAAACTGTTATTGTTTGCAACGTGCTCTTAGAACCGTTATAATTGCAATATTTACAACGGTTTTTGGTTGTTGTAAATACTGAGATTTTACAACGGGCTCTATACGTTGTAACAATGTGTTCTTTTTTACGACGGGTTGATACTACAGCGGCTCCCGCCAGTTGTAAATACTGTATTAAAGTTTTACAAATATTTCTTTGCAATCCAACTTGTTGATAATGTTAAGAAGATTTGGATGATAGGTCCAAAAGCTATGACCCACCAGAGATTTGGATATTAAACTTTTGTAACTCACATACGATTTTTAATGATTAGTTATCACTCTTTCGATTGGTATGAACCACAAGATTTTTTGATCTTCTTGTGATTCCGGATTAGGTCATATAATAAGATGAAAAAATATATGGATGGTGTAGATTTATAGAAAATTCATCAAGGTGGGCCCTAATTGTCATCGATGGATTGTAGAGATCTGCTGGAAGCACCCCAAGAAACCCCAATGGGCTTTAGGTGGGAATCACACGTATCACGGGCATAAAATCTGAATGGTTCATGTGATGCAGCACCCCAAGAAAGCCATAGGGCCCAAGTTCCAGCCTGATAAAAAACTATGGTGGGCTATAGAAAAGACAGATCCAAATCAAGGGGAGGAAATTATTTCCTATTTTCATGGCCCACCACATTTTTGGATCAAGCTGAAAATTGGGCATAAGGGTTTCATGAGGGTCTGCATCACATGGATGATTCAGATTGTGTGCCCAAGACGGCGTAAATCTACTAGTCCTAGTGGGATGGCATAAGGGGTGGTTTCAAAGCTCTGTGGGCCCCACCATGATGTTATTGTTTTATCTATGCCGTCCATACATTTTCCATCTGATTTTAAGGCACGATCCAAAAAAATGATACATATCTAAATCTTAGGTGGACCACACAACATGAAAATAGTGGGGATTGGACGTCCATCACTAAAATATTCCTGGGGCCCACTGTAATGCTTATTTGCCATCCAACCTGTTGATAAGGTACAGGTTACATAGACCTAGATGAAAGGAAAAAACAAATTGATACCAAACTTGTGGGCCCAAAAAGTTTGCAATCAATGTCCACTATTTTCCTATAGTGTGGTCCACTTAAGATTTGGATATATTTCATTTTTGAGATACTGCCTTAAAATCAGATGAAAAAATGGATGGACCCTGTGGATAAAACGCATACATCATTGCAGGGCCACGGTACTTTGAAACCACCCCTTATGCAGGGAAGTGGATTGCATAGTAACTCATTTTGCTTCCCATACTGACTGAACTCTGTGGGGGTGTACCATGATTTATGTATTTTATCTACTCCATTCATCCATTTTATTAGATAATTTTAGGGCTTTATCCAAAAATGAAGCATATCCAAAGCTCAATTAGACACCACACCAAGAAATAGTGTGAATTGAACGTCCACCATTGAAAGTTTTTTGGGGGCAACGGAAGGTTTTGATCAATCTGAAATTTTAATTTTCCCTTCATCCATGTCTTTGTGATCTTATGAATAGGTTGGATGATAAATAAAGATCATTGTGGGCCCTAGCAAGGTTTCAACGGTTGAATCATTACTCCTATTTTTTCCTGTGGTATGGTCCACTTCAGATTTGGATATGCTTCAATTTTTGGCTCAACGCCTAAAATGAGCTGGAAAAAAGGATGGACAGCGTGGATAAACCATATACATTCACGGTGGGCCCAACTGAGTTTACTCAGTACGATAAGAGCTAACTAAGTAACTCAGGACGCAATCCGATTTCCTTGTGCATATTCGCGCCCGCCCAAGACACGGGTAGGGTAAAACCCAAGTCTGATTTGCCTCTCCCGAACCCCTCCCCCCCCCCCCCCCCCCCCCCCCCCCCCCGGGCTCTCTCTCTCTCTGGCGGCGATGCAGACTGCGATCTCCATCTCTCTCTCTCTCTCTCTCTCTCTCTCTCTCTCTCTCCAATTAGTGGCTATCAAATGGATGGTTGAAAGTGGAATGGTGGGTGGTCCAATTTCAAAGGGAGAAATCTGATCAAGCAATCCTAACCATCTGATTGATTGCTACCAATGTATGGTTAAAAGTAAAAGAGTGAATAGTCCAATTTCGAAGGGAAAGGTCAGAGAGTTTTATATTCTCAGCACAAAATTTTCAAGTATGCTGCATCCACGGTTAGGCCACCGGTTTAGGATGGTCTCGCATTGCCAATTTGTTTGCACGTTTGAAGAGTCACCACCATTCTTTAAATGGTGCAGAACTGGCCAAGTGAGGCTGGTTTTTGAACGACCTGATTTTAATTGACCCATCAATGTGCCTATTGGCCTCATGACGGGTACGAATAGGAATTTTTGCTAAACCAGTTTTTGATCAGTCGTGCACATTGTTTCCTAGGATTGTTTGTGGTTTGCATTGATTGTATATCAAATGCTGAGGTCTTCAATGTCAGTTAGGAGACTTACTCAAACAATCTTACCTGCATTTAGAACACACTCAGGCAGGTAGACCTTCCATCCAGTTGCATTAAGAAAAATCCGTAATAGATTGTTGATTTTTATGTCCAGATGTGCTCCGGGACCCGCCATTGGGAGATTACAGGAATATACTTTTTCTCACAGAACAGTTGCAGCCGTCCGATGATCAGGTGTTACCATTTTTTCTTCCAAATGCTAGTGCTTTACCATTTCTTATATATATGGTTAATAGAAAATAATTGTTGTCATCAACAATCAACAGAAAATTGTACATCTAGGTAGCATGGGAAGATAGGAAGGACTTAGCATCTAGGAGCATCATAGATTAGATATCCTAAATAGAGGTCTCAAGTCCAACTGGTTAGACACAAGTATGAGCATGGCCTAATAAAAAAATCAACCATATCTGCTCATCAGATGGGCCATATCACAGAAAACAAATGGAAGCAATCCCTACCATTTTGTGTTGTCAACTATTGAAGCACAACCCTTCATGTTTGTGGGTGCTTTGTGCTCTGAGTTCTGCTCGGCAACTTGCCTCCATGACCCTACTTTGCACACTTGTTCCTTCAGCTCATGTTTAATAGTTGGTTGGGGGTTGATATTGGGGACATGATTATGGCCTGTGGGTGGTGTCCATTTGAGTGGGATTTTTTTTTATTTTTTTATTTTTAATTCCTACATTAAGAGTCTGCTATGACTCTGGTCGATTTACTTCCTCAATGTCCTTACTATGACTCTGGTCGATTTACTTCCTCAATGTCCTTACTATGACTCTGGTCGATTTGCCTGGAATTACAAAGGTTCCAGTTGGTGATCAGCCAAATGACATAGAGGCAAGGATTAGGACAATGATACACTCCTACATCAAGTGTGAAACTTGTATTATATTGGCTGTTACACCTGCAAATTCTGATTTAACAAAGTCAGATGCACTTCAGATGGCTAGAATTGCTGACCGTGATGGTAGGTTTTCATGTACATGAATTACTTGTGTTGCTCTTCGTCATTTCACTTATCTTAATTATCATTATTTGAGTTGGTACTGTCCGGTGCCTTTGGTAAATTTGAATCGTCTCTTGCCCTGACCTACTCATTCTGTAACTGGTGAGCAGGTTCACGGACTATTGGTGTAATAACAAAGGTTAGGCTTCGGTTGTTTAAAAAAGAGCTGCGTTTTTTAGAAACATGATTTTATGCCAATCCTGTTGTTTGTCAGGAAATGGTACAAGCTTATTATTTTTGTTCTGCCTTCAGGTGGATATTATGGACGAGGGGACTAATGCTTGCAATTTTTTGCTTGGAAACGTGATTCCTCTACTACTTGGTTACATTGGTGTTGTGAATCAGAGTCAGGAGGTAAGTCATTTTGGTAATTGTTCAGGTTTGTATTGATTTAATGATTTTATATGCTGTAGTTTTTTTTAGCTCCGCAATAGTTGTCATTTTGGTAATTCATATGAGAGCATTCTTTTAATTTCAATGTACAATTTATATAGAAAAAATGTTGAAAGTGGTTGGTGGTCATCAATTTCATAATGAAGACCATACTACTAATTTGCAATGGCTAGCATTTCGAGTGAAGACCATACTATGATAGCAAGCTCGAATGCTTACGCTCGGTAATCTCTCTCTCTCTCTCTCTCTCTCTCTCTCTCTCTCTCTCATAACATTAAAGCAATGAAATTCTTTCATATTGGAACCGGAACCACCTGTCTGTGCTCTAGTCAATGGAATTTTTGGGTTTCAGGAACTCCAGGGAAATGTGCCACCTCCAAACAAAGATTAGGATCCTGACCCTTATATTATATTTTGGTTGACCATTGTTGCATGATTTTAGTTGTCTTATAGAAGTTACAAATGCTGCTTCATGGTCATATAAAACATGAGAGAATTGGAAATGTAAAATAGTGCAAGCAAAATAAAACATGGAAAAATAAGGGGTTGATTCAATAGCTGTTGGGATTGAATGTTCTTTGATATTTCATTTATGCTCTCATCCTAATCCTGTGGATTGAGCTAACCAAAATTTATTTCATTTTTGTCCTTGTATTTGAGTAAGTCTTATAAATGGTTACGATCTTGTCAAGAATATTTAGCAAACATATTTCTCTTATGAAATCCTTAAATTGGATAGAACAAATTACCCTCTATGTTTGCATGCAACATTTAATTTCTACATATTATATTCTCATGTGCGACGTTATAAATTATTCATGTGGTGGGAATAACTATTTGATCGACATGGAGCTATGAGATGGAAAAACGTAAAGGTCTTTTTGGGTGCCTCCATCAGATACATTACGGAACTCTTAATGCCAAGAGCTTGCAACTAAAACAGGGTGGAGACAGGGTACAAGAAAATAAAATAACTATTTACAACGGTTCTGAGCCGTTGTAACTCAACTTGAATAAATAATTACTACGATCCAACTACCATTGTAAATAGGTTTATGATTTTACAATAGGCTAGCATTGTCGTTAATATTTGATTTTGCAACGTGCAATAATCGTCGTAGAAGTTTGAACTTTTCACAAGGGGTTGGACGAGCTGTTAATTATCACCATTTAACAACAGGCAATGCCTGTTGTAAAATTTTACCAACCATTACGGGCTCCTAGTCTTGTAAACAAACAATTCCATCGTTGCAGTATACCATTTACGGCTGTCAATATATTATTCACAACAGACTATAACCCTTGTAAATAACTACATTTTTTGCAACTGGGGCTGTAATAACGCGTTTGGGACCGTTGTTAAAAATTTTTTACAACGGTTTCTTCCTGTTGTAAAAGTTCACTTTTCTTGAGTTTTTAATGGTGGGAGTTTAATCCCCACGCAGTGGTCCACTTCAGCCTTGGATCTGCCTCATTTTTTAGCTCATGCCTTAAAATTATCTGCAAAAATGTACGAATGGCGTGGATAAAAATCATACATCACAATGGCCCCACATAGCCCCTTCCTGTACCAATTTTGTCCATGCATGCGTAAGACGCAATCCGCTTCCTTAAGCCTAGGTAAGCTTTTTGTTCTTCCTGGCTAACGACTTCATTAATTATGGGCATTTTCTGTTATTTTAGAAAAGAATATACATTAAAGCAACGGAAGGTACCTCTTTGATCATAACTTGATTAATGAGGTAGCTTGATGAAAACTTAATTTAAAAAAGGTACCCTAACTTGGGGAATTTTCAGTTAAGTCTACATGGAACCTATGTAGGGAAGGGGCCTCCGGAAAGAGCTGGGTAAGATGGGTATGGCATGCAAAGCTGCCGCTGAGAGTTTCAGTTTTTGTTTGGAAGGCCTTGCATGGTGCGATGCTGGTCGACATCAAGGTGCAATCAAAAGGAGCATCCATGGCATCGAAGTGCGCTTGCTGTACCGTGGAGTCCTCTCCTCAAATTGTATTGATCATCTCTTTGCAGGAGGAGAGTTAGAAGTGAAAGATTGCTCTTGTTGCAGGGGCAATCTTTGTTGACTAGAAAGAAAAAAAAAAAAAAAAAAAAGGTATAATTTTGTAAAAATCCAAAAAAAAGAAGCCTGATTTTATCTTAAATAGAGAAGTTTAAATAGGCGAATCGTTTATACGTGATGTTTTTGAGAAATCCACCCCGTCCATCCGATTTTTTAGATCATTTTAGGACATCATACCAAAAATGAACCGGATCCAACATTCAACTGTGCCGCACTAATTGAAAAGGTGGGTAGGGAAATTCTTACCGTTGAAACCTCACTGGGACCCACAGTGATGTTTATATGCCATCAATACCGTTCATAATGTCATTCCTAGTGGAATGAACTTAAAAAAATAATATTAGTCTGATTTAAAATATCTGCGACCCTATGAATATTTCAATTGTGTACATTCAATCCTAAAATTTTAGGCACACTTGAGTCTTGGATTAGGCTAAGTTATGGTATAATGTCCTAAAATGATCTCACAAAGCCGATGGACGGGGTGGATTTCTCAAAAACATCACGGTGGGCCCTACCTAGGTTTCCAGCGCAGGAAAACTTAGGTTTTCTCAGGGAATCCGCGTCCGTTTGGATACACCCTCAAAACCGGTGTTTCATTCCTGAACCGCGTTTCGAGCCAAACGCCATTTGTATTTTTGTTTTCATCCACTGAGTTTCTGTAAATGCATGTGATGTAGAAAGATTACAGTGTTATATTTACATCTAGAATGATTCGCTCGATATACTGGCCACAGTCATACTTTAAATACGTAACGTTCATTTTCCAACTGAGAATGATAGTTGGGTCTGCCTAATTTATGGTTCAGTGCATTTTAACGGTCGGCCAATCTGATTGGTCTTATCTAACACGCATGCCAACTTAACACGAGTGCCGCGATTCACCTCCTGAAGATCTCCTCGCGCGAATCGCTCTAGAATAGCTGGACTTTTACCGCTGCGAAACTGCTTGGAAGTGTTACATTGCCCCGACTAAGACGGTTGACTCTGTATATAATGACGAAAATGTCCTTTAATCTCACGTGAGTCACGTGACTCATTATGTTCTACGAGTAGGGCTGTAAATGGGTCAGCGGACCCGATGGGGTACCCGGACCCAACCCGTTTAGACCCGACCCAGACCCGACCCATTTGTTAAATGGTACGGGTTTGGGTCCAAGAATAGACCCGGTTGCTAAACGGGTCTGGGTCTGGTTTCCTTTATATTAGGCCCGACCCGACCCGACCCGGACCCATTTAGTAAGTGGGCGGGTTTGGTCCATGTTTCAAGGGACCCGTCTAATCCAGACCCGTCCAAACCCGATTTTAAGCCTTGTAAAATGATTGCATACTTGATCCAGACCCGGACCCATTAGACCTGACCCATTTATAAATGGGTCTGGGTGGATCTTCCTCTACCAGACCCGAACCCATTTATAAATGGGTTTGATGGGTTGACTCGGACCCGACCCGGACCCGCCCATTTAATAAAAGGGTCTGGGTCTAAAATTTGGACCCAGACCCGTTTAGTAAATGGGCGGGTCTGGTTTTGGCCAAACCCGCCCCGAACCCGACCATTTACAGCCCTATCTACGAGTGCCGATCGTCTGTGTTGAACGCACTAGAAAATTCAGTGCATTGCGCGATGACTCCAGTTATCAAGATACGCTGGATTTCTCTCTTCAAAATACAGTCTCCTCTACAACTGGCTTTTAACTTGTGGAACTTCTGAGCCCTATAATAATTTATGTTTTAGATCCACACCGTCCATCAATTTTTACAGATCATTCTACAGCATGAGCCAAAAAATGAGTCACATCCAAAGCTCAAGTGAACCACATCACAAAAAGCAGCTGGGATTAAATGACTACTGTTGAAACCTTCCTAGGGTCCATCATGAGGTTTATTTCCATCTAACCTCTTCATAAGGTCACACAAACCTTGATGAAGGGATAATACAAATATCAGCTTGATCAGAGCTTTCTGTGGCCCTAGGAAGTTTTCAACAATAGGTGTACAATTCCCACTATTTTTATAGTGTGGCCCACTTAAGCCTTGGATCTACTTCTTTTTTTTTTCTTTTTTTTTTCTTTTTTGTCTCTTTCCATACAATGATATGGAAAATGGATGGATGGTGTGGATTGGATACATATGTCATGATGAGACCTAAGGAAGTTCTTCGTGTCAACACTTATGGTTTTCTTCTCTCGAGTGCACCTAGGTAGCAGATTAGGTGACACCTGGGCTTCACTTCAGGGCATCATCCATCCGTTTCCAGATCATTTTAGGGTATTATCCAAAACTTGAACCAGATCCAATTATCAGGTGGACAATATTATAGGAAAAAGTGGTGATTGACCATTAATGAGCCACAAAAGTTTTGGATGAAGTTGATATTTGTTTTATCGCTTATGATCTTATGAACACATAGGTTGGGAAATAAGCCTCATAGTTGGCCCTAGGAAAGTTTCAACAGTAGTTTGTTCAATCCCCACTGCTTTATATGGTGTGATCCACTTGAGCTTTCGGATGTACCTCATTTTTTGGAGTATGTTTCCGCAAGTTAAAAGTTGCATTAGCAATCTATTTGGGAGAGAGAAATCTAGTGTACCATGTTAGCTGGACTCATCGAAAATGACGTGGACTAATGAGACATGATGGCATAGGAATTTCTTGTGCCTTCAACCCAGACGATCCACACTCATGTTCTACATAATGATAAAAAAGCAATACTTACTATTAACCCATGGCTTATGTTAGTAATTACGGTTCAACCTTTTGAAATGTGCCATTTATGACTCAAAGCGACATCATGCTATGTAAGGCCCTTGCCTCCATCCCCCATCATCTTTTCCATATATACCATTTTTCAACCAAAAGTTCCACACCCATTTGATTAGCTTTACACTAATGATTCTGGTCCTCAAAGGTGGGACACACCCCTTCTCATCACTGCCTCCTTGGGGTTCATCTCCACCATTGATCCTCTTATACCCGTATTGCAGTTTGTCGGGCACTAATGACCAATGAATTTCCTTCCTAGTGGCATTCAAAGGTGATGATTTGTAATGCCCCGAGATTTTCGACTCTCGTGTATAACACGACAGCCGAATTCCCAAGTAATTTATGGAATAACTAATTTGTCAAATAATAAAATGTAGCATTCAAGCACAATGGCGGAAATAATTCTCATCTTATTATATTAACTTACTACGTTATCATCAATGTTTAAATAAGGGAACCAACCAATGTCCATACTGATTAATCAAAATACAAAATCATGTCTTCTTTGGAAGACTCATTACAGTTCCTTAAATGTATCAACTACTCAAAAGAAATATTTAATAAATAAAAACATCAACTAAGTTTCTCCAACATCATCATCTGCTATGTGATCATATGGACTATCGAATTCTTTTCCTTGAAAATCGAGTTCAATACCTGGATCTTCACCTGCATCATCTAAATTGTGTTTGGGATAGCGTTAAACGCTATCATAGTGGGGAATATTTCCTCCAAGACAATCAAGAATAATAATAATGATAAAGAGTAAATGCAAGCAGGATATTATCATTTAATCATATGAAAACAACCAACTACAAATTTTTGTTAATGCGATGCATGGAATGCATGCTCTGGCTAAAACACCCTGGCTAGAATCATAATACATGAAGTAGGAGACTCCCAGTTACGACTTCATGCTAGCCACTAGTCACCAGAGGTTCCTGGGACGCACAAGCCCATAGTTTTTGCCAAACCTCGTGAGAAACGGAACACTCATAGCCCAAATCTACAAGTGACAGTGTACGGGAGAAGTAGGACGCTCTAGCCTATTCTCAATTCCGTACACCCACATAGAGCCAAGTGAATGCATGACTTTAGTTTCACCTTTATTTAAGTAATTTCACATCCAGCCGTATTAAAAGAACTTAATGGTCACTATGGGGAATTGTAAACAACCCAACATATGCCGACAGCTCGCGCTTAGTGTCCATGGCACCAACCCCGGCTCATGAGAATTTATATACCATTAGTGTCCATTCATTGTCCCGTTTTATGATTCCATCATGTTCCAAGAAGCCAATGTTGTACGTCATGGCCAAAATCATTAAAACACTCATGTAATGTATATGGATCCAATCAAGTATCATGTACATGTAAGGATCCCTTGATAAACATTTATTACATTCTCTTAGTTAAATCAAGATATATCTTTTCATCATGGACACCCCTCACGGGTTCCATCTCTCTTCATCAAGTGATTTTACCAACTTAGGGACAATGGTGTACATTAATGAAATATCCACATAATGATCTTATATACATATTGCATGTAACAACATGAAAGCCAATATTACTTGTAGAGAATAAATCTCAAGATAATTAATGCATAGCTTTCACAAAAATAAATGACAAAAACACACATGCTTCTTAGTAAAAAAATCCAAACATGGAATCGCATCATTATTTAATGATAATCATTGTAAATCCTACGTTAATCTTCATGTTATATGGATCAACAATTCAAAACAAATAACGTCATATCTCACAAAAGAAACTTAGGATAATCATATTATTATTAATGAAAGGCTTCAAAGAAAATCCTCACCTCAGAGATCGATTGATTTGGAAGTCGTAGATGCTAAGTACGTCGCTGGGACAACTAAACAAACTCTCTCTCTCTCTCTCTCTCTCTCTCTCTCTCTCTCTCTCTCTCTCTCTAAATTCGTGCATTAGGGCTCCCTTGTTGAGAGAAGGCTTCATTTAGGTTAAGAGGGTCGGATTTTAGGGTTAGAAGAGGGTAGCACGGCTACATGTGCGCGGTTGCGATAGACAGTGGTTTAAAGTGAGATTTCAGGCTAGATTTGGAAAGTGTATACATAACGAATGGAAATTAAGCTTTGTACATGAGCTATGATGGGTATGGGACACAAAATGGACGTGGTAGATTTTAAAATAGGATCCACACACGATCGAACGGTCGGCGTGATGTTTTAAGGAAAGAGATAGGATGAAAATCGAAAATTGTAAACGGACGGTTTATCTGACAATCTGACACCTATGATGGGTTTAGATTAGTCCATTTAGGTAGGTGGGGTTCACAAATCGAAGCTCTACATCCGTTTGATAGGTCTCTTGTATATGAGAAGGTTCTAAAGAAAAATCTTCAAAAATTTATAAAGCTCGGTTTTGGAGGGAATTCTCTACGTTGGTTAGCTTGGAGAGATCTTCAGGATCCTCTAGAAGCATCCCTAGATTCCCATGCGAAGAGGATTCCCGCATTGAAAGTTCTAAGATTCCAACAGTAGATTTGGAAGGAGAGATCGGGCCGAATACGGAATGGAATGAAGAGATTTTTGGTAAGAGGGGGTTTTGATGGACTATAAAGAGGATGAACGGTTCAGATCTGCAAAAGGGTGTCCACATAGAGGACAAAAAGGAGGGCAGCAGTGGCAGCAAGTGAAGAAAAAATAAAAATTTCTTTTTTGGGTCGTGTAGTGCACGGTCAAATGTGGTTTGACCGTGCACTAAACGTGCATGCGATGCACGTGGGCCACACCATGATGTATATATTAAATCAACTCCATCCAGCAGGTGAACCATGTGATTTTAGGCGTTGAAACAAAAATTGAGAAAAATCTGAGATCGGGTGACCCACTTATGATCTATTTTCTGATTAGGGCATTTGTAGGATGATTAGAGGGCTGAAATTCGACATGTACGGTTAAAATGTGTCCAAATGATAATGTCCGTAGTTTTGCGTCTTAATTATTTCTATAAACTAGAAAACTTAAAAACGACATTTTAGCTTAAGTTATCCAATGGCATTTTCGTAATTATCATAAATCTTCGAGTTTAGCAGAATCTAACCCATTTACGTTGTTAATGGGGTCATTCTAAGCAACTTTAATAAAGGGTACCCTATCGGATCTCCTACGGATGGTCCGTTATTCCTGAAACAAGGGTAAATGTGTGATAATTAATTAAAATAAAATTTTAAAAAATTTTCAAATAAACCTTGAAAATCTGGGACGTTACAAACCTCCCCCCTTAAAAACAAACTTCGTCCCCGAATTTTCTAAGCTCCGTCGTTAAAAGATTGAGGGCAATCTCACCTTATGACTCCTTGTTTAACTATCTGAACTATTTTGGGTAAGACGCGATCACAATCCACCCCCCTTAAAACAAGACCTTCGTCCTAGAGATTGATTGCATAAGCTCCTGTTATGCTTCCACTGCGCATTCTGATTTATAGATGGTTCTATACATAACGATGGGTCCAATCAATCATCTGATGCCCTGATATGTCTCAGGTCTAGGGGCGCTCCTATAGTCAAGGATCTAAAAGGATGATTAAGGTTAGATGATTACCAAGGGTGTTTGATCGATAATGTGATGACTGACAGGGAGATTAGAGAATAGATCTGAGTTTAATTAGGTTGGCATAATCCAATGGTCACGTGAACGAGTGGATAAACAAGTAGATAACATAGTGAATGGGATATCATCGACGGTTCTTTATTAGCTGAAGGTGCGACGGAAAGATGAGGTTAGGGATATCGTATTCTAGCTCTTTATAGGGTCTAAGTGGCTAAGCTTCTATGTCTTAGGGTCGTCTATACATCTATCTTATTTTAGTCATCTAAAGAAAACAATCACACACATTCCAAGAGAATCCACAAAAGTCGTCCAGTTAGAACAAAAATGCAATTTGTATAGTGACAACATCACGGGCGAACGGTTCAAATAGATTCAGATCCGATACTTAGATCATCTACTCGCATTTGAGCATTGAGTTCATTAGTATCCATTCAAAATTTCGAGTGTCGACCCTCGGGATTTGAACGAGGATCCAATCCTTTACACATTATATTAGGTACGGTTCTGCCCTCCCATGCGGCCGATTTAATCTAACATTATAGGGACTTTCATGTATTCTTCAACAAAGAAAACATCAACCAAGATCACGTAAATTAAAATCCAACAATGCAAAACATTAAAACCTTATGAGATCATATTTACTTTCATCGTTAGACATGGTCGAAGATTTATGTGAGGGGTTGGTAAATGACATTTTTTGTTACGATAATCCACCTAAAGTAATATAGTTGGGACTAATATTCATAGGGATGTATGAGAATATGCTATAAAGTACTTCTAAGGGTGCCATCTTACAATAACGAAGCCTAAACAAGGGGTTCAGAGGTTTTCAAATCTAAGGAATTAGGATAGTGTCGAATCTGGAACACAGGACTTATAAGCGCTCTTAGAATTTTATCTCTCAAACCGAACGTCATTTTTGCCTGAAATTTGGAAGGTAATCTAAAGGTTAGGTGAGGAATTACCCTAATTTTTTTCAGAATAAAATTTCTATGGTAAGATATGATTATGACCCCTAAAATTCTGAAAAACGTAATAGTCTAGCAGTTTCCAACGCAAGATTTTCTCTATTGACAAAATTTTCACGATTTATCTAGATGTCGGATGGATCTGATATTTTATGAAAGTGTTGGGTGATGAGTTAGAAATATATATAAAAATTTTAAAAAAATTTATCAACTCCGAAAATATAATTCTTACTAGTGACATTGCCAAAAGGTCAGGAAATTTGTCCCAACAAAAATAATTCAAAAAAAATAGTTATCCTTAAAATTTAAGGGAGATAAATCACATGATTTAGCGTAACGTTAATCTAAATATGGAGAATTGATGAGAGCCCCAAAACTTCTAGAAAAAGTAAAAATTCACTTTTCAAAAATCCTAAATTTGCCAATTTCTACGTTCATTGGCTATCATAAAGATTTCAAAGGGCCTATATTTGAGTCTCTAGATTCATAACATTTCATGCATCCAATGGGAGATGAACCTAGGTATTTTTGTTTCTATTTCATGGGAACCTAAGCCCTAAGGGATATTTATTATGAAAATGGTCAGGCTTCTCACCTAGAAGTCCCGATTGTGCTCTGATACCAACTGTAACGCCCCGAGATTTTCGACTCTCGTGTATAACATGACAGCCGAATTTCCAAGTAATTTATGGAATAACTAATTTGTCAAATAATAAAATATAGCATTCAAGCACAATGGCGAAAACAATTCTCATCTTATTCTATTAACTTACTACGCTATCATCAATGTTTAAATAAGGGAACCAACCAATGTCCATACTGATTAATCAAAATACAAAATCATGTCTTCTTTGGAAGACTCATTACAGTTCCTTAAATGTATCAACTACTCAAAAGAAATATTTAATAAATAAAAACATCAACTAAGTCTCTCCAACATCGTCATCCGCCATGTGATCATATGAACCATCGAATTCTTTTCCTTGAAAATCGAGTTCAATACCTGGATCTTCACCTGCATCATCTAAATTGTGTTTGGGATAGCGTTAAACGCTATCATAGTGGGGAATATTTCCTCCAAGAAAATCAAGAATAATAATAATGGTACGGAGTAAACGCAAGCAGGATATTATCATTTAATCATATCAAAACAACTAAATAAAAATCTTTGTTAATGCGATGCATGGAATGCATGCTCTGGCTAAGGCACCCTGGCTAGAATCACAATACATGAAGTGAGAGACTCCCTGTTACGACTTCATGCTAGCCACTAGTCACCAGAGGTTCCTGTGACGCACAAGCCCATAGTTTTTGCCCGACCTCGTGAGAAACGGGACGATCATAGCCCAAATCTACAAGTGACAATGTACGGGAGAAGTAGGACGCTCTAGCCTATTCTCAATTCCGTACACCCACATGGAGCCAAGTGAATGCATGACTTTAGTTTCACCTTTATTTAAGTAATTTCACATCCAGTCGTATTAAAAGAACTTAACGGTTACTATGGGGAGTTGTAAACAACCCAGCATAGGCCGACAGCTCGGGCTTAGTGTCCATGGCACCAACCCCGGCTCATGAGAATTTATATACCATTACTGTCAACTCATTGTCCCGTTTTATGATTCCATCATGTTCCAAGAAGCCAATGTTATACGTCATAGCCAAAATCATTAAAACACTCATGTAATGTATATGGATCCAACCAAGTATCATGTACATGTAAGGATCCCTTGATAAACATTTATTATATTCTCTTAGTTAAATCAAGATATATCTTTTCATCATGGACACCCCTCACGGGTTCCATCTCTCTTCATCAAGTGATTTTACCAACTTAGGGACAATGGTGTACATTAATAAAGTATCCACATAATGATCTTATATACATATTGCATGTAACAACATGAAAGCCAATATCGCTTGTAGAACATAAATCTCAAGATAATTAATGCATAGCTTTCACAAAAATAAATGACAAAAACACGCATGCTACTTAGTAAAAAATCCAAACATGGAATCACATCATTATTTAATAATAATCATTGTAAATCCTACGTTAATCTTCGTGTTATATGGATCAATAATTCAAAACAAATAATGTCATATGTCACAAAAGAAACTTAGGATAATCATATCATTATTAATGAAAGGCTTGAAGGAAAATCCTCACCTTAGAGATCGATTGATTTGGAAGTCGTCTCTCTCTCTCTCTCTCTCCCTCTCCCTCTCCCTCTCTCCCTCTCTCTTTCTTCTCTCTCTCTCTAAATTCGTGCATTAGGGATCCCTTGTTGAGAGAAGGCTTCATTTAAGTTAAGAGGGTCAGATTTTAGGGTTCGAAGAGGGTAGCACGGCTACATGTGCACGGTTGCGATAGACAGTGGTTTAAAGTGAGATTTCAGGCTAGATTTGGAAAGTGTATACTTAACGAATGGAAATAAAGTTTTGTACATGAACTATGATGGGTATGGGACACAAAATGGACGTGTTAGATTTTAAAATGGGGTCCACACACGATCGAACTGTCGGCGTGATGTTTTAAGGAAAGAGATGGGATGAAAATAGAAAATTGTAAACGAACGGTTTATCTGACAATCTTGTTAGTGCACTTTTCTGTGGCATACTAGTGCACCTTGTTTGTCAATTACTTAGGTCAGTGGGTCTAGTGTCGGTTGAGCTTAATGAAGACGAAGAACGAAGACTCAAGACGGACCGGCTGCATCAAGGAAGAAGAAACAGGTAAAAGTGATGCCTTGGTGTGCCTTGCCTTGACCAAAACCTAACCCATAACCTCTTAGATGACTTGCACCACCTAGGTATACCTTTAGTCATCATCATTAGTCTTAGAACTCCATGAAAAACATGATAAATTAGACTAATTAAAGAGGTGGAAGCTGCTGCAATAAAACAAGGCTCAAACAGCAGTTTCTGATAGGACTCCGATCAATTGGACAGGTTTTTCGATAGGACTCCGATCGATCGGACAGAAATTCCGATCAATCGGAAATTGTCCCAGAAAAAATTGAAAACTCACTGGACATATTTTCGATCAATCGGACAGTCTTCCGATCCATCGGAAGGGGCCGTCCGATCAATCGGACAGTGTTCCGATCAATCGAAATTTCTTCCAGAGACTTTTCTGGATAGATTTCCGATCAATCGGACTTGTTTCCGATCAATCGGACTGGGCTCCGATCAATCGGACACTTTTTCCGATCAATCGGAGATGCACGAATCTGCCCGTTTTTTTACCGTTGGAAGAAAATCTATTTAAGAGGGGGATTCGATTTTTGAGCCAAGAGAGGGAATTTTGAGGAGATAGAAGCCACCATTGCTAGAGATCATTAGAGGCTCTATCCCATACCTATAGCAAGCCATTCTCCTTGTGTTTTCATCACAAGCTTGGGCCATTCAATGGCATCTTGAGAATAGGACTTGTTCCCTCTTGATTCCTAGGGTTTAGACACCTTGATGATAGTTAAATCCTTTGTCTAAACACTACCTAGGAGTCCATTTAGGTGCATTCCTCTAGGAAACCCATTTCCTACCATTTGTAGAGGTTTCACCATTCCCTAGCACCTTGGGCATCTCCAATGGAGCATCACATGCAAGGTAGCTGATCTTGGAGCTGAAGCCTTGGCAAAGCGGTGGCGTCAAAGATCGGGGGAGCACAAGGGGAGCTGATTCAAGCACGGGAGATCGAGAAGAAGCAACCCAAGACGGCACAACAAGGGGCTCAATCCGACAAGTAAGGTTGTCTTGTTAAGAGTCCATCCACTCAATTCCCTGTGGGAGTTGAGTGTAGAGTTTGTTTGACAAACTCGCCCCGGGGTCGTTAGCCGATCCTTGGCCTATTAGTTGGGCCTAAAATCTAGGGACGTCAGCCGTTCCTTGGCACGTTAGTCGGGCCTAAAACAAAGTCTCCAAGGGGGAGCCACCAACACGGGTGCAAACGTGTAGGTTGGGAGGAACCTGTAAACTCCCCGGTTGGGTGGATCCGAGTTAAAACACATTGGTTGGGAGGAACCAGATTTAAACTCCCCAGTGAATGCCGGTGTGCTCAAAGGGGTTGAGTACTTGAACCGGGAGTGGAGTAGACAAGTAGTCGAACCACTATACATCGTTGTGTTTGTGATTGTTCTTGAGCACATTTCTCTTTATGCATTATGTTTAATTGATTAATTATGAATGCTTAGCTAGGAATGTATGCTAGGCACTTGATAGGCACATCCACACTCATAAGATGTACTTTCACTACCTCATGTTGACTTGAGCATTTCTTGATCCATCCTCTATAGTCCACATGAGTCACTTAGACTAGGTTGCTTATTGCTCTTATCTCTTGCTAGTCTTTTAATTGGACCCACTTAGGCTTGGAAGCCGAAGTGTTAATTGCTTACGTATTTTAATTTGCTGATTTATTAAAGTAGGCGAAAAGATTTTTTAAAAGGTCCTTATACCCCCCTCCTATAAGTTCAGCCATAATTCTAGTTGCTCCTCAAGCTTCCGCACGCGTATACGTAGGGTGTCGTGTTAAGCTACCCGACGCAATTTCAATTGGTATCAAAGCGGGTTGCTCTTCAAGGACGTAACCGTCTAGAGTAAGATCCGATACCGGAGCACTAGCATCATGTCTAACCGAGATGGGAGTACCACCAACCGTCCACCCTTCTTTGACGTGTCCAACTATGCTTATTGGAAGGCGAGAATGAGAATTTTTCTCCAATCCATGGACCGTCCGGTGTGGCTTAGCACACAAACTGGATATACCTTGCCCACCGAACAAGTGGAGGTTGATGGGAAAAATATTGTCATTACCAAAGATGATTCCAAATGGGATGACATAGAGAGAGCTCAATACATGGCAAATGCCAAAGCTCTCAATGCGATTTGCTGTGCGGTTTCCCCGGAAGAATTTCAGCGCATTCTCACATGCGCAACTGCAAAAGAAGCGTGGGATATACTTGAGGTTACCCACGAGGGAACTAGCACAGTAAGACGCTCGAAGCTTCAGCTCTTAACCACCAAATTTGAAAACATTAGGATGGAAGAGACTGAAACTTTCATGGAGTTTTATACTAAATTGTCAGATATTTGTAACTCCATGTTTGTCTTGGGGGATCGGGTTCCGGAAGGAAGGATTTGTAGAAAAATACTTAGGTCCCTCCCGGGAAGATTTGACTCCAAGATAGTTGCCTTAGAGGAGTGTAGAGATATAGATAACATGAAAGTGGAAGAACTCATAGGTTCCCTACAAACTCATGAACTACACTTTAAGGCCCCCTCTAGGAAGAAAAACATCGCCCTAAAATCCTCTCACAAACATAAGAAAATTAAGAGTGAGTCGGAGGAAGATAACGATGATGAGGATGATGAGGAAGAAAAATTAAACAAAAAATTCAAGAGATTCCTCAAATTTGATAGAGGGAATAGCCGTGACAAGAAGGACAAGAAGGGTGATAAACATAAAGGGAAATCATCCAAACATTCATCCGTCCGATGTTACGGTTGCGGTCAACGTGGCCATATTGCCCCGGACTGTCCGGAAACGCCTAAACCGAAAGGTAAAAAGGCGATGGCTGCCACGTGGGATAATACGGAGGAGTCGGACTCCAAATCCGATGACTCTGCTAGTGATGGGAGCCAACATAATGATCTAGCTCTCTCGGCTTCCACCACTACCCCTCTTCCCGCTTATCTAAGAGGGGATCCTAACCGCTATCCCTTCTAGGAGTAGAAGGAGTTCCCAACCCCTCACCTCATGCTACATTTTATGAGGGTGTTGAGGAAATTAGTTACCCTTAGGCTTATCAAACTAAACATAGTTAGTGAGGGTAGCTAGAATGCTTATATAGGTAAATCTGAGGATTTCAGTCTCATTTCTGTGTGTATGGGCAAATCAGAGGATTCAAGCCTCATTAGCCCAATTTTTGATAATTTAGCCTTGCTTTTAATTAATATATTTGCTTGCTAGATTATTACCATGCTTAGATTATCTAATCATCTTGAGTTTTATGCTTCATTGTATGCTAATCTTTGCTTAGTATTGGTCTTGATATACCAATAGGGGAGGTTGGTTGATTGGGCTATAAGCCCTTGAGCTTTAATGCTTAGTGTATATCATAGATGACCAATTTAGCATGATTAACTATGCTTAGATAGTTACATTTTCTTGTTAATCATATTCTTTAGCATGCTCCATGATTTTATGTTCATGCACCCTATACTCTCTCTAGTTAGCATGTACGTATAGTTATAACTGCGACATACTATCTTCTCTTACCTTAACCTTTATTGATATATCATTAAGGGGGAGAGAATAGTTTGTCAATTGCTAACAAAAAGGGGGAGAAAGATCAAGTCCCACCAAAACTAGTTTGCTATGTTTTGTGATGCAGGGATTGACAGGTTATGGGGGAGCAAACTGAAGAGGAACTGCTTAGATTAGGCATGTCAAGAGTCCTGTATTTCATTTTATATCAATGTAATCTCTTGTACATGTATTTGTTTTGGTAGGTTAGGTTTTTGTAAGTAATTGACAAAGGGGGAGATTGTTAGTGCACTTTTCTGTGGCATACTAGTGCACCTTGTTTGTCAATTACTTAGGTCAGTGGGTCTAGTGTCGGTTGAGCTTAATGAAGACGAAGAACGAAGACTCAAGACGGACCGGCTGCATCAAGGAAGAAGAAACAGGTAAAAGTGATGCCTTGGTGTGCCTTGCCTTGACCAAAACCTAACCCATAACCTCTTAGATGACTTGCACCACCTAGGTATACCTTTAGTCATCATCATTAGTCTTAGAACTCCATGAAAAACATGATAAATTAGACTAATTAAAGAGGTGGAAGCTGCTGCAATAAAACAAGGCTCAAACAGCAGTTTCCGATAGGACTCCGATCAATCTGACAGGTTTTCCGATAGGACTCCGATCGATCGGACAGAAATTCCGATCAATCGGAAATTGTCCCAGAAAAAATTGAAAACTCACTGGACATATTTTCGATCAATCGGACAGTCTTCCGATCCATCGGAAGGGGCCGTCCGATCAATCGGACAGTGTTCCGATCAATCGAAATTTCTTACAGAGACTTCTCTGGATAGATTTCCGATCAATCGGACTTGTTTCCGATCAATCGGACTGGGCTCCGATCAATCGGACACTTTTTCCGATCAATCGGAGATGCACGAATCTGCCCGTTTTTTTACCGTTGGAAGAAAATCTATTTAAGAGGGGGATTCGATTTTTGAGCCAAGAGAGGGAATTTTGAGGAGATAGAAGCCACCATTGCTAGAGATCATTAGAGGCTCTATCCCATACCTATAGCAAGCCATTCTCCTTGTGTTTTCATCACAAACTTGGGCCATTCAATGGCATCTTGAGAATAGGACTTGTTCCCTCTTGATTCCTAGGGTTTAGACACCTTGATGATAGTTAAATCATTTGTCTAAACACTACCTAGGAGTCCATTTAGGTGCATTCCTCTAGGAAACCCATTTCCTACCATTTGTAGAGGTTTCACCATTCCCTAGCACCTTGGGCATCTCCAATGGAGCATCACATGCAAGGTAGCTGATCTTGGAGCTGAAGCCTTGGCAAAGCGGTGGCGTCAAAGATCGGGGGAGCACAAGGGGAGTTGATTCAAGCACGGGAGAGCGAGAAGAAGCAACCCAAGACGGCGCAACAAGGGGCTCAATCCGACAAGTAAGGTTGTCTTGTTAAGAGTCCATCCACTCAATTCCCTGTGGGAGTTGAGTGTAGAGTTTGTTTGACAAACTCGCCCCGGGGTCGTTAGCCGATCCTTGGCCTATTAGTTGGGCCTAAAATCTAGGGACGTCAGCCGTTCCTTGGCACGTTAGTCGGGCCTAAAACAAAGTCTCCAAGGGGGAGCCACCAACACGGGTGCAAACGTGTAGGTTGGGAGGAACCTGTAGACTCCCCGGTTGGGTGGATCCGAGTTAAAACACATTGGTTGGGAGGAACCAGATTTAAACTCCCCAGTGAATGCCGGTGTGCTCAAAGGGGTTGAGTACTTGAACCGGGAGTGGAGTAGACAAGTAGTCGAACCACTATACATCGTTGTGTTTGTGATTGTTCTTGAGCACATTTCTCTTTATGCATTATGTTTAATTGATTAATTATGAATGCTTAGCTAGGAATGTATGCTAGGCACTTGATAGGCACATCCACACTCATAAGATGTACTTTCACTACCTCATGTTGACTTGAGCATTTCTTGATCCATCCTCTATAGTCCACATGAGTCACTTAGACTAGGTTGCTTATTGCTCTTATCTCTTGCTAGTCTTTTAATTGGACCCACTTAGGCTTGGAAGCCGAAGTGTTAATTGCTTACGTATTTTAATTTGCTGATTTATTAAAGTAGGCGAAAAGATTTTTTAAAAGGTCCTTATACCCCCCTCCTATAGGTTCAGCCATAATTCTAGTTGCTCCTCAAGCTTCCGCACGCGTATACGTAGGGTGTCGTGTTAGGCTACCCGACGCAATTTCAAATCTGACCCCAAGGATAGGTTTAGATTAGTCCGTTTAGGTAGGTGGGGTTCACAAATCGAAGCTCTACATCCGTTTGATAGGTCTCTTGTATATGAGAAGGTTCTAGAGAAAAATCTTCAAAAATTTAGAAAGCTCGGTTTTGGAGGGAATTCTCTACGTTGGTTAGCTTGGAGAGATCTTCAGGATCTTCTAGAAGCATCCCTAGATTCCCATGCGAAGAGGATTCCCGGATTGGAAGTTCTAAGATTCCAATGGTAGATTTGGAAGAAGAGATCGGGCCGAATACGGAATGGAATGAAGAGATTTTTGGTAAAAGGGGGTTTTGATGGACTACAAAGAGGATGAACGGTTCAGATCTGCAAAAGGGTGTCCACATAGAGGACAAAAAGGAAGGCAGCAGTGGCTGCAAGTGAAGAAAAAATTGAAATTTCTTTTTTGGGTCATGTGGTGCACGGTCAAATGTGGTTTGACCGTGCACTAAACGTGCATGCGATGCACGTGGGCCCCACCATAATGTATATATTAAATCAACTCCATCCAGCAGGTGAGCCATGTGATTTTAGGCGTTGCCACAAAAATTGAGAGAAATTCGAGATCGGGTGGCCCACTTATGATCCATTCTCTGATTAGGGCATCTGTACGATGATTGGAGGGCTGAAATTCGACGTGTACGGTTAAAATGTGTCCAAATGCTAAAGTCCGGGGTTTTGCATCTTAATAATTTCTACAAACTAGAAAACTGAAAAATGACGATTTAACTTAAGTTATCCAATGGCATTTTCGTAATTATCATAAATCTTCGAGTTTAGTAGAATCTAACCCTTCTACGTTGTTAATGGAGTCATTCTAAGAAACTTTATTAAAGGGTACCCTATCGGATCTTCTACGAATGGTCCGTTATTCCTGAAACAAGGGTAAATGTGTGATAATTAATTAAAATAAAATAAAAATAAATTTTTCAAAAAATTTTCAAATAAATCTCAAAAATCTGAGGCGTTACAAACTTCGTCCCCGAAGTTTTTAAAGCTCCGTCGTTAAAAGATTGTGGGCAATCTCACCTCATGACTCATTGTTTAACTATCTGAACTATTTTGGGTATGACGCGATCACAATCCACCCCCCTTAAAACAAGACCTGCGTCCTCAAGATTGGTTGCATAAGCTCCTGTTATGCTTCCACTGCGCATTTTGATTTATAGATGGTTCTATACATAACGATGGGTCCAATCAAGCATCTGATGCCCTGATATGTCTCAGGTCTGGGGGCACTCCTATAGTCAAGGATCTAAAAGGATGATTAAGGTTAGATGATTACCAAGGATGTTTGATCGATAATGTGATGACTGACCGGGAGATTAGAGAATAGATCTGAGTTTGATTAGGTTGGCATCATCCAATGGTCACGTGAACGAGTGGATAAACAAGCAGATAACATAGTAAATGGGATATCATCGACGGTTCTTTAATAGCTGAAGGTGCGACGAAAAGATGAGGTTGGGGATACCGTATTCTAGCTCTTTATAATGTCTAAGTGGCTAAGTTTCTATGTCTTAGGTCGTCTATACATCTATTTTATTTTAGTCATCTAAAGAAAACAATCACACACAATCCAAGAGAATGCACAAAAGTCGTCCAGTTAGAACAATGATGCAATTTGAATAGTGTCGACATCACGGGCGAACGGTTCAAGTAGATTCGGATCCGATACTTAGATCTTCTACTCGCATTTGAGCATTGAGTTTATTAGTATCCATTCAAAATTTCGAGTGTCGACCCTCGGGATTTGAACGAGGATCCAATCCTTTACACATTATATTAGGTACGGTTCTGCCCTCCCGTGCGGCCGATTTAATCTAACATTATAGAGACTTTCATGTATTCTTCAACAAAGAAAACATCAACCAAGATCACGTAAATTAAAATCCAACAATACAAAACATTAAAACCTTATGAGATCATATTTACTTTCATCGTTAGACATGGTCGAAGATTTATGTGAGGGGTTGATAAATGACATTTTTAGTTACGATAATCCACCTAAAGTAACATAGTTGGGACTAAAATTCATAGGGATGTATGAGAATATGCTATAAAGTACTTCTAAGGGTGCCATCTTACAATAACGAAGCCTAAACAAGGGGTTCAGAGGTTTTCAAAGCTAAGGCATTAGGATAGTGTCGAATCTGGAACACAGGACTTATAAGCGCTCTTAGAATTTTATCTCTCAAACCGAACGTCCTTTTTGCCTGAAATTTGGAAGATAATCTGAAGGTTAGGTGAGGAATCACCCTAATTTTTCTCAGAATAAAATTCATATGGTAAGATATGATTATAACCCTTAAAAGCCTGAAAAACGTAACAGTCCAGCAGTTTCCAGAGCAAGATTTTCTCTATTGACAGAATTTTCAAGATTTATCCAGATGTCGCATGGATCTGAAATTTTATGAAAGTGTTGGGTGATGAGTTAGAAATATATATAAAAATTTTAAAAAAAATTTATCAACTCCGAAAATATAATTCTTACCAGTGACATTGCCAAAAGGTCAGGAAATTTGTCCCAACAAAAATAATTCAAAAAAAAATAATTATCCTTAAAATTTGAGGGAGATAAATCACATGATTCAGCGTAACGTTAATCTAAATATGGAGAATTGATGAGAGCCCCAAAACTTCTAAAAAAAGTAAAAATTCACTTTCCAAAAATCCTAAATTTGTCAATTTCTACGTTTGTTGGCTATGATAAAGATTTCAAAGGGCCTATGTTTGAGTCTCTAGATTCATAACATTTCATGCATCCAATGGGGGATGAACCTAGGTATTTTTGTTTCTATTTCATTGGAACCTAAGCCCTAAGGGATATTTATTATGAAAATGGTCAGGCTTCTCACCTAGAAGTTCCGATTGTGTATAACATGACAGCCGAATTCCCAAGTAATTTATGTAATAACTAATTTGTCAAATAATAAAATGTTGCATTTAAGCACAATGGTGGAAACAATTCTCATCTTATTCTGTTAACTTACTACGTTATCATCAATGTTTAAATAAGGGAACCAACCAATGTCTATACTGATTAATCAAAATATAAAATCATGTCTTCTTTAGAAGACTCATTACAGTTCCTTAAATGTATCAACTACTCAAAAGAAATATTTAATAAATAAAAACATCAACTAAGTCTCTCCAACATCGTCATCCACCATGTGATCATATGAACCATCGAATTCTTTTCCTTGAAAATCGAGTTCAATACCTGGATCTTCACCTGCATCATCTAAATTGTGTTTGGGATAGCGTTAAATGCTATCATAGTGGGGAATATTTCCTCCAAGACAATCAAGAATAATAATAATGGTACAGAGTAAACGCAAGCAGGATATTATCATTTAATCATATCAAAACAACTAAATAAAAATCGTTGTTATTGCGATGCATGGAATGTATGCTCTGGCTAAGGCACCCTGGCTAGAATCACAATACATAAAGTGGGAGACTCCCTGTTACGACTACATGCTAGCCACTAGTCACCAGAGGTTCCTGGGACGCACAAGCCCATAGTTTTTACCCGACCACGTGAGAAACGGGATGCTCATAGCCCAAATCTACAAGTGACAGTGTACCGGAGAATTAGGACGCTCTGGCCTATTCTCAATTTCGTACACCCACATGGAGCCAAGTGAATGCATGACTTTAGTTTCACCTTTATTTAAGTAATTTCACATCCAGCCGTATTAAAAGAACTTAATGGTCACTATGGGAAGTTGTAAACAACCCAGCATAGGCCGACAGCTCGGGCTTAGTGTCCATGGCACCAACCCCGGCTCATGAGAATTTATATACCATTACTGTCCACTCATTGTCTCGTTTTATGATTCTATCATGTTCCAAGAAGCCAATGTTGTACGTCTGGCCAAAATCATTAAAACACTCATGTAATGTATATGGATCCAACCAAGTATCATGTACATGTAAGGATCCCTTGATAAACATTTATTTCATTCTCTTAGTTAAATCAAGATATATCTTTTCATCATGGACACCCTTCACGGGTTCCATCTCTCTTCATCAAGTGATTTTACCAACTTAGGGACAATGGTGTACATTAATAAAATATCCACATAATGATCTTATATACATATTGCATGTAACAACATGAAAGCCAATATCGCTTGTAGAACATAAATCTCAAGATAATTAATGCAGAGCTTTCACAAAAATAAATGACAAAAACACGCATGCTTCTTAGTAAAAAATCCAAACATGGAATCACATCATTATTTAATAATAATCATTGTAAATCCTACGTTAATCTTCGTGTTATATGGATCAACAATTCAAAACAAATAATGTCATATGTCACAAAAGAAACTTAGGATAATCATATCATTATTAATGAAAGGCTTGAAGGAAAATCCTCACCTTAGAGATCGATTGATTTGGAAGTCGTGGATGCTAAGCAGGTCGTTGGAACAACCAAACAAACTCTCTCTCTCTCTCTCTCTCTCTCTCTCTCTCTCTCCCCCCCTCTCTCTTTCTTCTTCTCTCTCTCTCTCTCTCTCTCTCTCTAAATTCATGCATTAGGGCTCCCTTGTTGAGAGAAGACTTTATTTAGGTTAAGAGGGTTGGATTTTAGGGTTAGAAGAGGGTAGCATGGCTACATGTGCGCGGTTGCGATAGAAAGTGGTTTAAAGTGAGATTTCAGGCTAGATTTGGAAAGTGTATACATAACGAATGGAAATAAAGTTTTGTACATGAGCTATGATGGGTATGGGACACAAAATGGACGTGGTAGATTTTAAAATGGAGTCTACACACGATCGAACGGTCGGCGTGATGTTTTAAGGAAAGAGATGGGATGAAAATAGAAAATTGTAAACGAACGGTTTATCTGACAATCTGACACCTAGGATGGGTTTAGATTAGTCCGTTTAGGTAGGTGGGGTTGACAAATCAAAGCTCCACATCCGTTTGATAGGTCTCTTGTATATGAGAAGGTTCTACAGAAAAATCTTCAAAAATTTAAAAAGCTCGGTTTTGGAGGAGATTCTCTACGTTGGTTAGCTTGGAGAGATCTTAAGGATCCTCTAGAAGCATCCCTAGATTTTCATGCGAAGAGGATTCTCGGATTGGAAGTTTTAAGATTCCAACGGTAGATTTGGAAGGAGAGATCGGGCCGAATATGAAATGGAATGAAGAGATTTTTGGTAAGAGGGGGTTTTGATAGACTACAAAGAGGATGAACGATTCAGATCTGCAAAAGGGTGTCCACATAGAGGACAAAAAGGAGGGCAGCAGTGGCAGCAAGTAAAGAAAAAATAGAAATTTCTTTTTTGGTCGTGTGGTGCACGGTCAAATGTGGTTTGACCGTGCACTAAACGTGCATGCGATGCACGTGGGCCCCACCATGATGTATATATTAAATCAACTCCATCCATTAGGTGAGCCATGTGCTTTTAGGCGTTGACACAAAAATTGAGAGAAATCCGAGATCGGGTGGCCCACTTATGATCTATTTTCTGATTAGGGCATTTGTAGGATGATTGGAAGGCTGAAATTCGACGTGTACGGTTAAAATGTTTCCAAATGCTAAAGTCCGGGGTTTTGCGTCTTAATAATTTCTACAAATTAAAAAACTTAAAAATGACACTTTAACTTAAGTTATCCAATGGCATTTTCGTAATTATCGTAAATTTTTGAGTTTAGCAGAATCTAACCCTTCTACGTTGTTAATGGGGTCATTCTAAGCAACTTTAATAAAGGGTACTTTATTGGATCTCCTACGGATGGTCCGTTATTCCTGAAACAAGGGTAAATGTGTGATAATTAATTAAAATAAAATAAAAATAAATTTTCAAAAAAATTTCAAATATATCTCGAAAATCTGAGGCGTTACATGATTGGCCCTGTATGGCCCGCCATCTCTGCACTGGGTCGCCAGCTGTATCTCCGTCCATGCTCGCAGGCTCAACTGGATGGCTACCACAACATCCGCTCGAGACATGTAGATGACCTAATCCTTTGGGTCCCTTACAAACTCGGCATGGGTTTCAAAATCCCATGATTTCATGATATGGTGCGATCTTAATCGATTATGGTTCTTCGGCTTCTAATAATTTCCTCATTTTTCAAGCTTTTCCTTAGTGCAGGAGTGCCATTAGTGTGGATCCATGCCAAATTCATTAATCATAATTAAGAAGAACGTAAAATTACAAAAGAAAATATCATGAGCCACGTGATCCACACCCGGAGAATAACGTATACTAGTCGAATACTGGAAGGAGTAATCTACAGAAAACCAATAAAGACAGGTAATGTGCTAATTTAAAACCAGTATGGAATCATTTCCAAGCACTGAATTAGTTTCATTTGGACACTTTGCCATCCATGTTATTGTTGCCTATCTGGATCATTAGATCCGATTGACTCTTCTTAAGCTTCTTGAGAAAATTATGCTTATCTGATGATTTTCATCCTCAAATTCATTGGCATGAAAAAATGGATGGATAAAAATTGTTTGCAGAAGATAGGTCTAGTCACATCTGTTTACGGTACAGATTACGGTGAATTTATTTCACGATATCCGACTAAGAGCAAACTAAACCTAATGAACGGTCCAGATCAGTGATATGGGTACCAGCGAATCCAAATGCAACTTGCTGCATGGAAATGTTTCCATACACTCAGCCCACAAGATCACTTCTCAACTATAATTAAGGTTGTGTGCAAGTCAGACATACCAGTTGGACTTTTTGATCCGGCCCAAGGCCATAGTAAAATGTGGCCCATGACTTTTGTGGCTCACCAAATAAGTGGGCCCAGTCGTGTAAATATTAGTATCTTATATCGTGACAGGGTTGGTCCCATTATGACCCAATAGCCTTAGCTGAGCTTGGGTTTGCCAGAATCGACATGGGCCAACACCAGTCACAGGTTTGTCTCAGTCATGGGTGGGCCCATCAAGTCACTGGTCGGCCCATTGGCAGCCCTAATCATAATTATTAATTAATAAAGTCAACCTAATTTTCTACATAATCTTACTTACTGATGCGAATGATGGAATATCTAAGCCATCGATCATGTGAGCGAGCCTTATTGTGTAGATGCTACTAGCGAAAGATAATGGCCGTCCATTCTGTAGGCGTGCAACGATATTAGAATAAAGTTGAACGTGTTCGAAAAATTCGGCTAATTTTTACAATCGTAGATATGTTTAGTTATTTGTGGCCCATCTGACTAATTGACCGATGTGATTCTTTGGATAGGTAGTATATATGTACCCTTCAAATGGATGTCTTGGATATCGTGGCAGTGTAACAATCCTGAATTTTTTGTAAGTATAAATCATACATTAATTAGGTTAAAAATTTTAATTTGTAACTAATAAGCAAAAATAAGACACTTAGGTGTCTGGTATAGACCTTTTCAGTTGTGAGAAGAGATTGAGGATCCATTCCTACTATCGTGGGAAATTAGTTATTTGTAAAATTGGATGAAATTCAAATTTAAGATAAGGATGGATTGTTGGCAATATTGGCCTTATACAGGTTGGCTTTTCTAAGCCTTAAATTTAAAACTCAATGAACACGTGAAAGAGGAAGTGAGAAAGAGAAACTTTGTTGCTTTAATGATTTTTTTACAAGACTACTACGTTGGTGAGAACAAACCAGATTTTTTTTTTTTTTTTTGTTTGCTTACAAGCTTGCTAACTTGATAAGAAAATGGACAGCAGGAGCTTCCATTTATAGACATTTACACCAAGATGAAAAGACAAAAATGCCCTTTCAAAATACACTACAGGGGTATGTAATTAACTTCTTTTGCAAAGACCAAAACATGCAATAAATATTTTTCTTCTCAATGTGTTGGAGAGAGATGAACGGATGCCTCGAAACTCCATCTCCAGCTGCTGCTGGAAGCTTCACTTTAATTGTTTCTTGGAAGCTCAACCGTCAGGGACTTATGCTAGCAAATGGATGGACCGGATGGATGGACCGGATTGGTTTGCAACTTCCAACACTTCCCTTCAAACCAAAACCGGTTTCATTCCGAGTATCGATCTTAGTCGTTTAAATACATCTATTGGGAGTGCCTTGGTGAAAATATCCGCTACCTGTTTAGTGGTGTGACAATATTCCAATTTTATCGCTTTCTGTTTTACTTGATCTCTTAGAAAATGCTATCGAGTATCGATGTGCTTGCTCCTTCCATGCTGCACCGGATTTTTAGCAAACTCAATTGCTGACTTGTTATCCACATATATGACTGTGGATTCTTCCTGCGGATGCTTAAGCTCTTTTAAGAGGTTCCTTAACCAAATCGCCTCACAAACAGTGGACGATGCTGCCACGTACTCGGCTTCACATGTGGACAGGGCGACCACACTTTGCTTCTTCAAATTCCATGTGAAAGCAGTTGTTCCAAGGTAGAATACATAGCCCGTGGTGCTCTTTCTTTCATCTTGGTCACCTCCCCAATCGCTGTCTGAGTATCCATATAGCATTGCTTCATCATCGTATGGATAGAAAAGACCGAATTCCAATGTTCCTTTGACGTACCTGAGGATTCTTTTTGCGATTCTTTTGGTGCTGCCATGTACCTACTTAGAAGCCCAACACTGTAGACAATATCCGGTCTTGTGATTGTGAGGTACCTTAGGCTTCCAATCAGACTCTTAAACATAGTTGAGTAAATGCTTCTTCCTTCTCCGTCCTTTGTCAGTTTTAAGCCCGTTGCTACAGGCGTGTTTACGGCATTACAATCGGCCATCTTGAACTTTTCGAGCAATTCTTTGGCATACTTTTTCTGAGATATATAGATGCCACCATGTTATTGCTTCACTTCGATGCCCAGAAAGGAGGACATGAGACCTCCGTCAGTCATCTCGAACTCCTTAAACATGGCCTTCTTAAATTCATCAAACATAAGCTGACTGTTCCCTGTAAACAGCAAATCATCAACATATAGGCATGCAATAAGTATATCGCCATGAGCATTCTTCTTGATGTAGACTGCGTGCTCATGTGGACATTGGGCGAAGCCGTTCTTATGAAGATAGTTGTCGATGCGTGCATTCCAAGCACGTGGAGCTTGCTTCAACCCATAGAGGGCTTTCTTTAGCTGATACACCTTGTGTTCCTCCCCTTGCATAACAAAGCCTTCAGGCTGGTCAACATAGACCTCTTTTTCCAGAATTCCATTCAGGAATGCAGATTTCACATCCAGTTGGTAGATCATCCAACTGTGATGGGCAGCAAGGGAGATAATCATCCTCACAGTGTCAAGGTGAGCAACAGGAACGAAGACTTCTTCATAGTCCACCCCATACTTCTGTTTGTAG
This sequence comes from Liriodendron chinense, assembly GCA_003013855.2. Lineage (NCBI taxonomy): Eukaryota > Viridiplantae > Streptophyta > Magnoliopsida > Magnoliales > Magnoliaceae > Liriodendron > Liriodendron chinense. The sequence goes on from ML058367.1 coordinate 80,940, forward strand.
CCCTTTGCTACGAGCCTTGCCTTGTAGCGATCAATCTCACCATCAGCATTTCGCTTGATTTTGTACACCCATTTGACGCCAATAGTTTTCTGGCCATTAGGAAGCATAGTCAGCTTCCATGTGTCATTCTTCTCAATGGCATGGATTTCTTCTTTCATAGTGATTCTCCAACATTCTTCTTTTATGGCCTCCCGAAACGTCGGAGGCTCATGATCTGCATATAGGCAGAAAAGATTGACCTCTTCAGTTTGCTCATAAATGTCGCTTAAGCTTCTCATTTTGATAAGTGGCATGGGTGAGGACGAGCCAGCCGAATTTTGACTTGATGGAGTACTTCCAGGAGAGATGGATTGTACTCCTGGACTTCTTTGTACTGATGATGCTGCCGCCGAAGAAGGTGTTGCGGGCGTTTTCTCTCGATGGTCATGTCTTTCTTCCTGTTCTTCTGTTTCGACTTGAATATCTTTGGTTGATTCTTCATTATTCCATTTCCAAGCTTCTTCCTCACTAAAGATCACATCTCTACTCACCACTACTTTATTGGTTAGTGGATTGTAGAGCTTGTAGGCTTTAGATTCTTCACTATAGCCGATGAGGATGCATTTCTCGCCACGATCATCAAGTTTTCTTCTTTTGCTTCTGAAACTTGAGCGTAGGCGACACACCCAAAGATCCTTAGGTGCGCCACGCTCAGTTTGTAGCCACTCCATGCCTCCTGTGGTGTCATGTTTCTGACGCTCTTGGTTGGACACCGATTGAGCAAGTAGGCAGTACATGCAACTGCCTCCGCCCAGAAGCTCTTTGGCAGGCCTTTCTCTTTGAGCATGGTTCTTGTCATGTCGAGGATGGTGCGGATCGTTCCGCAATGCCATTCTATTGTGGCATGTAAGCTGCAGTGTGCTGCTGCTTAATGCCTTGTTCCCTACAATAATCTCGAAATGCATTTGAGGTGTACTCTCCACCTCTGTCAGATCTGAGTACTTTAATTTTGTGACCACTTTCAACTTCAACACGAGCTTTGAAAATTTTAAAGATAGTGAAAATGAAAGATTTTTCTTTAATGCAATACACCCAAAATCTTCTGCTGAAATCATCAATGAAGGTAATAAAATATTTATTACCTCCAAGAGAGGGTATTTCAAGTGGTCCGCAAATATCAGTGTGAACCAACTGCAATGGTTCCTTTGCTCTTCTGGACACTCCACTTAGGAAGGAGTTCCTTTGTTGCTTGCCGAGTGTGCATGCCTCACACACATGTTCTGGACCTTCAATAGTCGGCAAGCCATGCACCATGCTTAATGAAGACAAGAGTTTAAGGCCGCTGAAATGGAGATGCCCAAAGAGAAGATGCCATCTCCATGAATCATTCTTCATGAGTCCATAGAGGCACTTATCAGCTTTTGTGTTAATATGGAGCGGAAACATGTGATTCTTCACCATTTGAACTTGAGCCACAAGTCTCATGTGAGCATCTCTTACAGAGAGAGAATAGTTCTTCATGTGTATGACATACCCCTTCTCAAGGAGTTGGCCGATACTGAGGATGTTATTTTCATGTTTGGTACGTAATACACATTGGAGATGTAATTTGGCTCACCATTCTTCTGATAGATTTTAACTTTTCCTTTACCTATCACTAGTACCTTTGATGAGTCCCTAAAACTCACGTTGCCAGTACGAACTCCTTCTGTGAGTTCTACGAATAGTTCTTTGTTACCACTCATGTGGTTGCTTACACCAGTGTCGAGATACCACACATCCGGCCGTTCACATGCCTTTTCTTGTGCGAGGAGGAGTGTGGAGTCTTCTTGTTCATGGTGTGATGCTTCAGCATAGTTGGATCGTTCATCTTGATCCACTTTGCTCCAACACTCAGAGGTATAATGGCCGAATTTTTTGCAATTGTGGCATTGAACGTTTTTTGTGTTTCCACGACCACGCATGAACCGGCCTCTACCATTTCCTCTTCCACGAAAACTGATAAACTTTTGTTGATATTGTTGATGGCTTGGATGATATCCACGCCCTCTGCCTCTTGCACGATTGTTGGTGCCACGGCCCCGTCTTTGTGTATGGCCATTCTTTTGTTCATTTAGAGTCAACTTAGACTCTAAGGCATGTTCAAGCATTGAACCAGCATTCTTTTGCATTCGTTGCTCATGCACTTGCAACGATCCCATCAATTCTTCAATGGACAGTTTTTCCAAGTCCTTTGATTCTTCTATGGCCACAGTCACATGCTCAAATTTGGTTGTGAGGGATCGAAGCACTTTTTCAATCACACGTATATCTTCAATTTTTTCACCATTTCTTTTCAAGTTGTTAACAATAACAAGCAATCTTGAAAAATAATCAGAAATGGTCTCACCTTCCTTCATGTGTGCAGTCTCGAACTCGGCCTTAAGGGTTTGGAGACGAACCCTCTTTACACGATCAACTCCTTTGAAAATGGTGCTAAGAGTCTCCCATGCTTGCTTGCTTGACATCGCTTCGGCAATCCTTTCAAAGGTGGATTCGTCCAACCCTTGATAGACAAGAAACATGGCCTTCTTGTCCTTCTTGCTTTGTTCTTTGAGGTCGGTCCTTTGCTCAGCAGTGTAGGTGGCTTCTTGCTCCGTAGTGGGCTCTTCGTACCCGTCGGTGACGATCTCCCATAAGTCTTGTGACCCGAACAGTGCCTTCATCTGGATACACCAATTTTCATAGTTATCTTTTGACAACTTAGGAATCTGCTGCTGGATTACGGAGGCCATTTAACCAAGGGCTCTGATACCAGTTTATTGGCAATATTGGTCTTAGACAGGTTGGCTTTTCTAAGCCGTAAACTTAAAACTCAATGAACACGTGAAAGAGGAAGTGAGAAAGAGAAACTTTGTTGCTTTAATGATTTTTTTACAAGACCACTACGTTGGTGAGAACAAACCAGATTTTTTTTTTTTTTTTTTTTTTTGCTTACAAGCTTGCTAACTTGGTAAGAAAACGGACAACAGGAGCTTCCATTTATAATCATTTACACTTAGATGAAAAGACAAAAATGCCCTTTCAAAATACACTACAGGGGTATGTAATTAACTTCTTTTGCAAAGACCAAAACATGCAATAAATATTTTTCTTCTCAATGTGTTGGAGAGATGAACGGATGCCTGGAAACTCCATCTCCAGCTGCTGCTAGAAGCTTCACTTTAATTGTTTCTTGGAAGCTCAACCGTCAGGGACTTATGCTAGCAAATGGATGGACCGGATGGATGGACCGGATTGGTTTGCAACTTCCAACATGGATATGCTCAGTCCTGCCTTATCTGAATATTTATCTCCTTTAACTGATCCCATCTTCAGGATATGGACCACTTGTTCTGCCACGGGGAAGTTGGAGAGAAATTTTGGTTTGTGGTTTGGCTTCCGTCTTGTGCCTAGCCACTCCATCTACTAGAGGATCTCTCACTGGATTGACAAGGCTAAGAGATCTTCTAAATTTAAATACATGTTGGGAATTCTTCCATGCATCATTTGTTGGGAAATCTGGCTTAGTCGCAACAAGTCCAGATTTGAGGGCCAAGAGATGTCTGTCAACCAAATCATCCACAAAGTGTCCTTTTGGCTAGCTAAGCTAAGTCCTTCTATCCCAGTGAGTGGTACAAGCTCGAGACAAGAAGCGGCTTCATTGGAGGGCCTGGGCATTCACGTCACTAGCCATTCCAGGAAAATTACGTTCCTAGAGGTGAAATGGCGAAAGTCAGATATAAGGAGTTTGAAGCTAAATATAGATGGGTCGTCAAGGGAAAATCCAGGAGATGCCGTAGGTGGGGGTATATGTAGAGATCACACTGGAAGGTGATTTTCGCTTTCCACAAGGCCTACGGCCGGGTTTCTAACAATGTGGCCGAAGCTCGGGCCGTGGTAGATGGCTTGGAGATTTGTGCAGACATGGGTCTAACCAACATCGTGGTGGAATCCGATTCAAAGGTGGTCGCGGATGCTATTGCCAACTTGACAAACCCAAGAGCCACGTGTCCTTAGTCCATTTGGTACTACTTAGGTAATATTCAACATAAATGTAACCAATTAAACTTGAGATGCTCTCACATCTACCGCGAGGGGAACTCAGTAGCAGATGGGCTGGCAAAGTTAGCTAGCGCTGGCCATCTAGACAGGTTTTTAATTCCTAAAGAGACCTACCTAGGATGATCCGGGGCACAGTTGTGCTTGACAATGCGAGGATTGGCATTATCAGGATGCGATATGAGCCAGGATAGGATAGGTCCGTGTATAGGCGCATATGATAGGTGGGGGCCTGACCTTTTTGTGGGCGCTACCTGAATGACTGTGTATTCTCTTTGCTGAATCAATATAGCCTCTATTTAAAAAAAGAAAAAGAAAAAAACGAATCCCATCTTTTGAATTTTTTTTTAATGTGCATTCGATGCTTCTTTGCCCGATCTATACAATGGACGGTGTTGATCGACCACACTTCTATCACATAGATATGTGGTGGACACGAACTCAAGAAGTTAGTTAAGAGATCAGATCTAGAGACTGATTTGGTGTTATCCAGTGATCTAAGATTGGATCTGTGGGGATCATTAGATACCAAAGGCCAAAATATGTAAGGGCCCAAAATCTCAAATTGATCTAGTTATTAGATGGACCATACCAATCCGATCTAATGTTGGACGTTGATTCATACTTATGGATCCACAATGAACATTAAAAAAAAATATGTGTTGGATGCAGACATCAAATGTTCCAGATCTAATAATCTATTGACTATTTCCCTAAATTGAATATGTGGGGAAAAAAAAGTGGATGGTCTAGATTTGACCAATAGGATCGATAAACTCATGAAAACTATGAATTTTTTTCTCCAAAAGTTACAAAATCTGACTGTCGTAATGAACCAATTGTCAATGTCGTCGATCAACGGGATGGGTTTGATCAATCAAACGAGCTGTAATATGTCCAGAGACTTAATGTGCGAATTGAAATTTTTGATGGATTGGTTGATTCAATTGATCGGACAATGCTGGAATTGTCCAGAAGGTTAAGAAGAAAATTTTCCTTAATTTTGATCAATCGACGGGGAAATTCAATCGATCGACAGAGAGCTCGATTGATCGACAGTGAGTTTGATCGATCGAACTTCAGCTACACTGGTCAATAGATTTAAAATTAAATCCGATCTCTTGACTTATTAAGTTTATGTGACATTAAAGTAATTTAACGGCACATGAAATGAATAGATTATTCTGATTTAATTAAGTGGGCCCTGCATTGAGGATTAGTCTGACAAGGACCGAATTGGAAGGAGTTAACATTGAACGATAAAATCCTTCATGTGGGTCATAGATCGAAAATTGATCATTTTAAGTATATGGAAATATGATTGGATTATATTATGTGTTAGGAGTTTTTTTCCGGTTGATTAGGGGTCTTCTTTGTCTAGACAGAACGGGATTGGGGTACATTAGAAGACCCTAATCTGGGGTTTTTTTTTCCTTTTTCCTTTTTTTTTCCTTTTTTCCTTTTTTTCTTTTTTCTTTTCTTTTTCGATGTGAGTTTGTAAGTGTGCAGATAGGATAGGTGGAGTCTTGTGTGACCTCCACCCGAATGTCCATACTGCGTTTTTTCTGTTTAAAAAAAAAAAAAAAAAAACTTTTGAAATCCACTTCACCCAACTAAAGGTGAGTGATCCCAACATATTTTCTCTCCGTTACAGTTAAAGTAGATTATTATGAGAGCTACGATGTGTTGTTGTCTTAAATTGATGTATGACTGATTATGTTTTACATGCTATGTTGTGGTATTTAATTGTTTTACTAATATATGCGTAATAGAATGGAATCATTGTTAGCATGACCATGATCTTGATCTTATAATAGTTGCCTCTTGTATAGAGAGATGAACACTATGAACTGTTGCCTCTTACAAGGAAAGATGAGTCCATGCGAATGTGAACCATGATATGTGGATGGGTGGCATTACATGCACTACATCATTTCCATACATCGTTGCTTGGAGAACTACTCTGGAAGACTTGTAAGTACTTAGCGTACTGGCTGACCTACGGACCATCCTAGATGCTTACAAATAATGTAGAAGTCTACCCTATGATGTAGGGGATGCGGATTGATTGAATCCAACCGATAAGTGGAAGGTTTCTTTTAGACCCACTTGATGTATCATTTTACTTTGCATTACATCTTCGCATCCATATGCATATTTTCTGTACTTGTATGTAATACTTTATTGGTGACGTGCATGAACCATGATGAGTGCATTCACTGGGCCGGGCCAGTTGACAGTTTATTGGTGAAAAAACTGCATAGATGATCTGTTGCATCTGATCTGTTAGAACATCTACCAGAGAATGAGGCTGAGCAAGTAAAGGATCCACAAGTACCGTGGTCATGCTTGACAAAAGATAAAATCGTAGCCTTTAAATAGCTAAACTTGTTATTTTGAAATTAATGGCATTTAGAAACTTTTTGTTATGTTTCAATTCGCTGACGTGTTTAGAACTATGATTGAAGTTGTCTCTAGATTAGTTGGGTGGTCATTGATTTTTCACGTATGGATGCAATAATGAAATAATATGGTTCCGAATGGGTGAACTATAGCAGGGGTAGATAATATTTTCCTTAACCTCGGAGTGTTATTGGTTATGATGAATTTGTGGTATGATATATGGAATGTTGAATGAATATGGATATAAACTTAGCACACATCTAATTATATATATGCCTTAAATAAAGGGTGTTAATACATGGTCTTAGTACACATTGTGTACAAGTCATGGACCATAATTCAGATATGAAGGGTGCACATGCATATGTGGTGGCGTGTGCATTAGCTAACTCTTTTTTTTTTTTTTTTTTTATTTAATGTTGGTCATGCAACTCACCCACAGTTAGTCACACGATGGACCCACCCACCGGTGGGCTTAGTGTGTCTCCTTGGCACTCGAACCTGAGACTTGCTGTTAAAAAACCTAGGCGACTTCCAGCTGGGCTAGCAGGTGAGACGCTGTGCATTAGCTAACTTGTACAAGCGTGAGGGGTACCAAATCTTCTTATAGGTAGAAAAACAATAGATTAGTGCATGAGGTTTGCTAATTCCACACGCATGTGGAGCCCTGCCCATACACGTACATAAGGGGGCAAATGTGCAGTGTGCTGACATGGAACACGTGTGAGAGAAATTAATGTTTAGATCTTTCACATAAAAAATCTGGCAGTTTCATCCTCAAGTGAGCTACAAATATACAAAGAAAAGTGATGGTTAAAACAATTTTTTAAACGGTCCATTTTTTTTTTATTTAAGATGTGGCGGTTCATTTTGTTTTGTAAGATGTGGCCCACCAAAGGTGAGAAATGGCCTATGTTTTGGACTACATGATCTAAACGGTGTGTCCAACCTGATGAAAAGCTTAGATCTCACACACATGTCCCATGTTGGCACGTCTACCAGCAGGCTCTCACAAGCGTGTGGTATTGGCAAACCTGATTAGTGCATCTGAGGTAAGGATTGTGTAAGGCTAGCTACTGAGCACTAAAAAAAGTGAATAGGTGGCCATTTTTCCTGTTATAATATGTTTTCAGCTCCTTCTATTTAATTATTTTGAGAAATTATCACAACCGGCCATGTACCTGAACTTTCACATACAGCCCCACGTTTCCCCACTAACATGACATCAGGGTGCAATCAAAAGGAGCATCCATATGGCATCGAAGTGCGCTTGCTGTACCGTGGATTCCTCTCCTCAAATTGAATTGATCATCTCTTTGCAGGAGGAGAGTAAGAAGTGAAACTTTGGTCATTTTTCAGTGGGCTGTATTGCTCTTGTTGCAGGGCAATTTTTGTTGGCTAGAAAAAAAAAAAAAGGTATAATTTTGTAAAAATCCAAAAACAAAAAAAACAAAAAAAAAAAGCCTGATTTTTCCTTAAATAGAGAAGTTTAAATAGGCGAATCGTTTATACGTGCCAACTCAATACACATGTTCGAAATCTGATCCATTGAACAAGTGTGGGTCTATGTGAACCCATAAAATCCAAACACTCAGAATGATTCGCTGGTTATACTGGCCACAGTCATACTTTAAATACCTAACGTTCATTTTCCAACTGAGAATGATAGTTGGATCTGCCTAATTTATGGTTCAGTGCATTTTAACGGTCGGCCAATCTGATTGGTCTTATCTAACACGTATGCCAACTTAACACGAGTGCAGCGATTCACCTCCTGAAGATCTCCTCGCGCGAATCGCTCTAGAATAGCTGGACTTTTACCGCTGCGAAACTGCTTGGAAGTGTTACATTGCCCCGACTAAGACGGTTGACTCTGTATATAATGACGAAAATGTCCTTTAATCTCACGTGAGTCACGTGACTCATTATGTTCTACGAGTGCCGATCGTCTGTGTTGAACGCACTAGAAAATTCAGCGCATTGCGCGATGACTCCAGCTACGCTGGATTTCTCTCTTCCAAATACAGTCTCCTCTACAACTGGCTTTTAACGTGTGGAACTTCTGAGCCCTATAATAATTTATGTTTTAGATCCACACCGTCCATCAATTTTTACAGATCATTCTACAGCATGAGCCAAAAAATGAGTCACATCCAAAGCTCAAGTGGACCACATCACAAAAAGCAGCTGGGATTAAATGACTACTGTTGAAACCTTCCTAGGGTCCATCATGAGGTTTATTTCCATCTAACCTCTTCATAAGGTCACACAAACCTTGATGAAGGGATAATACAAATATCAGCTTGATCAGAGCTTTCTGTGGCCCTAGGAAGTTTTCAACAATAGGTGTACAATTCCCACTATTTTTATAGTGTGGCCCACTTAAGCCTTGGATCTACTTCTTCTTCTTTTTTTTTTTTTGTCTCTTTCCATACAATGATATGGAAAATGGATGGATGGTGTGGATTGGATACATATGTGATGATGGGACCTAAGGAAGTTCTTCGTGTCAACACTTACGGTTTTCTTCTCTCGAGTGCACCTAGGTAGCAGATTAGGTGACACCCGGGCTTCACTTCAGGGTATCATCCATCTGTTTCCAGATCATTTTAGGGTATTATCCAAAACTTGAACCAGATCCAATTATCAGGTGGACTATATTATAGGAAAAAGTGGTGATTGACCATTAATGAGCCACAAAAGTTTTGGATGAAGTTGATATTTGTTTTATCGCTTATGATCTTATGAACACGTAGGCTGGGAAATAAGCCTCACCGTTGGCCCTAGGAAAGTTTCAACAATAGTTTGTTCAATCCCCACTGCTTTCTATGGTGTGATCCACTTGCGCTTTCGGATGTACCTCATTTTTTGGAGTATGTTTCCTGTGCCTTCAACCCAGACGATCCACAGTCATGTTCTACATAATGATAAAAAAGCAATACGTACTATTGGCTTATGTTAGTGGTTATGGTTCAACCTTTTGAAATGTGCCATTGATGGCTCAAAACGACATCATGCTATGTAAGGCCATTGCCTCCATATCCCCATCATCTTTTCCACATATACCATTTTTCAACCAAAAGTTCCACACCCATTGATTAGCTTTACACCAATGATTCTGGTCCTCAAAGGTGGGACACACCCCTTGCCATCACTGCCTCCTTGGGTTCATCTCCACCATTGATCCTCTTATACCCGTATTGCGCTTTGTCGGACACTAATGACCAATGAATTTCCTTCCTAGTGGCATTCAAAGGTGATGATTGGCCCTGTAGGGCCAGCCGTCTCTGCACTGGGTCGCCAGCTGTATCTCCGTCCATGCTCGCAGGCTCAACTGGATGGCTACCACAACATGCGCTCGAGACATGTAGATGACCTCATCCTTTGGGTCCCTTACAAGCTTGGCATGGGCTTCAAAATCCCATGATTTCATGATATGGTGCAATCTTAATCGATTATGGTTCGTCGGCTTCTAATAATTTCCTCCTTTTTCAAGCTTTTCCTTAGTGCAGGAGTGCCATTAGTGTGGATCCAGGCCAAATTCACTAATCATAATTAAGAAGTGTTGTAATAAGAGGTTGAAAACAACTGACAGATATTAAAAAATAAAATTAAAAAGAATGTAAAGAACTTATTGATTTGAAGAACACTGAGTTGAGGCGTGACGAGTCACTGGGCTTGAAACCAAATCTGCCCTCCTTGGACCGCTTTCCAAATGCAACAGGAGTCACGAACAGTTGGCCTCCAGGATACAACGACTATCACCCTAGTCCCGGCTGTGCACTCACCGTATAGGGCTCGAACCAGCAAGTATACTGCAAACTCGAGATGCAGTGACTCAGTGAGTCAGAAAAAACAGAAAATCAAACCAGAGTCCAGAGCTTTAGTAAAGTTGAGAGAGAAGATGATTTTCGAATTTTTTTTAAACGGATTAATCAGATCTATATATAGACTTGATTAGGTGCTTAATGCACCGTTTTGAATTGGGTTAGGTCCGTTGGGTTTAAACCCAACTGATGCGACCATCCGAACAGACGCTTCTCTGGACGTTTAAAACAAAAGACCGTTCGTGCAAGTACACTTTCAGTGTCCGTTGGAGCAAAAGGAAGGTGCGCAAGTATACTCACAGTAGACCCAGACCCAGACCCAGACCCAAACCCGAGCCCGAGCCCGGCACCGGCACCGGCGACGGCGACGGCGCGGCGCGGCTCGGCCGGCCGGCGGGCGGGCGGGCGCGCGCGCGCGCGTGTGTGGTTTTTGGCATAGTATGGTTCAATGTGCATAGCCCCCCACAAACCACAAAATTCACCTGCCCCCTGAGGGCCTAGCCCATGTGCAAAGCCTCTACTTTTATACTTGCTTTTTCCTTTAGTTCTTTCCGATGTGGGACAAAGAAAATGCACAAACTCCAAAAACAAACTTGTGGAGGGAAACCATTTTCAAAGGAAAATTTGAAATAAATATTTTAAAATTCTTTTTTTAAAATACAACAAGAAGAATGTAAAATTACAAAATAAAATATCATGAGCCACGTGATCCACACCCGAAGAATAACGTCTACTAGTCTAATAGTGGAAGGAATAATCTACAGAAAACCAATAAAGACAGGTAATGTGCTAAGTTAAAACCAGTATGGAATCATTTCCAAGCACTTAATTAGTTTCATTTGGACACTTTTGTTGAAAGAGAGTTATTAGGTTAAAAGGCACCCAACCTCTCTGTTTACTTATATTAAAACTCAATGAAATACAGCCTTTGATTTTAAGGGCTACAATACACATGGAAACTGACTATAAAGAAAAGATCAAGACAGTCCACTAAATCAGGGTGGATCATGTCTTCGACGGATGTGGACTAGATGTTTCTACTGCTCCTTTAACACTCCCCCTCAAGCTTGGGCTAAAAATGTCAGAAAGGCCAAGCTTGGACGAAATAATCCGATGACGATCTTTAGGTAGTGCTTTAGTAAACACATCAGCAAGTTGGTCAAATGTGTAAACATAAGGAGTAACAATTTCCTGATACTTGACTTTTTCCCGAATAAAGTGACAGTCGACCTCGATGTGCTTTGTGCACTTATGGGACACCGGATTACTTGAAATATGAATGGTAGCTTGGTTATCACACATCATTTTCATTGGAGTAGGAGGGGGGAAACCAAGCTCAGTTAAGAAAATTTTAAGCCAAAGTAATTCACACGTGGTATGTGCCATAGCACGATATTCAGCTTCGGCACTGGAACGAGCCACCACTGTCTGCTTTTTGCTTTTCCATGTGACAAGGTTTCCTCCAACAAAAGAACAATAGCCAGTTGTAGATCTTCGGTCATCTTTTGAACCGGCCCAATCAGCATTAGAAAAGGCAGAAATATGTAGATGACCATGATTAGAATAAAGAAGACCTTTGCCAGGAGAGCCTTTGAGATAACGAAGAATCCGAAATGCAGCATCCAAATGTGAAGCTCGAGGTGAGTGCATAAACTGACTGAGGACACTCACTACATGGGAAATATCAGGCCGAGTAATTGTGAGGTAAATAAGTCGCCCGATCAGTCGTTGATAAGGTCCAGGATCAGAAATGACCGCACTATCATGTGAGGTAAGCTGATGGGTAACCTCCAGTGGGGTGTCAAGAGGCTTACACCCAAGCATACCGGTCTCAGTAAGTAAATCCAGCACATATTTTCGCTGACATAAGGAAATCCCATGCCGAGAACGAGCGATTTCAATGCCCAAAAAATAATGTAAAAACCCCAAGTCTTTCACCTCAAAAGCACGAGAAATGTGAGATTTGATGCTGACAATTGCAGCAGCATCGTCACCCATAACAATAATATCATCAACATAAACCGAGACAATTGTAATCCCACTGTCTGTGCGTTGCCAACAAAATTGAATGGTCAGAGCTACATTGTTGAAAATGGGCATGTTTCATGGCATGTGTAAATTTGTCAAACCATGCCCGTGGGGACTGTTTGAGACCATAGATCGATTTGCGAAGGTGACACACTTTCTTTTCCTCCCCCTGACGATGAAGACCAGGTGGAAGGCTCATATAAACTTCCTCATTGAGGTCACCATGTAAGAATGCATTTTTTACATCAAGTTGATGAAGAGACCAGCCCAAATTTGTAGCGAGAGATAAAAGAACCTGAATGGAGTTCATCTTTGCTACTGGAGCAAAAGTTTCAGTATAATCGATGCCATAAGTCTAGGTAAATCCTTTGGCAACAAGGCGAGCTTTGTATCGATCAATTGAACCATTGGGTTTATATTTAATAGTATATACCCATTTACATCCCACAGGGTGTTTGCCCTCAAGAAGAATAACGAGGTCCCATTGATGATTCTTTTCTAATGCATTCATTTCTTCCATCATGGCATGTTTCCAGTTCGGATGAGATTAGGCAACATCCACCCTGGTGGGAATGGAGGTAGAGTTGACACTGGCAATAAAAGACCTATATGTAGAGGAAAGAGAATCATAGGAAATAAAAGTGATGGATAGGATGAGAGGTTGAAAATGAGATACTGTTATTCCTTGGAGATGTATATCCCATAACATCTAATGTTGGTTATAATAGTGAAGATGTATTCCGCATAAAGTTAGGCGCAGAGGCATGAGAACACAAATAATCCTGCAGATAAGAGGGTTTTCTAATGGGACGAGTAGAATGGCGAGAAATGGGTGGATGAGGAGGCGGTGGTGGTGGCGGTGGCGGTGGAGTGAGAGGTGGAGGTGGTGGAGAGGGAGTTGGGATAGAAAGAGAAAGACGACGGATGGTGGACGGGGAATCTAAGAAAGGTGCAGGGGTGACAGAAGAAGAAGAACTTGAGGATTGTGGAGAAGAAAATTTGAGGGACTCAAAAAATGTGGCATTGAGGGTGACATAGCGTCTGCTAGTGATAGGATTGACAAATTTATAACCCTTTTGGGTAGGAGAGTAGCCAACAAACATGCATGGAATAGATCGGGGAGACAATTTTGTACGGGAGGGAGAGAAATCATGCACATAAGCAGTGCATCCAAAGACACGAAGGGGAATAGTAGTAACATGATGTACCTTTTTAAAAAGAGAGATTGGAGTCTGAAAATTGAGAGCAGAATGTGGCAATCAATTAGCCAGGTAGCAAGCAGTGAGAACTGCATCTCTCTAATAATGTTTGGGAACATTCATCTCGGTAAGAAGACACCGAGTAATAATGAGAAGTTGTTGATTTTTTCTCTCGGTTGCCCCATTCTGCTAAGGTGTCGAGGCATAGGTAGTAGTAGATTCAATACCATTTTGGTGAAAATAATGGAGAAAAGAAGAGGAGAGGTATTCACCACCATTATCACAATGTAACATTTTAATTTTGGCACTAAATTGATTATCCAACCAAGAATGAAAGTATTTAAAAATATCAAACACTTCGCTTTTATGTTTTAGGAGATAAATCTACGTCATCTTGGTGGTAGCATCCATAAATGAAACAAACTAACGAAAGCCCAAAGAGGAGGGAATATGGGAGGGTCCCCACACATCAGACTGAATATAAGAAAATATGGGAACCGATTCTTTATTTAAAACCAGAGGGAAAGAGACACGTCTTTGTTTAGACAAAGCATATGTACTACACTGAAAAACAGTATTGTTTTGCTTGGAGCATAAAGAGGGAAATAAACTACGTAAAATTGAAAAAGAAGGATGGCCATAATGGCAGTGCCATCGATAAATATCCTCATGATCAATGGAAATCTGATGAGCAGAAGCCTGGAGGTGCACACCCGCATCAAAACGGTAGAGACCACCATCTTCACGACCACCACCAATCATCTTCCGCGTTCAGAGATCCTGAAATAAACAATGAGAAGGAAAAAAGATGGCAGCACAGTTAAGTTGTTTAGTCAAGGTGGCCACAGAAAGTAAGTTTGAAGCAAGCCCAGGAACAAGAAGAGTTTTGTCAAGGGTGACATTAGATGAAAGAGGAATGGAACCCATCCCAGTGATGGGGGTAAGATTTCAATTTGCTAATTTAACAGACCCTAGGGAAGAATTGGAGGTAAAGGTGGAAAAAAGATGAGACATACCAGTCATATGGTCAGTGGCCCCGGTATCAATGACCCAGGACTGAGACGAAGAAACGGTAGTGGATGTACCTTGTACAGTCGGACTGGAAATAGCTGAAGACGTAGAAACAGATAAGACAGCTTTCTGAGCCGTGAGACGTTCATATTCTTCTTGGGGAACCTGGACTATAATGGGAGAGGGGCCAGAAGGGGCTTCTTCATATTCAGTAGCAGATAAATAGGCACCACGTCCAGTAATCGAGCGACCACGCCTACGAGAAAGACCCCCACGCATGGGAGGTCGACCATGAAGTATCCAGCAAGTATCAACCATATGATTTGTATGCTTGCAATGAGTGCAGAAAAGGTGATGTCGGCTACGGCCTCAAGTGCCACGACCACGGTCACGATCAGAAAAAAAAAAATGAAGAAGAGGTATCAGCTTGTAAGGCAGACTGAGGGTGGGAGACAGGAGAAATCATGACCTGTTTACGTTTTTCTTCTCGGGCAAGTGTGGCGTAGACCTGGTTCAAGGTCATAATCTCAGCATCACGAATAATCTGCTGTCGAAGTCCATCATACTCGTCTTTGAGGCCATCTAAAAATTTGAAAATACGTCGACGCTCTTGACGTTTCTTAATTAGAACCACATCCTTAGCACAGTAAGTGTCTTCCTCATCATGATACGCTAGTTCTTCCCATAAACTTCATAGTTTAGCATAATATTCAGTGAGACTCTTGTTTTCTTGTTGAAGAGATGCAATTTCCTTTTCCAATTGAAAGATGCGTGACATATTATGTGCATCACTGTATAGCTCTTTGACGATATCTCATATTTCTTTTGACGTCTTGAGGAAGAGAAGACCACTGCGAACATTATCATCCATAGAATTCCACAGCCAGGACATGACAATCATGTCATCTGATTCCCATTCTGCCTTTTTCGGAATATCTTGAGGACAAGGAAGTGACCCAGTGATGTGGCCAAGTTTCCTCTTGCCGCCAATAAAAATACAGACAGCCTGTTGCCATTGGAGAAATTTGGCCCTGTCAGAGGAGAAGAGGTGATCCGCAATCCAAGATTATCTGAATGGCGAAGTTCTATCTCAGAAGAGGCCGACGATTCAATAGCCATGAGAAAGAAAAAAATAATAAAGAAAAGTTAGAGAAAATCCATGGAGAGGCACAGGAGTTAGGACATTAATGAGAGGATGGACAAGGCATAATGAGAGGTGAGAGGTGAGAGGCATAACAAGAGAAAATTCTGCCCTTTTTTTTTTTTTTTGTTAAAACGGATGTGGATCGGTGCGGGTTGGGAGATGAGGAGCTATGGTTGGGAGATGGGAGATGGGAGATGGCAGCGTCTTAGGCGGCAGCGGCAGCGGCACCGGCACCGGCAGCGTCACAAGCACCGGCACCGGCAGCGGCAACGGCAGTAGAGGCCATTGGCGGTGTCTTGGACGGTGGAGGCGTGGGCCGTAAGGCTGCAGCGGCAGCAGCAGTGGAGGCCGTAGGCGGCGTCTTGGACGGTAGAGGCGTGGGCGTTAAGGTTGCAGAGGCAGCGGCAGTGGAGGCCGTAGGCGGAGACAGACGACCTTCTGATGATCAATTCCACCGCTGATGACGACGGACGGTGGAGATGGACGTCGGACAGAGGTTACGCCCGGACAGAGGATGACGGATGTGGCGATGGACTGTGGCAGATCGTGGACGGGGGAGGAGAAGACGAAGAGGCTGCAGGGTATTGATAGGAGAAATTTGAGAGAGGGCTAGGGTATTGAGATGAGGGATTTGAGAGGTGGGCTAGGGCATTTGAGAGGAGGGCTAGGGTTTCTCTCTGATACTATGTTGAAAGAGAGTTATTAGGTAAGAAGACACCCAACCTCTCTGTTTATTTATATTAAAACTCAATGAAATACAACATTTGATTTTAAGGGCTACAATACACATGGAAACTGGCTATAAAGAAAAGATCAGGACGGTCCACTAAATCAAGGTGGATCATGTCTTCGACGGATGTGGACCGGATGTTTCTACTGCTCCTTTAACAACTTTGCCATCCATGTTGCTTATCTGGATCATTAGATCCGATTGACTCTTCTTAAGCTTCTTGAGAAAATTATGCTTATCTGATTATTTTCATCCTCAAATTCATTGGCATGAAAAAGTGGATGGATAAAAATTGTTTTCAGAAGATAGGTCTAGTCACATCTGTTTACGGTACAGATTGCTGAGAGTTTTTTTCACGATATCCGACTAAGAGCAAACTAAACCTAATGAACGGTCCAGATCAGTGATATGGGTACCAGCGAATCCAAATGCAACTTGCTGCATGGAAATGTTTCCATACACTCAGCCCACAAGATCACTTCTCAACTATAATTAAGGTTGTGTGCAAGTCAGACTAACCAGTTGGACTTTTGGCCCCAGCCCTAGGCCATAGTAAAATGTGGCCCATGACTTTTGTGGCCCACCAAATAAGTGGGCCCAGATCGTGTAAATATTAGTATCTTATATCGTGACAGGGTTGGTCCCATTATGACCCAATAGCCTTAGCTGAGCTTGGGTTTGCCAGAATCGACATGGGCCAACACCAGTGATCACAGGTTTGTCTCAGTCATGGGTGGGCCCATCAAGTCACGTGGTTGGCCCATTGGCAGCCCTAATCATAATTATTAATGAATAAAGTCAACGTAATTTTCTACATAATCTTACTTACTGATGCGAATGATGGAATATCTAAGCCATCGATCATGTGAGCCTTATTGTGTAGATGCTACTAGCGAAAGATAATGTTCGTCCATTCTGTAGGCGTACAACGATTAGAATAAAGTTGAACGTGTTCGAAAAATTCGGCTAATTTTTCACAATCGTAGATATGTTTAGTTATTTGTGGCCCATCTGACTAATGGACCGATGTGATTCTTTGGATAGGTAGTGTATATGTACCCTTCTAATGGATGTCTTGGATATCGCGCCAGTGTAACAATCCTGGATTTTTGGCAGATATAAATCATACATTAATTAGGTTAAGAAATTTAATTTGTAACTAATAAACAAAAATAAGACACTTATGTGTTTGGTATAGACCTTTTCAGTTGTGAGAAGAGATTGAAGATCAATTCCCACTATCGTGGGAAATTAGTTATTTGTAAAACTGGACGAAATTCAAATTTAAGATAAGGATGGATGTGCTCAGTCTCTCCTGCCTGAATATTTATCTCCTTTAACTAATCCCATCTTTAGGATATGGACCACTTGTTCTGCCATGGGGAAGTTGCAGAGAAATTTTGGTTTGGTTTGTGGTTTGGCTTCCATCTTGTGCCTAGCCACTCTATCCACTAGAGGATCTTTCACTGGATTGGCAAGGCTAAGAGATCTTCTAACTTTAAATACATGCTTGGAATTCTTCCATGCATCATTTGCTGCGAAATCTGGCCTAGTCGCAACAAGTCCAGATTTGAGGGTCAGGAGATGTCCGTCAACCAAATCATCTACAAAGTGTCTTCTTAGCTAGTTAAGCTAAGTCCTTCTCTCCCGATGAGTGGTACAAGCTCGAGACGAGAAGCGGCTTCATTGGAAGGCCTGGGCATTCACGTCACTAGCCATTCCAGGAAAATTATATTCCAAGAGGTGAAATGGCGGAAACCAGATATAGGGAGTTTGAAGCTAAATGTAGATGGGTCGTCGAAGGGAAATCCAGGAGATGCCGGAGGTGGGGGTATATGTAGAGATCACATTGGGAAGGTGATTTTCGCTTTCCACAAGGCCTACGGCCGGGTCTCTAACAATGTGGCCGAAGCTCGGGCCGTGGTAGATGGCTTGGAGATTTGTGCGGACATGGGTCTAACCAACATTGTGGTGGAATCCGATTCAAAGGTGGTCGCGGATGCTATTGCCAACTTGACAAACCCAAGAGCCATGTGTCCTTGGTCCATTTGGTACTACTTAGGTAATATTCAACATAAATGTAACCGATTAAACTTGAGATGCTCTCACATCTACCATGAGGGGAACTCGGTAGCGGATGGGCTGGCAAAGTTAGCTAGTGCTGGCCATCTAGACAGGTTTTTTAATTCCTAAAGAGGCTTACCTAGGATGATCCGGGGCGCAGTCGTGCTTGACAAGGCGAGAATTGGCATTGTCAGGATGCGATATGAGCCAGGATAGGATAGGTCCGTGTATAGGCGCATATGATAGGTGGGGGCCCGACCTTTTTGTGGGTGCTACCTGAATGACTGTGTATTCTCTTTGCTGAATCAATATAGCCTCTATTTAAAAAAAAAAAAAAAAACTAACCCCATCTATTGATTTTTTTTTTTTTTATGTGCATTCGATGCTTCTTTAGCCGATCTATACAATGGACGGTGTTGATCGACCACACTTCCATCACATAGATATGTGGTGGAAACGAACTCAAGAAGTTAGTTAAGAGATCAGATCTAGAGACTGATTTGGTGTTATCCAGTGATCTAAGATTGGATATGTGGGGATCATTAGATACTAAAGGCCAATATATGTAAGGGCCCAAAATCTCAAATTGATCTAGTCATTAGATGGACCACACCAATCTGATCTAATGTTAGACGTTGATTCGTACTTGTGATCCATAATGGACCATTAGATGCATTAGTTATGTTCTGTATGGTTTGTATGAATGTTGGGGTAACACTAAATTGACACCTAAAATTTTGGATAGATTTGATCATCCGGTGGGCCACAATGAACATTAAAAAAAATCTGTGTTGGATGCAGACATCAAATGCTCTAGATCTAATGATCTATTGACCATTCCCCTAAATTGATTATGTGGGGAAAAAAAGTGGATGGTCTAGATTTGACCAATAGGATCGATAAACTCATGAAAACTATGAATTTTTTTCTCCAAAAGTTATAAAATCCGATTGTCGTAATGAACCAATCGTCGATGTCGTCGATCAACGGGATGGGTTTGATCAATCAAACGAGCTGTAATATGTCCAGAGACTTAATGTGCGAATTGTGAAATTTTTGATCGATTGGTTGATTCAATCGATCGGACAATGTGGGAATTGTCCAGAAGGTTAAGAAGAAAATTTTCCTTAATTTTGATCGATCGATGGGGAAATTCAATCGATCGACAGAGAGCTCGATCGATCGACAGTGAGTTTGATCGATCGAATTTCAGCTACACTGGTAGATTTAAAATTAAATCCGATCTCTTGACTTATTAGGTTTATGTGACATTAAAGTAATTTAATGGCATATGAAATGAATAGATTATTCTGATTTAATTAAGTGGGCCCCACATTGAGGATTAGTCTGATAAGGACCGAATTGGAAGGAGTTAACATTGGACGATAAAATCCTTCATGTGGGTCATAGATCGAAAATTGATCATTTTAAGTATATGGAAATATGATTGGGTTATATTGTGTTAGGAGTTTTTTTCCAGTTGATAGAGTTGGGACAAACCTTTTGAAATCCACTTCACCCAACTAAAGGTGAGTGATCCCAACATATTTTCTCTCCATTATAGTTAAAGTAGATTATTATGAGTGCTATGATGTGTTGTTGTCTTAAATTGATGTATGACTGATTATGTTTTACATGCTATGCTGTGGTATTTAATTGTTTTACTAATATATGCGTAATAGAACGAAATAATTGTTATCATTATCATGATCTTGATTTTATTGTAGTTGCCTCTTGTATAGAGAGATGAACACTATGAACTGTTGCCTCTTATAAGGAAAGATGAGTCTATGCGAAGGTGAACCATGATATGTGGATGGGTGGCATTACATGCACTACATCATTCTCATACGTCGTTGCTTGAAGAACCACTTCAAAAGACCTGTAAGTACTTATAGTACCGATTGACCTAGGGACCATCCTAGATGCTTACAAATAATGTAGAAGTCTACCCTATGATGTAGGGGATGCAGGTTGATTGAATCCAACCGAAGTAAGTGGAAGGTTTCTTTTAGACCCACTTGATGTATCATTTTACTTTGCATTACATCTTCGCATCCATATGCATATTTTCTGTACTTGTGTGTAGTACTTTATTGGTGACGTGCATGAACCATGATGAGTTCGTTCACTGGGCCTGGCCAGTTGACAGTTTATTGATGAAAAAACTGCATAGATGATCTGTTGCATTTGATCTGTTAGAACATCTACTAGAGAACGAGGCTGAGCAAGTAAAGGATCCACAAGTACTGTGGCCATGCTTGACAAAAGATAAAATCGTAGCCTTTAAATAGCTAAACTTGTTATTTTGAAATTAATGGCATTTAGAAACTTTTTGTTATGTTTCAATTGGCTGACTTGTTTAGAACTATGATTGAAGTTGTCTCTAGATTAGTTGGGTGGTCATTGATTTTTCACGTATGGATGCAATAATGAAATAATATGGTTCCAAATGGGTGAACTATAGCAGGATAGATAATATTTTCCTTAACCTAGGAGTGTTATTGGTTATAATGAATTTGTGGTATGATATATGGAATGTTGAATGAATATGGATATGAACTTAGCACACTTCTAACTATATATATGCCTTAAATAAACGGTGTTAATACATGGTCTTAGTACACCTTGTGTACAAGTCATGGACCATAATTCAGATATGAGGGTCCACATGCATATGTGGTGGCGTGTGCATTAGCTAACTTGTTGTTATTTATTTATTTAAATGTTGGTCATGCAATGCACCCACGATTAGTCACACGTTGGACCCACCCACCGGTGGGCTTAGTGTGTCTCCTTGGCACTCGAGCCTGAGACTTGCTGTTAAAACGCCTAGGCGACTTCCAGCTGGGCTAGCAGGCGAGACGCTCTGCATTAGCTAACTTGTACAAACGCGTAGGGGTGCCAAATCTTCTTATACGTTGAAAAACAATAGATTAGTGAATGAGGTTTGCTAATTCCACACGCATGTGGAGCCCTGCCATACACGTACATAAGGGGGCAAATGTACAGTGTGCTGACGTGGAACACGTGTGAGGGAAATTAATGTTTAGATCTTTCACATAATAAATCAGGCAGTTTCATCCTCAAGTGGGCTACAAATATACAAAGAAAAGTGATGGTTAAAACAAGTTTTTAAACGGTCCATTTTTTGTAAGATGTGGCGCTTCATTTGTTTTGTAAGATGTGGCCCACCAAAGGTGAGAAATGGCCTATGTTTTGGACTACATGATCTAAATGGTGTGTCCAACCTGATGAAAAGCTTAGATCTCACACACGTCCCATGTTGGCACGTCTACCAGCAGGCTCTCACAAGCGTGTGGTATTAGCAAACGTGATTAGTGCATCTGAGGTCAGGATTGTGTAAGGCTACTGAGCACTTAAAAAAGTGGATAGGTGGCCATTTTTCCTGTTATAATATGTTTTCAGCTCCTTCTATTTAATTATTTTGAGAAATGATCACAACCGGCCATGTACCTGAACTTTCACATACAGCCCCACGTTTTACCACTAACATGACATGCGCGCGTAAACATCTGAGCCGTCCAGAAGATGGGTCACGCCATAAATATCACTTTCAATCAAGACCGAGCCAATCCAACCATTAGATGGGCCATACTAGTTCAGATGTTTCTTGATTCTTATGAGTGGACTGGCCTGATTTTCTACCTTGTAATGTTCATGGTGCGGCCCACCTTCTGCATGGCTCAGATGTTCTACACAACTGACAAATCTGCCTGAAAGATGGGGTTGTATTGGAAAATTAGCATGCAGTGCATGCAAGCGATCATGTCCCTTTGTTTTCTGTCCCTCTTCAGGTCAAGGGATGCAAAGGCACTAAAAGGTGCGTGTGAAGCTCTCAAGCTATCTCACCAGCAAAAGGCCTGAAAAAGTTTGAGAAAAAAATCATCATAAGTAGATTTTATAGCTTTGCTTTTTTACTACATGTAATTTAAGTGGGTGCCCCTTCAGTCTCCTCAGTAATGAGTGAGAGATTGATATCATGCACCTCACTTCAAGAGTCCAAATAGATGGTTGCGAAGGAGGGATTGCCCATTTGAAATTTTAGTTCTAAAGGAACGTGGTATCTTTGATAGATTTTATGGGAATTGGTGCTCCATTAAATGAATGGAGAATCGACTAGGAAGATGGGCCAATCAGATGGACGTTGGAATACAGCTTGCGAAATCTAGTTTGACTAGAGAAAAAGCTCATTAGAGAAATGCTTTGGTGTTCCCAGAGCACTATGGGCTATAGTGCTCGTAGTCATGGTAAGGCACGTGGATGGTCCAATCTGTCGATTTGGACTGACCATTTTGTCGAGTTCATGATTTTTTGGCTACTTTGTGGAAATCACAGAGGTTGGACTGTTCTAACCATCATATCAATAGACTATGAAATGAAGCTGATAATTCGCTCATAGTCGTGGTAAGGAAAGTGAATGTTACGATTCTCCACTGTCCATTTTATCCAACTCATTATTTCTTTTGGCAACTTAGTGTAAATAATAGAGGTTGAACTATTCTAACCATCATATATATCAATAGACTATGAAATGAATGTTGATAATCCTTATGTTGAAGTAGGTTAACTAGCAATTTCAACCATCCATTAGGTGGCTCCATAAAGGATTTATTATGGCTCTAAATAATGGGGTGTTCCTCTGCAGAAGTGAGGAGAGGTGCAGTTCAGGAGTGATCGGGCAATCGACAATGCTCGATTGGGCAATCGACAATGCTCGATCGGTCAGTCGAAACTCACCTAAATTAATTAGTTGCCCGTAGGACTGTTTGTGGACAGTGTCTGGCCACCGAAGATTGGAGTTTGGGCAACTAAAACTCGGAGGATTTTTCTCTGTAACTCTCTGGACATATTTGGCCATGTTCCGGCAACAAAACACACTTGGGTTGGTCGACCGACAGTCGTGCCACTATTTTACGTAAAGCTGTACATGAGCCAAGCCGAACCAAGCTTTGCACAGTTTGGCTTGGTTTGGTCAGGGCGACTTGGGCTCGAGCTTAGCTCGGCTTGGTCCTCGATCCCAACTAGCAAGCTTAGCTTGGTTTGGTCGAGCTTTCAACTCGAATTCGAGCCTGTTCGAGCCTATTTGAGCTTCAAGCTTTCGAGCCACTACTGTTGAGCTTGGGCATTTAAGTCGAATCGAGGTTGGGCTTTCGAGGTTGGGGTGGTTGGACAGGGGAGGTTGTCAGCTGGAGGGAGGGAGGTTGTCAGACAAGGTTGGGGATTACCAGAATGGTCGGGCGACAAGCAGAGAGAGAGGAGATGAGAAGAGAGAAGATGAGAGAGAGAGAGAGAGAGAGAGAGAGAGAGAGAATATGGGGGAGAGAGAGAGAGAGAGAGAGAGAGAGAGAGAGAGAGAGAGAGATCAGAGGGTCGTGGTCCTCGTGGAGGTTGGAAAGTGGTCAAGCAGTTGCGAGTAAGGGTGACTTTTAGTGTTTTACTTTTTTATTTTAAACCTTTTTTTATATATAATATAATAATATTAATATATAATATATAATATATAATATATTTTAAATACCGAGCCTGTACACAAGCCGAGCCGAATCGAACTCAGGCCAGGCTGGAGCTTGGTTTGAATTTTCAACAAGCCCATAAAATAGGCTTGGCTTGGCTTGTTCAACCCTACAAGCCGAGCCGAACTAAGCTCTTTCATGCCAAGCCAAGCGAGATTTTCGACCTAGCTCGGTTCATGTATAGCTCTAATTTTACACAATTTCCTGTTTTGTTTCTAATTCCGTCTTAAGTGATATATAAGCACATGCTAATGTGGGATTAGGGTAATCCAAAGAAGACACATGTTTTAGGATTTGAGAGAGAGAGAGAAAAAGAAGAAGAGTTTGAGAGAAAGAGAGAGGTAGATCAAAGAAAGAGAAGAAAATTGGGTTCGTGAAGTTCATCCATGTCATTGGTCTGTATTCATAGCCTCTTCAAAGTCCTTAGTTGGTGAGATCTCTTCGTTATTCATTCACTTTTATTGTAATACGCCTAAGGGTGAAGTTTTGAATCCAAGACGAGGTCCCGTGGTTTTTACCTCTATTGTTAGAGGGTTTTCCATGTAAAAATCGTTATTTCGTGTGTGGTGATTAGTTTTATTCATCTTAGATATAAGTGGGTGTTTCATACGTTGTTATATTCTATAATATTATTCAGTTGGTTGGGGATTACGAGATCCATCATATTGTGCATCCTTCCCCAATAAAAGTGGTATCAGAGCATCTGGGTTTTGAAGAACAAACTGTGGTGTGTTTTGAATTATGGAGGGTGACTCATCAAGGTGATAAGCCTAAACAGGTCGAACTAGCCCATCTAAAAGGCTAAGATGGAGGATTTGTTGTACTGCAAAGACTTATATGCACTAATCACAATTGATCATTGCTAAACTAGTGGCTATGTCCGCTAAGTATTGGAAGAAGTTGGACCGTAAGGCGGTGGAGTTCATCAGATAGTAGTTGGATGACACTATGTGTCCACCACATGTCTATAGAAACCTCTGCCGCTAGCCTATGACAGGTATTGGAAAGGTTGTATGAGAGGGAGATAGCTAGGAATAAAATCTTCTACTTAGAAGACTTGTGAACCAACTCACTAGCTGAAAACCATCTAGTTGTATGGCGAAGCAGGCCACAAAACCTCTTCCCTGGAAACCCCATTTTGTGATAATTGCGTCCAAATAGCCCTAATTATCTTACAACAGGAGCTGAAAAGGACCAATGGACTTGTCAAGCCACATCATCACAGGACTTACCTTTTGAATTAATACCAACCGATTTTCCAAACCAATCGACATCTATTGTCAAAACATGAAATATCATTTGTTTTTCCCCTTATTTCTAGTATTTAATTTATTAAAATTTGTTAGGGCAGGGATCTTACTACATTGAGATATTTAAGCCCAATTTTGATTTTGGTAGGCTCCACACCCTCTACGTTCGCCGCCCTAAAGTGGCAGCTAATTGCACTTATGTGGATGAAACCTTGACTTTTGCACATAAAATTCAAAGGCAGATTGCATCCTACCCCGCGGGCCTCTAGCTTGAAATGGGCAGGAGCTCTGAGTAGCCACTGTGATATATGGATTTTATCTGCACTGTCCATCTATTTTGCCATGGCATTTTATGGAGTAGGACCAAAAGTTAGGCAAATCAAAGGCTTAAGTGGACCGCAACACAGGAAGCAGCGGTGATAATGATACTCACAGTTGAACCTTTCCTAGGGCCCACCATGATGTTTATTGGACATCAACCTATTCATAAAGTCACATAAACCTAGATGAAAGGAAAACACAAATATCAGCTTGGGCCAAAACGTTTGTGACCCCAAAAAGTTTTTAACAACAAGAGTTTAATCCCCATTGTGTGGTCCATCTATGTCTTGGATCTGCCTCAGTTTTTGGCTTATTTATATCCTGAAATGATACGAAAAAATGGATGAACGGTGTAGATAAAACCCATACATCCCCATTGTGTGGTCCACTTGTGTTTTGGATATGCCTCAGTTTTGGGCCTATATCTTGAAATGATATGGAAAAATGGATGAATGGTGTAGATAAAACCCATACATCATGGTGCAGAGCCCCTGCCCATTCCGAGCTAGAGACAGGGCGTCGAGGGCATGGGGCCTGCCAAAATCAGGATTAAATTTAATCATGATTGTGTAGGATCATGTACCCAAATGGACCCTTTCTTCCAAATTTGGTAATTAAAATGGCTGGACAAGCGGTTGGCGGGCTGGACTTACAACCAGTCAGCCTCTAGTATAGGTATAAAAAACATTACATTGAATAGAAATGAATGAATTGAAGATGTGTTAATAATAAGATACTCTATAAATTGTAGTGGTCTTTAAAATAAACACATCCAATAGACAAAAACTAAAAAATAAATAAAAAATGAAAAATGATAAGAAAGAAATAGTGGGAAATTGTCCCCGCATACCTGAAATCTCATGCATTGTCACACTCCATGAGAGACCTTGTTGGTGGTGCACACCCATTTTTAAGCCACTGATGTCCCATCCACCATACAGTGTAACACATGGGTGTTCATCTAGACCATCTACTGTCGGGTGATGAAGCATAACGCAATATTTGGTTACAATTGCCCAATCAATGCAGATTCATCAGAAAATCTACATCAACAATGGGGCCCACAATTTGGATGGTCTGGATTTCCATAAATGGATGCCACAACTAAATGGCAGGGAAATATCAACCTAGTCTACCACCATTTAGAATAGGAGAAAACTTTGATACCCTGGTAGAGTGTGATGGATGATATGCAGCCACTTAAAAAATTACTTAGAATATGCAGCCACTTAAAAATTATTTGGAAATTGCATACTGGGATAAAAGTAATTCAAGCTAAACTTTCTAAATTATTAGTTCAATTCTAGATTGATACATCATAAACAAAAAAATTATAATTATTTCATCATATGATAAATTATCTGATTGGTGGACATTTATTGGACGGTTAAAAATGAAAAACATCCAGCCTTCCTATTCCAACAAAGAGGTGGCCACGAATCAGTGGTTAGGATTGTTGAACCAATCTAATTTTCAAAATGCGTCATAGAGGCGGTGGCTTTCACAACTTTCAATGTTTAATTCAAATTAAACAATGGCTTCTTTTTATACATTGTAAGTGCCTGCATATCAAGCTAGAGATAGGTGTGGAGGGCATGAGCGTTAAGACTTGAATTATGTATATTTATCCCCAATTCTATGCTTTAATTACATAAAATAATACATTTAAAGATTGGTTTTAATGTGTTTTTTATTATAGGAATAAATGAGAGATGTGAATGAAATGAGCTCAATAGGAAATCGATGGACAGTAAGCAATGGACCACTACCACATAAATGGTCTGGATTTGAGGCATGATTAGCTGTCAAAACAAAAAGGAAAGAAATAAAAAATTGAAAACAAAGGTGCTGCATACTTTTGGAGTTTTAAATAAGAAAGAAAAGAAAATTAGAAACAAGGTTGGTGTTTTGAGTTTCAATGAAAATAGGAAACAGACTTGTTTTCATTTTGGGTTTCAACCAGAATGGGAAACAGATAAACAAATCTCATTTTTTTTCTAGCCCAATTCGTAAGGCCCATCTTGATGATTTTTGTAAATTCAGTCCATCCATGTCAAAGAGCAACTCAACAACAAAAAAATCTAAGTAGTTTTGTGTTGATCGGAGCTACGGATTAACCGTGGTGACCAAATTAAACAATACGAATTATCTAGAACTTTTCTGATTTCTACCGACTCAACTCTGGGATGCTCCAGGTGGCCCACCAATACTGATATGAAGAATCTAAGACAACCATCTTATAGAGAACATCAATATTTATAAAACTAAAATTTTTAATGTTAAACAGAAGTATGGTTTGATCGTACCAGTTGATCAAGAAAGATGGACAGTCCTAAAAGATTTCAACTGCACAGTTTTTAAAACATGCTCTAAATCTTCTGATTTTCGTACCATATTCTGGAATCATTTTGGACAATCCAAACCGCCTATCATGTAGATGATGGAGTTTTCTACCAATGTTTCAAATTTTAAACCAATTTAACCTATGTACACTCTGTATCGTCGACGCAAGATGACTGGTTCTACAGGTATCTGAATCGCATGATTTGGAGAGGCAATCACTGTTCTGATTCAGAGGCCCACTCAAAAGATTAATTAGAGAAATCTAAACGATTCATGAGGAATTTCATATTTCAAGGAAGCTATAACTTAAATTTCAAGGCAATCCAAGCATTGGTTATCCCGTACCAAGCAAAACAAAATTGCATATGTTATTGTCCTCCTGTTTATTATTATAAATATGAGAGCTCCTTTCTCTTTTAGGTGTTAAGGACGTGAGCCCCCCAAAGTCCATGAATTATATGATATGATAATAAAGCAAACACAATCAAATAATTTACCACACGACATAAGAGATTTTTTATGTGGAAAACCCTCAAAGAGGTAAAAACCACGGGACCTCGTCCAGACAAACAATCCACTATCAAGAGAACTGTTACAAACTTGATCATAAGCACAACCCTCTTGGATCTAACCTTCTTCACTTATGTAGGAGTGGATAAATAATAAAAGGAATAAAAACTGAGAGATCTCATCGAGCACGAGGACGTAGAAGAGTCGAGATGTCAATTGCACAATAGATCACCTCCAACAAGCAGAAAACTCCCTCCTACAAGCTTCCTCTCTCTCTCTCTCTCTCTCTCTCTCTCTCTTCCTCTCTCTCTCTCTCTCTCTCTCTCTCTCACCTTGAACGTGCAGAACGCTTAATTCGATAGTTAATCTCGAATTGGAAGTCCTCTTATAGCCCCATGCAAGAGATATAGTCTAATTAGAAAACTGCATATAGCAGTCTGCGCGCATCACCAACCGGTCGGCCAAAGCCTCCGATCGGTTGGATGCACCAAAAAATAGTCCAGTGAGTTTTTAAGAAGAAAAACCAATTTTCAGACCCATCTGTCGACCGGTCGGCCAAGACCCTCGACTAGTTGGATGACCTGTCATATTGGACAAAACATGTCCAGCGTGCAGAGCCTATTCCAGCTGAATTTCAGACCGATCAACAAGGGGGCATTAACCGGTCGGAGACAAAAAACTACACTACTCTTATCTTAGCCTAAGGAGGAAAACACCAACAAGGAGCAAGGAGATCAAGACCTAGGAGGCTTCTTAGCCTTCCTTTGTCTAGTTTTCTTTCTTTTCTAAGTTCTAGTTCTTAATTTTCTATGTTTTTCTTTAGTTAACTCTCAGCTAGAGCCGAGAGGTGATACTTCTAGTTTATTAATGATGTTCTAGTTCTTTTGATTTTGAATTTTAATTTTCATGATGAACATGATTTGATTCTGGTTTAAATAAAGTTCTAGTTTTATTTATTCTTTAATTTTTTTTATGACTCCGGGCTCATTAAACGCTTAGAGGTTGTAAATTTAGATGACTTACTTGTTTTGCATTGTTTAGGCTTATAAAATTCATTGATCTATCATAAACTACACGCATGGTAGATGCTTTGAATTTCATGTGTTCTATAACATGATTTTTAATGTGGAAATTGTTTTAAACCAAGGTTCTTATCTTTTGTAAGAACCTGAGATAGATATTTTTCTTATTGATATTAGTTTGATTCAAGTTCAAATCATGGTTCTAATTAAGTTTAGTGACATGATTTGAGGAAGACTATGATTAGGATCTTAACTTATTTTGTTAAAGGATTAGCTTGTACAATTGAGTGTACCCAATACTTGAGCCTTATTAAGGGAACTGTATCAATGAACAACCTATCTATCCTAGATGTGTTTTGATGATTTAACCACTTCATAATCTGGCTGGATAGGTAGAACTTTAATTCCAGTTAAGTAATTAATTGAATCAATTGAATTGAACATTGTTAATGACTAAAAGTGGATCCTTGATGCTCTAGTGTTTAGTTTATTAATTTTCTCTTTTACAATTGATTCGTCTATCCGAAATTTAAATTTTATTTGGTTTAGTTAGTTTAAATCTAGATCCTAGATAGCCTTAGAGTGTTTAAACCTATATTCTTTCCCCTATGGATCAACCTTGGTTCCACCAAGATTATTACTACATCGCGACCCTACACTTGGGGTTGTGAACAAGTTTTTGGCACCGTTGCCGGGGATCTACCAATGGGGTTCGCCAAAATCAGAATTAAATTTAATTGTAGTTAAGTAGGACCATGTACCCAAATGGACCCTTAGTTTGAAATCTGGTGATTAAAATGGTTGAACTGGCAGTTGGTGGACTGGACTTACAATCAGTCAGCCTCTAGTATAGGTTTAAAAAACATTGCATGGAGTAGAAATGAATGAATTGAGCATGTGTTAATAATAAGATGCTCTATAAAATATAGTGGACTGTCTTAAAACAAACATACCCAATGGACCCAAAAATAAAATATGGTAAGAAATGATAAGAAAGAAATAGTGGAAAACTGTCCCCAGATGGCCAAAACCTCATGCATGGTCACACTCCATGAGAGATGTTTAGTCATACTTGGAAATGAACAAGACCTTGTTGGCTGCGCACCCCCATTTTTAAGCCAATGATGTGTCATGCATCCACTATACATGTGTAACACATGGGTGATGATCTAAACCGTCTATGGTTGGGTGATGAAAGCATAATGCAATATAAGTTATTAATTACTAATATTGTATTTTGTTTTATTTTGCAGACTGTCTGATATGCTGATGGATTTTTTTTTTATATTGGTTTTGTGTATTGTTCGGATGTATGTACGGGTGGGATTGACATTTGGATTTCTATTCAAAAAATTATTATGTTATATGGTTGGTCATTTTGATTGGTATACGAATTGAATGTTTTATCAAGTGATTGGGACAATAAATGCTTTAACAGGTGGCGATGAATTGTATGTTTTATTAGATTATTATGATATTTACAGAAAAGAATTATATTTGCCGACGAAATATATTTTGTCGGGATACCACCTTTTGCAAGGAAATATTCATCAGTACCTGTTCTAAGGAAAATTTTCATCGATAATAGTACTTCCTTCTACCTTTTCCTACTAAATATTTCATCGGTAATTTTAGTACATTTTTCAAAATATTTTGTTTGCAATTCTAGTGCATTTACCAAGGAAAAATTTCCTCAATAATAGTTTCTATATCCTTGTAAAAAGTTCAAAATTAATGACGAATTAAACTTATAGCCATGAAATTCTTGACTTTTATCAACGAATAGTTTCGTCGGTAAACGCTTTTTATTTACCAACGAAATATTTCATTTTATCGATAATTGTTTTTTCCTATGGTCTTGTTATAATGAAGCCATGTGTTGAGCTCTGAAATGTGCATATTATAACCCCATTTTATCACTAATATTGCATGATTTCTATGCTTATAGACTTATCTAATACAATGGTTTTGTGATTGTAGGACGAGAGAAAGACTTCACCAAAATGATGATTAAAAGACATTCTTAATGTGCATTAAAGATCAAAGAAAGGAAGCAAGAAAAAGAGTAAAGAAAAGAAAACAAGAAAAATCACCCTGGCTGATTGATCTCCCAGCCTAAGTGATTGATCTCCTAACATGAGCGATTGATCTCCCAGCCTAAGTGATTGATCTCCTAATTTGAGCGATTGATCTCCTAACCTAAGCGATTGATTGACGAAGCCTATAGATCAATCACCCGAGCCATAAAAAGTTCAGATTTTTGAAGACTTGTTGCTGGAACTCCCTGGACACTTTTTGGACCCAGCCATCAATCGCCCGACCTTGACCGATTGATTGCCAGCATGGTCGATTGATCGCCCAGCCCAAGAGATCAATCACCCAATCGCCTAGTTCAAAATTTTCTAAATTCAGCTCCGATTTTTGCTTCGTAAGTGCGTAAATTTTACACAAATTCTTGAATCTTCTGTGTTGATGAGGCTTAAAAGCTATAGAAGGCCTCCTCTACTTCATTCCTAGGGCATCGTAGAAGAGATCTATTGTATTGGAAGGTGGAGAAAGTTGGTTTTTGGAGTTCTACAACTCCCTTTGCTTAGTTTTCTTTCTAGTTCTTTATGTTTTAAGTAGTTTTTCTGTTTTTTCTTAGCATGGTTGGCTAAACCTCTTAGCTAGGGCTAAGAGGTGAAGCTTGTAGTAGATCTAAGATGTTTTAATTCATTTTTAATGGTTTCAAGTTGAATTTTTATTGATTGAACAATGGTTTGTTGAGTTTGAATAAAGTTCTAAGTAGTTTTTCTTAATCTTATGATGACTCATGGATTTTTGGAAGAATTGTCTTAGTTCTTAGTTGTTTTGCATGGATCTAGACCTGTACACTTCGAGGAATTGAATTCAAGATGCTTTGGGACTTGGTTCTTCATGTGGGAACTTCAAACCAAAATTCTACTTTTTTCTAAAGTCTGAAATATGTGTTATTTATTTATGTGATTTGAATCAAGCTAAAACCATGATATTAGTTAAGCTTTATGACAGGGTTTGATGATTATTATGATTGTGATCTTAATCTATTGGAACTAGGATTGGCCTATGCAATTAAGTTTGCCCAAGTTCTAACTTGAATTCAGTGAATCATGTTAATGAACAACACATGTAATAGGCTATTTTACTGAATTAACCGCTCTATAATCCGGCTAGATAGGATTTGATTTCGATTCTAGTTGTGTAATTGAGAAACTAAAGGAAATTATGCATCAATGATAGCTACAAGTGGATCCTTGGCACCCTAGTGCTTCTTTAGATTGTTAAATTCATCTCAAGTTACAGATTATTCCTCTACATTCAAATTTCAGTTTATTATAGTTTGATTTCAATTAGAGATTATTAGAAGAAATTTTATGAATTCCTGAGTTAGTCACTGAGAACGATCTTGGTCTCTACTGAATTATTACTACATCGCAACCCTACACTTGGGGAGCAAATAAGTGTTTGGCGCCGTTGCTGGGCACTTCACGATTTTTATAGAATTTCTGAAAATAGTTCTCTATTGAGATTTTTAGGAATTTTTCTATTAGTACTAACTTAGTTTGTTTTATTTTGATTTTTTTTTTTTTGCAGGAATTTTTAAAAGGTTGAAGTAGAAGTAAGTTGGTTATCTTAAATTCTTAAATCAGGTTTTGTCTTTTCAACTTTACTCTTCTTCTTCCCTTATTCATTCCTATCCTATTCATCTATTGTAGAGTGGGTGGAGACTCATTTTGGATCTCTGATAGATTGGCCTTGAGCCGCCTTGATTCCTATTAGCCAGCATTGACATCTTGGATTACCTTGTGCTCAGAGATTTCTCTTCCCTAATCTACTCCTCTTTCTTCTTTTTATGAACTTTTCTCAAAAGATTCAAAAAGTGAGTGGGGAGTTCTCTGAACCCCTATTAACCAGGAGAAATCAGTCTCTATCTTTGCTTTTGACTCAGCCATTGCAAGACACCTTGTACTTCGGTCCTAGAGAGGAGTAAAGAAAAGAAGGAAGAATTATTCTTTCTCTTTTCATTCTTTTTGTTTTGAGTTTGCATGCCCCATTGGGTTTGGCATTCAAATAATCACTTAATAAGTGAAGGGGGAATTGTTGAGGGGATTGATAAGGAACCATGTGCTATGAAACATTTAAATTTCTGAAAGCATGGCTGAAAATCAACCCGATCCAAGGGCCAATCAAAATCTGGGCCAAAATCAAACAGAAACAGGAGAGAATAAAGTTAAGAATGTTCCTCGACCGAGGACTCTACGTGATTACTTGTAACCTGTAAGAGCGAGCACTCCCTCATGCATAATTTTTCCATATAATGTAGGGAATGTTGATCTCAAACTGGGAGTAATCCAACTCCTTCACAAATTCCATGAATTAAATAGTGAAAGTGCCTATCAACATCTTAAGGAATTTAATGAAGTGATAGCCACGATGCACTTTACAAACATATCGAATAACGTTGTGCGACTTAAGTTGTTTCCCTTTTCCCTTAAAGAGAAGGCAAATGGTTGACTTCATGCATTAAGGCCAAGATCAATTGCTACATAGACTTGAATGACTAGGGAATTCATTAAAAAGTTTTTCCCAACTCATAAAACCAACATGCTAAGGCGCTTCATCATGAATTCTGCGCAAAAAGAGGATGAGACCTTCTTCCAATGTTGGAAGAGGTTTAAGGACTTATTGCACACATGCCCACATCATGGCTATGAAAGTTGGCGGGTAATAAGCTTTTTCTATAAAGGACTGACTTTGCCCATGCGCCAATTCGTAGAGATGATGTGTAATGGAGAATCCATGAATAAGGAAGTTGAGGAAGCATGTGATTACTTTGATATCTTGGTTGAGAATGCACAATCTTGGGATACATCTAAACCAACAAATTCCAAGACAAGCCAACAAAGAAAAAGGGAGGAATTTATGTCCTTTCAGAAGAAGACAATATAAGTGCACTTGTAGCTAATCTCACAAGAAAAGTTGAGTTCATGGAGTTGAAGAAAGGAGAAACGATTATACCCATAGAAGTTGTTGAGAATGTTTGTGGAATTTGTGCCAGAAATCAACATGAAACATAGGATTGTCCTACAATTCCTACGTTTTAAGAAGTTTTGCAAGAACAATCTAATACCATAAACAATTATCAACGACCATTTAGTGCTCCAAACTTAAATACGTATAATTCTAGTTAGAAGAACCATCCCAACTTCGGTTGGAAGAATGGACCAACCATGAATGCAAATAACACCCCTCAAGCTCCTTTATTAGATCCATTCGTAGTAATCACACCAAAAGCTACACTTGAGGAGATGTTGGGTTTGTTCTTGTCGGTTTAAACTGAATATAACAAAACTAATTCTCTGAAAATTGATGGGTTCATGCAAGAACAACTAAGATTCAACCAAAACATATCTCAAGCCATCATTGATTTGAAAACTTCAATGGCTAGAGTTGAATCTCATCTTAGTGTTAGGGAGAAAGGCACGCTTCCTGCCCAACCTCTCCTTAACCCAAGAACCCAATTTAAGATACAAGATCCCAGCTCATCCTCCTAATATATGAAACATGTTAAAGCTATCACCACCTTGAGAAGTGACAAAACAATTGATAAATTTAATTCGGTGAAGGCCCCAAAGCCTAATGATTCAAAAATTACCAACAAGGATGATAGTTCTAACACCACTTCACATGAGAAAAAATCAGAAAAGCAATATAAGTTGGTTGCTCCTTTTCCCCAAAGGTTGATTTCACCCAAACCTCTATACAAAAATTTAAAAATTTTGGAGGTTTTTAAGCAAGTGAAGATCAACATCCCATTGTTGAACGCTATAAAACAAAAACCATCATATGCCAACTTTTTTAAGGAACTTTGTACGGTCAAAAGGAAACACAATGTACACAATAAAGTACTTTTGACTGAGAATTTGAATGCCATCATCAAACAAGAGGTGCCCCAAAAATACAAGGATCCGGGTAGTCCTACCATCTCATGCATCATAGGTGACTACCAGATCGAACAAGCATTACTCGATTTGGGGGCAAGTGTTAACCTCATCCCATACTTGATCTACGAACAACTTGGTTTAGGTGAATTAAAACCCACCAAAATCACACTCCAACTTGCCGATCTATTCGTTCGTATACCGAGAGGAATGATTGAAGATGTGCTTATACAAGTCGATAAATTCTACTATCCAGTGAATTTTATTGTCTTGGATACACATCCTATGATTGGTACCGATGCTTAAATTCCTGTCATACTTGGCCGCCCTTTCTTAGCCACTTCAAATACTATCATCAATTGTACAAACGGGCTTGTACAAATGTCCTTTGGAAATATGACACTTGAGCTGAATATTTTTTATTTATGCAAACAACCACAAGATAGTGATGATGAGTTCCACGAAATAAATCTAATTGACTCATTCGTGGAAGTTACATCCCTCTTAACATTTTTCTCCGATCACTTCGAGGCGTGTTTAGCTCACTCTCATGAGATTGATGATGACATGATACGAGAGATTGATGCCATTTTGGACTTTGTACCGGTGCTTAATACTAACCGGTGGAAGAACCCATTTGAGCCTTTGCCTTTAACTGAAAACAAAGCTCTTCCATCTAGTATCAAGGCTCCGAAGCTCGACCTAAAACATTTACCTACGGATTCAAATACGTATATTTAGGTCGAGATGACACTTATCCAGTGGTGATTTCTTCCCACTTGAATCAGGAACAAGAGAAAAGGTTGATTAACATTCTAAAAAAGCATAAGAATGCCATCGAGTGGTCAATTGCGGATCTCAAAGGCATAGACCCCTTGATTTGTACTCATCGCATACACTTTGTGGAGAATGCGAGAACATTTAGGCAACCACAAAGATGCCTCAATCCAAATATGAAGGAGGTGGTTAAGGCCGATGTGTTAAAACTATTGGATGTGGGTATCATTTATCCAATATCGGATAGTCAATGGGTGAGTCCAACTCAAGTTGTGCCTAAGAAATCTGGAATAACCATCGTAGCCAATGAGAACAATGAAATCGTGCCAACCAGGGCTACCGGTTGGAGAATGCTCATTGACTACCGAAAGCTAAACACTGTCACGAGGAAAGACTACTTCCCTTTACCTTTTGTTAATCAAATCTTAGAAAGGTTAGTGGGTCATTCTCACTTTTACTTCCTCGATGGATATTCAGGATACAACCAAATAGAGATCGCCCTAGAGGACCAAGAGAAGACAACATTCACATGTCCATTCGGCACTTTTGCTTATCAAAGGATGCCGTTTGGACTATGTAATGCCCCTGCCACCTTTCAACGTTGCATGTTGAGTATCTTCTCAGATATGGTGGGGAAAATTCTTGAAGTTTTCATGGACGACTTCTCCATATTTGGTCGCAACTTTAATGAGTGCCTTGGGCACTTAAAAACTGTTTTGAAAAGGTGCGAAGACAAGAACCTTGTACTGAATTAGGAGAAATGTCACTTTATGGTTCAAAAGGGAATAGTCCTTGTTCACATTATCTCAACCAAAGAAATCGAGGTGGACAAGGCTAAAATCAATCCTATCTCTAACTTTCCACCACCTAAGAGTGTATGAGATGTGCGGTCCTTTTTAGGACATGCCGGATTTTATAGGAGGTTCATCAAGGACTTTAGTACCCTCTCTCATCCTTTATGCAACCTCCTCCAAAAGGAAAACTCATTCGAGTGGAATGAGGAATGCCAAAATACATTTGTCAAATTTAAAGGTATGTTAACATGTGCTCCAATAATGCAACCACCTGATTAGAGCATTCCTTTTGAGATCATGTGATGCCAGTGATTACGCTATAAGGGCAGCGTTAGGTCAGAGAAAAGAGAAGAAGCCATACGTCATCTACTATTGTTAATGTCAGATTTTGTAACGAGATCCTCCGGTTTTTCTCCTTCACTCCAGCAGGGATTTCCACCACCAGACCTGAAAGAAGACAGATAGCAACTAAGGGTGGCTGGGGTCCAGCCGTTAGCCCTCCGATGCTTAAGTCAGGCCAAAGAAGGAAAGAAGAGGCACCAGGCAAAACAAGGCAGGGATTGAATATATTGTATGCGTACCTTTCTCTTAATGGAGTCACCCCCTTTATATAGATCTGAAGCAACCCAATTTGTTACGTAAGATATCAAAATCCCGATGATGTCGCGTACGATACCGAAATCTCGCTGATTTCGTGGGACAAGATCCTTATTCTTAGAGGCAAGATCTAACCCGATGACTTCTTCCGGTAATCACATTTCTTGATAGCAATCCCCTAAGATTCGGTAC
Organism: Liriodendron chinense; assembly: GCA_003013855.2. Taxonomy (NCBI): domain Eukaryota; kingdom Viridiplantae; phylum Streptophyta; class Magnoliopsida; order Magnoliales; family Magnoliaceae; genus Liriodendron; species Liriodendron chinense. The sequence continues at coordinate 118,708 of ML058367.1, forward strand.
CACCAGAGAAGATAAGCCCAAAAACCGACCTATGCGGGCTGCCGATCGGCATAGTAATAGTGCTGATTGCTCGTAGTTGGAGTCATAGCTACCGAAAAGGAAGGAGACGCCGAAAGGGTGAAGACCGCCGTGCTGGGTGTAAGTCTGCTTGGTGTCGCAGAGGGATTGACCAAGCCGCTCGACGGAAACTGGGTGCTGGAAGTATGAAGACCATCCAAACCAAAAACGAAGACTCATGACTATTCTGATGTCGGGAGCTGCTCGCATCCGGGAGATGCGACCTCTTATAAAGAGCACGAGCCGTGCTGCTCGCTTACGGGATATGCGACCCCTCTTCGCGAGCACGAGCTTGACTGCTCGCATACGGGAGATGCGACCACTTCTGACGAGCACGAGCCGTGCTGCTCGCATACGGGATATGCGACCACTTCTGACGAGCCCGAGCTGTGCTGCTCGCATACGGGATATGTGACCACTTCTGACGAGCACGAGCCGTGCTGCTCGCATACGGGATATGCGACCACTTCTGACGAGCCCGAGCTGTGCTGCTCGCATTCATTATGGCCGCGATCCTGCACTTCTCGATAGACTATATTTGCCTACAACAGATGCCCCCCAAACCCTTGGTATTTGAGGAACTATGCCAAGGGTTTGCTAGTGCTGACAGCTGGGAGACAATCGCGCATGATTCACTTGACGTGCTTCCGCATTTATGATGGCCAGCTTTCACGCAGCTTTTTCCGCCGCCAGAGATGAAGCGTCGGGCGCCACGTGTTTTCGTATTTAATGCTAGCGTCCGTTCGTCTGGTGTGCCGGATGAGAAGCTGCCGCGTGTCCAGCAAATCAAACGGAATGATTGCGTATAAATACCGGACTTAGAGAAATTCCTTCATTTTTGAATTCCATTGTTGCGAGGTTTTCTTCTTCTTCTTCCTTCTCTATTCCGGAGTAAAAAACCTCTTTACAGAGGTAGCCTTCTTTCTTTTTCCTCATTCATTTCTTCCTCCCATCTCCCTTTTATAATGGTGGAACTCTCTGACGAAGAGATTGTTCCTCTGGGAGATGAAACCCCTGACTCCTCCGAATCCAATAACGCCAGGGTACCGGCTGGGAGATATTCCGCCTCCGGTTACTCTTCCATCTTGACGGAGGAAAGACTCTCTAACCTTAGAGAGGTTTATAGGGTCCCAGACTCTGTTTTATTCAGATTGCCTGGGAGAGGGGAGACAGCCGATGCACCACCACCTGGGTGTGTGGCTGTTTACGAATACTTCTTCAAAGTGGGCGTACGTCTTCCCCTCCACCCCTTTATTCGAAACTTCCTCCGTCTCTACAAGATTGCCCCGGGCCAACTTATAGTTAACGGCTAGCGGGTTCTTCTGAGTACTTTCATCCTTTGGAAGCAGGCGGGTAACGAGGAGTTAACCGCTCAGGAATTTTTGAGGTTATTCCAGCTGAAGAAGGAGCCAGCTAGCGAGGGTTGGTACTACCTCTGCTTCTGGCACCGGAATAACTTCATTTTGGGAAACCCTTCTTCCAACTGCCCGGGATGGAGAAAGAAGTGGTTCTATGTCTCCGGAAACTGGGAGTCCGAAATGGGCTCTGACCCCAAAGGCCATAACGTTAATCACCATTTTGGCGAAGGTGGGTCAAGTGCTCGTTTATTTGTCCGACAGAAACAATAACTTTACTACTTTGACGATTTAACGAACCTTCTATTTTGCTGGTAGGAATCCCAATTGGTGTGAAGCCCAATCTGCGAGGAGGGCTCAACGAGAAACTTGTCAAGGTCTACAAGCTCCCTGCGGTTGCACGCCACGTCAACGCTGCTCTAGAGCCTCACTGTCTCAGTGCAGCGGGTTTAATCTCTCAAGACGAAATGGCGAACGTGGGAGACAAAAGAGGTGCACTGGGGGCACTTCCCCGTCTGAAGGGCGCAGCGTCGAAGAGGCAAAAGAAGACTGCGGGGGGTCCTTCTAATGCGCCCAGTCCCGCAGAGGGGTCTGCTCGCGGTCCTCAATCGCGAGGGATCGGTTCAGGTGGGGTCGCTACGACTTCTCGTACGACCACGACCCCTCCGGTTATAGCGACCCCTCTATCTGCCGTGCCCCCTCCGGCTACTGCGACTCCACCGCCAGGTGCTCGCGGCCAGCCGGTGATCGAAGTCGCCGATAATTCGCCCAAAGGCGATCGGAGGGAGGGGGGCCTCCCTCCTAAGGATACGAGATGCGAGCCTACTGGTGCTCGCGAGTCTGCGACGCCCTCTATGAGTGCCGTGAATGCTCGCGAGACGGGCTCTGGCGAGATGGTGGTGGCCCAACCTTCCGGGTCGGGGGTTTTTGTTATCCCCCCGCACTTGCATCCTGTATGCAAGTTTATGTTTGATAACATTCCCCCCAACTCCTTCGGGAGTTTGCCTGAGCCAAGCCCAGAGGCTCTCTCTACTGATATTGGAGTGAGACTGGTTCAGGTAACAGCCTTTTCCCTTTCTACCAATCTCTTCAGGATTTTATTCGATGACTAGCAATCTAATCCTTTTTCTTTATTTGTTTCAGAGCCTGGATCTCACACTCCGCGTTAGGCGGGATGTCGAAGCAGCCCGCCGCAGCGTGGAGGATGTGGAGAAGAAGAAGAAGACTATGGAAGCCGAGGTCCAAGGGAGGGACCGTTTGGTGAAGGCCTTGGAGGTTCAGATCTCCAAGCTGGACGAAGAGAAGAAAATTCTCCTTATCAAGATCCAATCCCTGACTGAGCGCTTTCAGTCAGTGGACCTCCAACTCGCAAAGCTTCAAGAAATCCATACCAAGAGCGAGAAGGAGAAGGAGATCTTCCGTCAGGACAAGATCCAGCTTGAGGGATGGCTCAAGGATGCGCGGACCAAGCTCGAGGAGACCCAGAAGAAGCTCGAGGAGGCCCAGAAGGAGATCAAGGAAGCCCAGCGGCAACTTCACCAGTTGAAGGATGATTCCATCCACTGGGAAGAGGAGCGAGTGGCCCTCGTTCAAATGATATCTGATGAGGGTCCTCGCGCAGTTCAGGAGTTTCGGACTTCTCCACTTTACGATGAGGAGCGGTACGATGCGTATATCGCTGGTCGCGATTTCGCGGTCAGAGTTATGCAGATGATTGCTCCAACTTTTAACGTGGAGGAGTTCGACAGGGTGGCATTCGAGGTTGCAGCTAAGGAACGGGCTGCCGCTGAGAACGAAGCCACTGAGGCAACAGATGCCGCTCCTGCTCCTGAGGCTGGTCCTGAAGCTGAGAGCCGCGAGCCTGCGCAAGATGAGGATGACCAACCTTGACCTCGGCAGCTTCCTATATCATGTATATTTTTCCTTTTTTTTTCTTTTTTCTTTTTTGAAGAAATCTGTAATTATCTCGACCTTTTGGTCTTTTTGAATGAATATCCGTTTCTGTAATGTATTCTCCTTTTCTTTCATTTTTTGCTTTATGTTGATCTCAAATGGATTCATCAGAGATGCGACCCTTTAATTCGAGCACGAGCTGCGCTGCTCGCATTAGGGTGTATGACCACATATTCGAGCGCGAGCTGTGGTGCTCCCAATTAAGGTGTACGACTGCGATTCGAGCCCGAGCTACGGTGCTCGCGATTAGGGTATATGACTATGACCCCCTAATTCGAGCACGAGCTGCGGTGCTCGCATTCCGGAGTGCGATCGCTCCTCTCACCAGTCGCGAGCAACTAACTCATGAAAAAATGAAGTAGACTCAATCCGGGGGTCGTGTGACCGTGTCCGCGTTGAGATAGACTGATCTATCGATTGAGATTTTGATTCTACCAAGGGCAGAAAGTTGGTCAAGAGATGGTATGCATTCTCTTCGGGGCTATTCAGGTCCATGTAAATGGAGAAGCAACCAACAAGTAACGATTTCAGTCCTACCAAAGGTAGGCAATTGGCCAAGAGGATGTGTAAGCACTCTCTTCAGGGCTGTTCAGGTCCATATAAATGGAGTAGCGGTCAAAAGATATCTTTCACTTTATTCATAAAACGTTGTAATAAACTACATCGAATCTAGGGGTAGTATCGTAGCAAATGCTCCACGTGCCAAGGGCGACGTACAGGCTTCCCTTGCATGTCTTCAAGATAATAAGTACCGAGTCGCACAACCCTAATAACCCGATACGGGCCTTCCCAATTCGGATCCAATGAACGAGCAGGAACTTCAAGATTTTGCCTTAGGACCAAATCTCCGAGCTGGAAGGATCTAGGCCGAACCTTCGCATTCCGATAACGAGCAATACGTTGTTGATATGCTGCCACTCGTACTTGGAAAGCATTTCTTCGCTCTTCCAAGAGATCGAGATGAAGTCGGAGGTTTTCCTGATTACTTGCAGGGTCATACTGCTCGATCTGATATGAGGGCACTTGAATTTCCACTGGTACCACTGCGTCGACACCAAATGCTAAGGAGAAAGGGGTTTCACCTGTTGATGTACAAGCCGTGGTTCTATAGGCCCATAATACCTCTGGCAGAAGTTCTGGCCACACCCCTTTACATTCACCTAGCTTGGTCTTCAAATGATGCTTTATGATCTTATTCACTGCCTCGACCTGCCCATTCGCCTGAGGATGATACGGAGAAGTGCGGAGATTACGTATCTTCCATTTTTCGCAAAATTCATCAAAGGCTACGTTGTCGAACTGCGTTCCGTTATCGGTAATTATAGTGTGAGGGAGTCTGAAACGGCATATGATATTTCTCCATATAAACTTAGTAGTTTGTTTCTCAGTAATCTTGGCTAATGGTTCTGCCTCGGCCCATTTGGTGAAATAATCAACCGCCACGATCGCGAACCTATTCTGTCCCTTTCCCATGGGTAGGGGCCCGATGATATCGATCCCCCACTGAGCAAAAGGCCAAGGGCTATCAACTGGGGTCATCCGCTCGGACGGTACATGAGGTATAGGTAGATATCGTTGACACTTGTCGCATTTTTTAGAAAATTCGATGGCGTCTTCTTTCATAGTGGGCCAATAATATCCTTGCCTCATCACTTTATATGCTAGGGATCGCCCCCTGGGATGGTTACCACATGCCCCCTGTGTACTTCATCTAGAACACGAAGTGCTTCTTCTGGATGAAGACACCTCAAATAAGGCAAGGAGAAGCTTTTTCGCAACAATATTCCATCTTGCAAGGTGTACCTGGCAGCTCGAAGCCGAATTTGTCTTGCAGCTTTCTTGTCTTCTGGTAGGTATCCGTCTCTGAGATAAAGGATGATAGGATCCATCCAACATGGAGACGATTGTACCAATATTACATGCTCTAGAGTCACTTGGTCGATACTCAAGTTCTGACGGTGCTCGATGGGGATCGAACGTGATAACTCCGATTCTGGTGCAGAGGCGAGCTTTGCTAAGGAATCAGCAAGTTGGTTCTGCTCGCGAGGAATATGAATTATTTTATAAGTCTTTAGTTTGGCGAGCAGGATGAGGACACGAGACTTGTATAAGGCCATTCTTTCTTCTTTGGCTTCGAATTCACCAAGAACTTGGTTGACAATGAGCTGGGAGTCGCTATGAATTATCAAATTCTGGAGTGCGAGGACAATGGCCAGTTCGAGGCCAACAATCAGGGCCTCATATTCTGCTTCATTATTGGAGACGCGTGATTCAAAACGCAGAGCATATTGAAAATGCGACCCGTCGGGAGCCACTAAAATCAGGCCCGCTCCGCTGCCAGTGGCCCGCGACGACCCGTCCACGAAGAGTGACCAAGGAGGCTGGTCGCTGGTCGTGATATTATCTTCAGAAGAATATGTAAATTCGGCGATGAAGTCAGCCACGGCCTGGCCCTTGACTGCGGTCCTAGGACAGAATGAGATATCATACTCACTTATCTCGACCGCCCATTTAGTTAAGCGCCTGGAAGCCTCAGGTTTTTGAAGGACTTGTCGTAGTGGATGATTTGTTGGTATTAAAATAGCATGGGCTTGAAAGTATGGTCGCAGTTTTCGAGCTGCCGTGACTAAGGCTAGGGCCAGTTTCTCCATATCAGAATACCTAGTTTCTGCATCGACCATTGCTCGACTGATATAATAAACGGGCCTTTGCACCCCGGAATCTTCTCTTATTAAAGCAGCACTAACGGCCGTGGAAGACACAGATAAATAATGAATGAGTTGCTCATGTGCTACAGGTTTAGATAAAATGGGGGGAGCGCTCATGTATTGCTTCAGTTGTTGAAAAGCTTCTTCACACTGAGGTGTCCACTTCCAATCAGACTTGGCCGTTGCACGAAGGAGTTTGAAGAAGGGCAAGCACTTGTCAGATGCTCGCGAGATGAACCTGTTCAATGATGCGATGCGACCAGCCAGACGCTGGACGTCCTTCAGAGTAACGGGGGATTTCATCTCTATCAAGGCTTTAATCTTTTCGGGATTCGCCTCAATTCCACGCTGGCCAACCATGAACCCAAGAAATTTCCCTGCAGACACTCCAAACGCGCATTTTTCTGGGTTCAATTTCATTTGATACTTCCTCATCAGATCAAAGGCTTCTTGAAGATCAGAAATGTGGTCATCTTCAACGATGCTTTTCACGAGCATATCGTCAACATAAACTTCCATATTCCTACCGATTTGAGCAGCGAATATTTTGTTGACAAGAAGTTGATAAGTGGCCCCTGCATTTTTAAGACCGAACGGCATTACCTGGTAGAAATATAGTCCTCGATCTGTGATGAAGGCAGTATGCTGGCTATCAGGTGGATGCATCATAATCTGATTGTAACCAGAATAAGCATCCATAAAGCTGAGGAGAGCATGTCCAGCTGTTGAGTGGACCAACTGGTCGATCCGCGGTGTCGGAAAGCTATCTTTGGGACATGCTTTGTTCAAGTCTGAATAGTCGACGCACATCCTCCATTTGCCATTAGCTTTCCGGACGAGAACTACGTTCGCGACCCACTCTGGGTAGTCAACTTCTTTTATGAAATTAGCCGCGAGCAGCTTCTCAACTTGTTTCTCAGTAATCTTGGCTAATGGTTCTGCGTCGGCCCATTTGGTGAAATAATCAACCGCCACGATCGCGAACCTATTCTGTCCCTTTCCCATGGGTAGGGGCCCGATGATATCGATCCCCCACTGAGCAAAAGGCCAAGGGCTATCAACTGGGGTCATCCGCTCAGACGGTACATGAGGTATAGGTAGATATCGTTGATACTTGTCGCATTTTTTAGAAAATTCGATGGCGTCTGCTTTCATAGTGGGCGAATAATATCCTTGCCTCATCACTTTATATGCTAGGGATCGCCCCCTAGGATGGTTACCACATGCCCCCTGGTGTACTTCATCTAGAACACGAAGTGCTTCTTCTGGATGAAGACACCTCAAATAAGGCAAGGAGAAGCTTTTTCGCAATAATATTTCATCTTGCAAGGTGTACCTGGCAGCTCGAAGCCGAATTTGTCTTGCAGCTTTCTTGTCTTCTGGTAGGTATCCGTCTCTGAGATAAAGGATAATAGGATCCATCCAACATGGAGACGATTGTACCGATATTACATGCTCTAGAGTCACTTGGTCGATACTCAAGTTCTGACGGTGCTCAATGGTGATCAAACGTGATAACTCCGATTCTGGTGCAGAGGCGAGCTTTGCCAAGGAATCAGCAAGTTGGTTCTGCTCGCGAGGAATATGAATTATTTTATAAGTCTTTAGTTTGGCGAGCAGGATGAGAACACGAGACTTGTATAAGGCCATTCTTTCTTCTTTAGCTTCGAATTCACCAAGAACTTGGTTGACAATGAGCTGGGAGTCGCTATGAATTATCAAATTCTGGACTGCGAGGACAATGGCCAGTTCGAGGCCAACAATCAGGGCCTCATATTCTGCTTCATTATTGGAGACGCGTGATTCAAAACGCAGAGCATATTGAAAATGCGACCCGTCGGGAGCCACTAAAATCAGGCCCGCTCCGCTGCCAGTGGCCCGTGACGACCCGTCCACGAAGAGTGACCAAGGAGGCTGGTCGCTGGTCGTGATATTATCTTCAGAAGAATATGTAAATTCGGCGATGAAGTCAGCCACGGCCTGGCCCTTGACTGCGGTCCTAGGACAGAATGAGATATCATGCTCACTTATCTCAACCGCCCATTTAGTTAAGCGCCTGGAAGCCTCAGGTTTTTGAAGGACTTGTCGTAGTGGATGATTTGTTGGTACTAAAATAACATGGGCTTGAAAGTATGGTCGCAGTTTTCGAGCTGCCGTGACTAAGGCTAGGGCCAGTTTCTCCATATCAGAATACCTAGTTTCTGCATCGACCATTGCTCGACTGATATAATAAACGGGCCTTTGCACCCCGGAATCTTCTCTTATTAAAGCAGCACTAACGGCCGTGGAAGACACAGATAAATAATGAATGAGTTGCTCATGTGCTACAGGTTTAGATAAAATGGGGGGAGCGCTCATGTATTGCTTCAGTTGTTGAAAAGCTTCTTTACACTGAGGTGTCCACTTCCAATCAGACTTGGCCGTTGCACGAAGGAGTTTGAAGAAGGGCAAGCACTTGTCAGATGCTCGCGAGATGAACCTGTTCAATGATGCGATGCGACCAGCCAGACTCTGGACGTCCTTCAGAGTAACGGGGGATTTCATCTCTATCAATGCTTTAATCTTTTCGGGATTCGCCTCAATTCCACGCTGGCCAACCATGAACCCAAGAAATTTCCCTGCAGACACTCCAAACACGCATTTTTCTGGGTTCAATTTCATTTGATACTTCCTCATCAGATCAAAGGCTTCTTGAAGATCAGAAATGTGGTCATCTTCAACGATATTTTTCACGAGCATATCGTCAACATAAACTTCCATATTCCTACCGATTTGAGCAGCGAATATTTTGTTGACAAGACGTTGATAAGTGGCCCCTGCATTTTTAAGACCGAACGGCATTACCTGGTAGCAATATAGTCCTCGATCTGTGATGAAGGCAGTATGCTGGCTATCAGGTGGATGCATCATAATCTGATTGTAACCAGAATAAGCATCCATAAAGCTGAGGAGAGCATGTCCAGCTGTTGAGTGGACCAACTGGTCGATCCGCGGTGTCGGAAAGCTATCTTTGGGACATGCTTTGTTCAAGTCTGAATAGTCGACGCACATCCTCCATTTGCCATTAGCTTTCCGGACGAGAACTACGTTCGCGACCCACTCTGGGTAGTCAACTTCTTTTATGAAATTAGCCGCGAGCAGCTTCTCAACTTCAGTTTTGATTGCCATTTGTCTTTCTGCAGTAAAGGCACGTCGACGCTGATGTACGGGTTTATGCTTCGGGTCAATGTTGAGACGATGTGCGATGACATTGGGATCGATGTCTGACATATCTTTATGAGACCAAGCAAACACGTCCTGGTATTCAGTGAGGAAACGGATCAAATCTTCACGGTGGACACTGGTTAAGGAGGACCCGATGTACACGATCTTAGACGGGTCGTCTTCGGTCAGGTGGATCGCCACTGTTTCCTCCCCCGGAGTTCCTGACTTCAGAGCATTTTCTCTCGGATCCAACGAGGTGGTGGAGGGAACGTTGGGTGAACCTTGAGCTATTTCCATGACGGGTGTCGCTTGAGCCTTCTTTCGATCTTGGAGGGCTATCTGGTAACAGGACCGTGCCTCCTGCTGACTTCCTCGCACGACCCCGATGCCATTTGGGGTAGGAAATTTAACACACAGATATGAAGGGTGCAAGGCCGCTCCAACCTTAGTTAGAGACGGTCGCCCCAAAATGGCGTTATATGCTGATTTTCGATCCACGACGAGGAAGTTTACGAAGACGGTGGTCTTCGCTGGACTCTCTCCAAAAGTAACTGGGAGATCGATGCTTCCTTCAGGTGTTACTACCTCTCCTCCAAAGCCGATGAGGGGGGTCGATACTGGCTTGAGGAGGCTTCTGGCTAGTGCCATTTTGTTGAAAGCCTCCAAGTACAGAATATCGGCTGAGCTACCTGTATCCACCATAATTCGATGAGTCAGATAATTTGATACCTTCAATGTGACTACGATGGAATCTTCATGAGGGAAGTGAATTTCCGCTGCATCTTCGAGGGTGAAAGAAATTGGAGGATGGCTCGCTTTTGATGAGCTGGACATCTGTTCCAGCCAATAGATTTGCTGGGGTTCTTTGGACGCCTTTCGAGCGTATGCTTTTCTTGAAGCTTGAGAGTCACCCCCACAAGCTGGTCCCCCGACGATAGTGCGAATTTCTCCCGTGGGCTCAGCGTCCTCTTGGTCGGTTTGATGATGAGGCGGTTCCTTTTGGCTAGATGAGGTCTTCGCCCTTTCTGGTGATCGATTTTTACGAGCAACATAATCCTGGAGATGGCCTTTTCGAATAAGGGCTTCGATATGGTCTCGTAGAGAGATGCAGTCCTGGGTCCTATGCCCGTGATCTTTGTGGAAGTAACAGAACTTGCTCTTGTCCCTCTTCTCGGGATCGGATTTGATCTTTGCAGGCCACTTCACATATGACTTGTGTTTAATCTCCATTAGAACCTTTTCAGGAGATCGATTAAGAGGAGTGTAGTTATGATATTTACCAGAGTAAGGCTTCCTGGGAGAACAATCGCGCTGATCACGACGGTATTTCTTATCTGGAGAAGAGGTTCCTTCTGGCTTGCGTTTCTTACTTTGTACTCCATGGCGTGTCAATGCGACTTCTTCTGCATTGATATATTTCTGAGCTTTGGCTTGGAATTCTGCCATAGTTTTCGGCGGGCTTTTATCTAAGGCAAACCTGAATTTCTCGCTCGTTATTCCGGCAATGAGGGCTGTAAGACCCTTTTCTTCAGTGTAACCCTCAGTTTGAACCGCTTCGGCAGTGAACCGTACTGTGAACTCCTTTATTGTCTCCCCATGCTGCTGTTTCAGATTCATCAGATGGGAGGCTGGCTTCTTAATGCGAATACTTTCCATGAATTGAGAAAGGAATATCTCCGATAATTGGGAAAAGGAACTGATGGAACGGGGCTTTAACCCCCGGAACCACGTACGAGCTGCTTCCTTCAATGTTAGGGGAAAAGCCCTACACATGATTTCTGAACCATGTCCCTCCAACTCCATGAGGGACCTGTATGTTTCCAGATGTTCAAGAGGGTCGCCAATGCCTGTGTACGGAGCGATAACAGGCGCTCGATACTTTCTGGGTAACGGGGCTTCCATGACCTCGCTGGTGAAGGGAGATTCAGATTGATGTATCGCCGCCATGACGGCAGATGGTCGATTTGCCTGGTATCGCTGTTCCATGACATCAAAACGATCATGGATTCTTTTGAGATCTCCTTCCCATGGTAGGGTATAGCTAGATGTTTCGGCGGTGGAGCCCTGCGGTTGAGGTTGTCGAGACGAACTGGAATGTATAGAATGTGGAGACGGCACAGGGAGATGGCTGCCAAGTGGTGGGACCTGTGGTTCGTCCATAGAATGTCTGGAAGCTACCGGTATGGGTTGCGGTGGTAACCCTTCGGAGGGTTGTCTCTGCGGTTCAGGGAAGTGCTGATCAAGCCGATTTGATAGCGCCTGAACTCCGGCGTTTAGAGTTAGGAGAGTGTTTCCGAGGAAACGTAGGACATCATCTTGATTTCCAGAGGCCTCCAATAATGGGTTTGTTGATGGCATATTCGGGGCTCCTTGAGGGATATTCGTCGGAGCAGGTGGGAGGGCAGGTACGGATTCCGTCTCATCAGGCGGAGGTGGTGCCTGCCTTGAAGTTGAAGGATGAACAGCCTTTTTAGGGGGCATCACCGAAGGATTTTGATCGGTGGTTAGAACGATTGATTTTGACGATCAAGTCGTTCCCACAGACGGCGCCAAACTGTTAATGTCAGATTTTGTAACGAGATCCTCCGGTTTTTCTCCTTCACTCCAGCAGGAATTTCCACCACCAGACCTGAAAGAAGACAGATAGCAACTAAGGGTGGCTGGGGTCCAGCCGTTAGCCCTCCGATGCTTAAGTCAGGCCAAAGAAGGAAAGAAGAGGCACCAGGCAAAACAAGGCAGGGATTGAATATATTGTGTGCGTACCTTTCTCTTAATGGAGTCACCCCCTTTATATAGATCTGAAGCAACCCAATTTGTTACGTAAGATATCAAAATCCCGATGATGTCGCGTACGATACCGAAATCTCGCTGATTTCGTGGGACAAGATCCTTATTCTTAGAGGCAAGATCTAACCCGATGACTTCTTCCGGTAATCACGTTTCTTGATAGCAATCCCCTGAGATTCGGTACCACCAGAGAAGATAAGCCCAAAAACCGATCTATGCGGGCTGCCGATCGGCGTAGTAATAGTGCTGATTGCTCGTAGTTGGAGTCATAGCTACCGAAAAGGAAGGAGACGCCGAAAGGGTGAAGACCGCCGTGCTGGGTGTAAGTCTGCTTGGTGTCGCAGAGGGATTGACCAAGCCGCTCGACGGGAACCGGGTGCTGGAAGTATGAAGACCATCCAAACCAAAAACGAAGACTCATGACTATTCTGATGTCGGGAGCTGCTTGCATCCGGGAGATGCGACCTCTTCTAAAGAGCACGAGCCGTGCTGCTCGCATACGGGATATGCGACCCCTCTTCGCGAGCACGAGCTTGACTGCTCGCATACGGGAGATGCGACCACTTCTAACGAGCACGAGCCGTGCTGCTCGCATACGGGATATGCGACCACTTCTGACGAGCCCGAGCTGTGCTGCTCGCATACGGGATATGCGACCACTTCTGACGAGCACGAGCCGTGCTGCTCGCATACGGGATATGCGACCACTTCTGACGAGCCCGAGCTGTGCTGCTCGCATTCATTATGGCCGCGATCCTGCACTTCTCGATAGACTATATTTGCCTACAACAACTATGCAAGTAGAACTCTAAACTCGGCTCAAGAAAATTACACCACTACGGAAAAGGAACTCTTAGCCGTAGTATTTTCTTTGGACAATTTTAGGTCCTACTTGATCGGATCCAAGATCATAATATTTACTGATCATGTTGCACTTAAGTACCTTCTTTCTAAGAAGGATACTAAGCCGCGCTTGTTGCGATGGATCCTCCTACTCCAAGAATTTGACATAGAAATACGAGATAAAAAGGGATTAGAAAATGTAGTGGCTGACCATCTCTCACGACTTGTTCTCACCGATTCTTTTGAGACGATTGCGATCAATGACATATTCCTTGATAAACAAATTTTCCAAGTCTCTCAATTACCATGGTATGCGGACATTGTTAACTATCTTGCTATAAGTACCATTCCAACACATTAGAAAAAGCAAGATAAAGATAAGTTCTTCAGTGAGGTAAAAAAGTTCCTGTGGGATGACCCGTACTTGTTCAAGTACTGTCCTGATCAGATTATAAGGAGATGTGTGCCGAATGATGAGCAACATAATATCATCTCCTTCTGTCATTCTCAAGCATGTGGTGGCCACTTCTCGGCTAAGAAGACCACAGCCAAAATTCTGCAATGTGGGTTTTATTGGCCCATCATGTTTAAAGATACGTATGAGTATTGTAAGGCTTGTAAGCCTTGTCAGAAATTGGGAGGAATATCCCGTTGAAATATGATGCCATTCAATCCCATCTTACCGATCAAAATTTTTTATTATTGGGGCATCGATTTCATAGGTCTATTCCCATCGATTTCATAGGTTTATTATTGGGGCTTGCCGTTGATTATACTTTCATGTCGGACCAATGACCATCAAACAATCATTCGATTCTTAAAAGAAAACATTCTTTCCCGGTTTGAAACCCCTCGAATCATTATCAGTGATGGAGGGTCTCACTTTTGTAACTGGCCATTTGAAGCATTAATGAAGAAATATGACATTACTCATAAAGTAAGCATTCCCTATCACCCACAAACAAATGGACAAGCTGAGATATCCAACAGGAAAATCAAACATATTCTAGAGAAAATAGTAAACCCCGATCACAAGGATTGGTCGCTTTGACTTACCGACGCGCTCTGGGCTTACCGTACAGCTTTCAAGACCCTCATTGGAATGTCACCTTATAGACTTGTCAATGGGAAAGCTTGTCACTTGCCTGTAGAGTTGGAACATAGGGCATATTGGGCAATAAAGAAGATAAATTTCAATTCTGATAAAGCGAGCTCGTTGCGCAAACTTCAATTGAATGAACTTGCAGAACTTCGAAATGAGGCATATGAGAATGCGAGAATTTACAAGGACAAGACGAAGGCGTTCCATGATAAGAAAATCATTCATAAGACTTTCACGATCAATCAAAAGGTCCTTTTGTATAATTCTTGGTTACATTTATTTCTGGGTAAATTGAGGTCTTGATGGACCAGTCCCTTCATTGACAAAACTGTTTATCCATATGGGACTGTCGAGTTGTTGAATCCAAGTAACGGCAACATCTTTAAAGCGAATGGTCAGCGTTTAAAACCATTCTTTGAGAACCTTCCTTCGGAAGGTATGTCCATGCCTCTGACTAATCCTGTGTATCAGGATACTTGATCTCCTAGTCTAATGGAGGTATAGTGTAGTTTAGGATTAAGATTTCTGCTTTTGCTTTATTTTTTTAGTAGGTTTGTTAGATGGAGGTAGAATCCTACCGTTTTCCTCTCTCAGGTACTTTCATTCCTCAATCACCTTGTTTTTGTTGTTTCTCTTAGTCATCACTGCATTCATATCATGTTACATTGAGGACAATGTAAGATTTGGTTAGGGGGTGAGATTCATCATCTAGTATTTTATACATTTCAAGCAATCATGTAGGAAATTTTTTTATTTTCTGGAATTTTAAAACTCTCTTGGAAAACATTAATTCTACACTTTTTAAAACAATATGAGTTTAAAAGGAAAAGGAATGAAGTGAAGAGATTTTGAAATCCTTGAATTATCTTAAATATAGTAGATTTCTATATGAATTCCCATATTGAATGATTGATAGAAATTTTGAACACTCAGAGTCTAGTTCACCTTACACAATTTTCATAATAAAATGGATTATTAGATTTGTGGATCAATGTGACTGAGATTTAAAGTGTTGAGGAACTAAGCCGGGGAATTTTGTCCATCCTTGTTAAAAAAAAAAGGGAGAAAAGAATGAAAGATATGGATTTCTAAAAATCCTATCTAATGTGTATGAAAAGAAAGGAAGTTCGGTTATTAAATATTTTGAGAAATTCTGAAAAGGGTTACTTACTAATTAACTAGGGGAAGGTCTACCCGTAACCTAAGCTGGAAATAGGAAGTAGTGTGAAAGCCGTCGAAGGGACGGTAAGGCAAATTCGTGTCAGAGGCTTGTTGTTAATCTGTACACTTTGAATCTTCAGTTTAATTGATTTATGAAGAAGGTAATCCTTGAAGTTCATGAAATAAGCATTCACTTTGCACCCTAGACCATATTTGTTCTAAATCTTCTATTATTTAAGCAATTTGTGAGAATTATATGTGGAACCCTTACAGTATTTGAGAATTTAAGATTTCAATCTCGTTCATTGAGTTTCTCTGATATTTACACTTGTAGGTTTTAGAGTTTATAGAATAATATTTTCGGGAGAGAGTTGAGTTATAAAGGATGGATTTGTTTCACGCATGTTTTGCTTGGGACTAACAAAATTCTGGTTAGGGGGTGTGTTGAGCTCTGAAATGTGCATATTTTAACCCCATTTTATCACTAACATTGCATGATTTTTATGCTTATGGATTTATCTAATGCAATGGTTTTGTGATTGTAGGATGAGAGAAAGACTTCACCAAAATAATGATTAAAAGATACTCTTAATGTGCATTGAAGATCAAAGAAAAGAAACAAGAAAAAGAGTGAATAAAAGAAGTAATAAGAAGAAAAGAAAAGAAAAAAAATCACCCTGGCCGATTGATCTCCCAGCCTGAGAGATTGATCTCTCAGCTTGAGCGATTGATCGACGGAGCCTGTAGATCAATCGCCCAAGCCATAAAAAGTCCAAAATTTTTAAGACTTGTTGCTGGAACTCGCTGGACACTTTTTGGACCCAGCGATCAATCGCCCGACCCTGACCGATTGATCGACAGCATGGTCGATTGATCGCCCAGCCCAAGCGATTAATCGCCTAATCGCCTAGTTCAGAAATTTCTAAATTCAGCTCCGATTTTTGCTGCGCAAGTGCGTAAATTTTACACAAAATCTTGAATCTTCTGCGTTGATGAGGCTTGAAAGCTATAAAAGAGCTCCTCCACTTCGTTCCTAGGGCATCTTAGAAGAGATTTATTGTATTGGAAGGTGAAGAAAGTTGGTTTTTGGAGTTCTACAAATCTCTTTGCTTAGTTTTCTTTTTAATTCTTCATGTTTCAAGTATTTTTCTTATTTTCTCTTAGCATGGTTGGCTAAACCTTTTAGCTAGGGCTAAGAGGTGAAGCTTGTAGTAGATTTAAGATGTTTTAATTCGATTTCAATGGTTTCAAGTTAAATTTTTATTGATTGAACAATGGTTTACTGAGTTTGAATAAAGTTCTAGTTAGTTTTTCTTAATCTTATGATGACTCATGGATTTTTGGAAGAATTGTCTTAGTTCTTAGTTATTTTGCATGGATCTAGACTTGTATGCTCCGAGGAATCAGATTCAAGACACTCTAGAATTTGGTTCTTCATGTGGGAACTTCAAACCAAAGTTCTACCTTTTTCTAAAGTCTGAAATATGTGTTGTTTATTTATGTGATTTGAATCAAGTTAAAACTATGATATTAGTTAAGTTTTGTGACAGGGTTTGATGATTATTATGATTGTGATCTTAATCTATTGAAACTAGGATTGACCTATGCAATTGAGTGTGCCCAAGTCCTAACTTGATTTGAGTGAATCATGTTGATGAACAACACTTGTAATAGACTGTTTTGGTTAATTAACTGCTCTATAATCCAGCTAGATATATACGATTTGTTTCCGATTCGACTTGTGTAATTGAGAAACCAAAGTGAATTATGCATCAATGATAGCTACAAGTGGATCCTTGGCACCCTAATGCTTCTTTAGATTGTTAAATTCATCTCAAGTTATAGATTATTCCTCTACATTCAAATTCTAGTTTATTATAGTTTGATTTCAATTAGAGATTATTAGAAGAAAGTTTGTGAATTCCTGAGTTAGTCCCTGAGAACAATCTCGGTCTCTACCGAATTATTACTACATCGCAACCCTACACTTGGGGAGCGAACACCAGCGACGAAACTTTTCGTCGCTAATGATGTTTACACAAGAAATTCTAACTTTTACCTAGGAAACATTTCCTTGGTAAAAGTCAAAATGGTTGTTGTGTGTGGAGGCCATGGGCCCTTACTTTGAAATTTAGTGATTAAAATGGTTGGACCGACAGTTGGTGGATTGGACTTACAACCATCCAACCTCTAATATAGGTTTAATAAACATTACATTGAGTAGAAATGAATGAATTGAGCATGCATTAATAATAAAATGCTCTATAAAGTATAGTGGATATTCTTAAAATAAACATATTCAATAGACCCAAAATAAAATATGATAAGAAGTGATAAGAAAGAAATAGTGGGAAACTGTCCCCACATATCCTAAACCTCATGCATGGTCACACTCCACGAGAGATGTTTAGTCCTACTTGGAAATAGACAAGACCTTGTTGGCTGCGCACCCCCATTTTTAAGCTACTAATGTCCCATCCATCCACCATACATGTGTAACACATGGGCGATGATCTAAACCGTCTACGGTTGGGTGATGAAAGCATAATGCAATATAAGTTATTAATTACTAATATTGTATTTTGTTTTGTTTTGCAAACTGTATGATATGTTGATGATTTTTTTTTTTATTATTGGTTTTGTGTATTGCTCGGATGTATGTACGGGTGGGATTGACATTTGGATTTTTATTCAAAACATTATTATGTTATATGGTTCCTCATTTTGATTGGTATACGAATTGAATGTTTTATCAAGTGATTGGGATATTAAATGCTTTAACAGGTGGCTGTGAATTGTATGTTTTATTAGGTTATTATGATATTTACAAAATAGAATTATATTTGCCGATGAAATATATTTTGTTGGGATAACACCTTTTACAAGGAAATATTCATCAGTACTTTTTGTAAGGAAAATTTTCACCAGTAATAGTACTTCTACCTTTTCCTAGAAAATATTTCATTGGTAATTCTGGTACCTTTTCGAAGAAAATATTTTGTTTGCAACTCTAGTACATTTACTAAGAAAAATTTTCCTCAGTAATAGTTTCAATTTCCCTGGAAAAAGTTCGTTATTAACGACGAATTAAACCTATAGCCACAAAATTCTTGACTTTTACCCACGAATAGTTTTGTTGGTAAATGGCGAAATATTTGACAGCGATGAAACTTTTTGTCACTAAAGACAGTTACTCAAGAAATTCTAACTTTTACCCAGGAAACATTTCCTTAGTAAAATTGAAATTATTGTTGTGTGTGGAGGCCATTGGCCCTTACTTGGAAATTCGATGATTAAAATGGTTGGACCGACAGTTGGTGGATTGACAGCCAGCCAGCCTCTAATATAGGTTTAATAAACATTACATTGAGTAGAAATGAATGAATTGAGCATGCGTTAATAATAAGATGCTCTACAAAATATAGTGGATAGTCATAAAATAAACATATCCAATGGACCCAAAATAAAATATTATAAGAAATGATGAGAAAGAAACAATGCGAAATTGTCCTCATATGGCCGAAACCTCATGCATGGTCACACTCCACGAGAGATGTTTAGTTATACTTGGAAATGGACAAAACCTTGTTGGCTGTGCACCCCCATTTTTAAGCCACTGATGTACCATCCACCATACATGTGTAACACATGGGTATTGACCTAGACCGCCTAATGTTGGGTGATGAAGCATAACACAATATATGGTTATGATTGCCTGATCAGTGCAGATTGATCAGAAAATCTACATCATCAATGCGGCCCACAATTTGGATGGTTTCGATTTCCGTAAATGGATTCCACAACTTGAAAAATGGCAGTGAAATATCAACCTAATCTACCCCCATTTAGAATAGGAGAAAAGTTTGATAGGCTGGTAGTGGGTGATGGATGATATGCAGCCGCTTGAAAAAATAAATAAATAAATAAATTGTGCAGCCACTTAAAAATTGCGCAAGTGGGATAAAAGTAGTTCAAGCTAAACTGTACAAATTATTAGTCCAATTTTAGATACATTATGAACCAAAAATTATATTTATTTCATCATGTGATAGACTATCAGATTGGTGGACATTTATTGGACGGTTAAAAATGAAAAACATCCAGTCTTCCTCCTCCAACAAAGAGGTGGACACGAATCAGTGGTTAGGATTGTTGAGCCAATCTAATTTCCGGACTGATGTCTAGAGGCTGTGGCTTTCACAATTTTCAGTTTTTGATTTGAATTAAACAATGGCTTCTTTATACGTTTTGAATGCCTGCGTATCAAGCAATATCCACAGCTGGAGTATTTAATAACTCACCTTTTGTATATGAAATTGCTTGTAGAGACGGCGCACATTTGATGGACCAGTGAAACTGGGGGTCCATTTGCATTCAGTGGGTTATCTGATACAGGGATGGGAGCGGTTTGCGTGTGACCCGGGCATAGAGCTATTTCTATGCATGGGGCCATAGAGATATCCCTGACAAATCCATTCCGTCTATATGTTTTAAAAGACCACAATAGGATATGATTTTAAAAATCAGGCAGATCCAAAACTCATGCATGGCATACCACATGAAACAATGGGAATTGAACGCTCGTGATAGTAGTTTTTTTTTTTTTTTTTTTTTTCTTTCTTTCTTTAATCAGAATGATATTCGTTCCTAAAGTTTATCTGAGTGGTAATAATTCTATGAACGGTTTGGATGGCATATAAACATCATGGTCAGCTCCAGGAAGGTTTCAACGGTGGACTTTGTTGTTCCTACTGTTTTGTTGGTATGGCCCACCTGAATTTTGGATCTGCCTGATTTTTAGAATCCTGTCCTATTGTGGTTTTCCAAAACAAATGGACGGAGTGGATTTTTCATGTAAATCTCTGCGGAGCCCACATAGGTCACAGGCAATCAGCTCCCTAAGGTGAATCACTGGTAGATTGTGATGCTACATACGTCGCGTCACAAGTGTAACTTGGCATGTAAAAACTGAGCCATCCAAAATGCGGGACCCACTTTAGATGGACCGTAATCTCAAGATCATATTGGATGGACAATCATAATCATTGATTCATGCATACGAGTTTGCTGGACTCATATCAAGCTATTATTTTATTTCCACCGTCGATTAAATGTCCAACAATCGCTTTGTTAGGATGTTAAGGGCTTGTTTGGTTGGCATCAGCTTAAAATCTGAATTCCAGCAAAATACAATTTTAACTGGTGTGTTTGGGGGTAAAGTCCAGCCAAACAGAACTCAATTTGGAAACCTAAATTGGTTGGAATAGGGATTAGCGGAAAGGTGTGGAGGAAGGGAAATGTTAATACCCCTAGCATGGTGCCCACCTCAATGTGTCCGTTGTGCATCCATGCAGTCCATCCATTTTGAGAGCTCAATTAAGGGCATTAGACAAAAATGAGGCAGATCTAAATCTCAAGTGGACCACACCACAGGAAAACATTGTTGATTAAACGTCCACCATTAAAAACTTCTTAGGGTCCACTATAATTTTATTTGCCATCCAACCCAGCAATCTGTCTTGCGGGGCTACTATAGGGCAGGGGTAGAGTTCTGAAGTGGATTTGAAGCCCAAGTGGGTCATGCCACAAGCAATGGTTGGATTATACTGTTTTCAACCAAACAGCATGCAAGTTCCATATAGAATTTGGCTTTTCAATTCTGTTTATGCAATTATAGATTCCAGAAGTGGAAATTGGATTTTCTCTATAATCTAGATTATGCAACCAAACAGGCCTAAGTGAGTGCCAGTTTCGGTTCATAATCCATCTAAATTGGGCCCCACCCATTTAATAATGCAAGTTACTTGTATTCATGAGTAGGATTTCTTAGAACCCGTGTATCAACCATCACACTCTGCTAGATTATCAAAGTTCTCTTTGCATTCTTTGATCGAATAATATCAAAGTTCTCTTTGCATTCTTTGATTGAATAATATCCTTTTCCACAAATAGTTTAGGATTAGGAAGATTAGCCACTATGATAAGATCAGGAATGATCTCCGCCAATCCAACTAAAAAACCACTACTTTGCTTAGGACTACACTCTTATGTTAGTTCCGCACCATTTAAAAATGTGGCGATTCATCATACTCACATGTGGAAATGATGCACAGCCATCTGAACTGTCCAAAAGTTGTGATCCCATTACCAATGTTGCATACACACACACACACACACACACACACACACACACACACACACACACACACACACACCCTGGTCAATCAATCCTAACCATCCAATTAATGTCCGTGAAATGGATGGTTAAAAGTAAAAGGGTGAGTTGCCCAAATTCGAAGTGAAAATTGGATGGTTAATATTATTTCCAAATATAGTTTCTCTGTACATGGTCCATCCACAGTTGGGACAGCAATTTGGACGGTCTAGATTGATGTAACACTATGCCATTTGTGCGTTTGAATAGTCCCCAGCACGTTGGGCCTTTAGGCACGGTCCATCACAGGATGAGCTCAGGCCACGACTCCAAAGGTAGGCTACACACTTTTGCTAGTCCATCACCATTTTGAAATGGGGAGCGGAATAGGCCAGACCCCAGATCCACTAGGTGGGTGGGACCCTGACTCTGGGATTTATAGTGATGTATGTGCCTTAAATCTACACCGTCCAACCATTTTGAACTTTAGGATATTATCACGATATAAAGTTGACTCAAATCTTAGGTGGACCACACTACAGGAAATAGTCTTAATTGAATCCCCTTCATTAAAAACTTCATAGATTCCACCAAAAATGTTTATTTACCATCCAACCTGTTGATAAGGTCACAAACACCTAGATGAAGAGACCAGGCAAATATTATCTTGATTGAAAGCTTTTGTGGCCCACAAGAAGTTTTTGATGGTCAATCACCACTGTTTCCTGTACTATGTTCCAATAACATGTCTACCATTCAATAATCAAACAATCTAGTAAGTATTAAAATAATAATAATAATAATAGATAAAAACAAGAGATTAAACACTAAGGTCATGAGTTCACAAGTAACCGTTGTAGTGTGTGGGTGTGAGGATGTGTGGGTACTTAAAATATAAAATAAAATAAAAGTATAATTTTTTTTTATTCTTGATACATCTAAGAGAGATGATCCTGTTGAGCCCCGGAGTTATATAGAGCTTGCTTGTGTTTGCGATGATTAGAGCAGGAATAATCTTCGTCAGTCCAAATAAAAAATTACTTATGCTTAGGACTATACTCTTATGTTAGTTTCTAGGCATTTAAAAATGTGGTGATTCATCATCCTCACAAGTGGAAATGATGTACAGCCAGCTGAACTGTCCAAAACTTGTGGTCCCATTACAGATAAAGGTGTATTAGAGCCGAGCCAAACCAAGCTTTGCCCAGTTCGGCTTGGCTTGGTCAACAGGTGACCTGGGCTAGAGCTTGGCTCGGCTTGGTCCTCAAGCCCAATTAGCAGGCTTGGCTTGGTTTGGTTAAGCTTTCGAGCCAAATTCGAGCATGTTCGAGCCTATTCGAGCTTCAAGCTTTCGAGTCTAAATTCAAGCCACTATTGAGCTTGGGCATTACCGAACAAGGTTGAAGACTTTCGAAATGGGCGTTACCCAGGGCTGGAGGGAGGTCGGTTGTCTGATAGGGGCGGTCGGCGGTAAGACAAGGTTGGGGACTGCGGCCAGGCGACGAGCGAAGAGAGAGAAAAGATTGGGGACTGCGGCCAGGCGACGAGCGAAGAGAGAGAAAAGATGAGAAGAGAGAAGATGAGAGAGAGAGAGAGAGAGAGAGAGAGAGAGAGAGAGAGAGAGAGAGAGAGAGAGAGGAGGTGAGGGAGATCAGAGGGTCGTGGTCCTCGTGGAGGCCAGATGGCCGGAAGGCAGTTGGGTAGCCACGGGCAAGGGCAACTAGGGTTTGATGGAGGCGGGTGAGAGAGAGAGAGAGAGAGAGAGAGAGAGAGAGAGAGAATTTTTAATAATATTAATATATAATATATTTTAAATATCAAGCCAATGCACAAGCCAAGCTGAATCGAGCCTGGTTCGAGCCAAATCGAGCCTGGTTTGAGTCGAACTGAATCGAGCTCAGGCCAAGCTCTAGCTTGGTTTGAATTTTCAATGAGCTTATAAAATAGGCTCGGCTTGGCTTATTCAACCCTACAAGCTGAGCCAAATCGAACTTTTTCGAGTCTAGCGGAGTGAGCTTTTTGAGCTAGCTCGGTTCGTGTACAGCTCTAATTACAGATGTTATATATATATATATATATATATATAAAAGAACACCCTGGTCAATCAATCCTAACCATTCAATTAATATCTGTGAAATGGATGGCTAAAAGTAAAAGGGTGAGTTGCCCAAAGTCAAAGGGAAAATTGGATGGTTAATATTATTTCCAAGTACAATTGCTCTATTATGATCCATCCACAGTTGGGACAGCAATTTGGACGGTCTAGATTGATGTACCACTATGCCATGTGTGCGTTTGAATAGTCCCCAGCCATTAAGCCTTCATGTATGGCCCATCACAGGATGAGCTCAGGCCACGACTCCAAAGGTAGGCTACACTCCAATGTTAGTCCATTACCATTTTGAGATGGGGAGCGGGTTAGGCAAGACCCCAGATCCACCTAGGTGGGTGGGACCCTTGGCTGTGGGGTTCACAGTGATGTATGTGCCTTAAATCCACACCATCCAACCATTTTGAAAGCTCATTTTAGGATATGATCACAAATATGAAGATGACTCGAATCTTAGGTGGACCACACTACAGGAAACAACTGCGATTGAATCCCCATCACTAAAAACTTCATGGATTCCACCGCAATATTTATTTACCATCCAACCTGTTGCTAAGGTCACAAACACCTGGATGAAGAGAACAAACAAATATCATCTTGATTGAAAGCTTTTGTGGCCCACAAGAAGTTTTTAATGGTCAATAACCACTGTTTCCTGTACTATAGTTCATCTGGGATTTGGAACTGCTTCAGGCTTTGGAGCATTCCCTAAAATGAGCTTTCAATACGGATGGATGGTGTGGATGTAGTCATATACATCACAGTGGGCCCCACCCACCTTGGTGGATCCAGGGTCTCACCTTATCCGGCTCCCTTTGAAATGATGGTGACTCATGGTTCTCACATGTAGCATTGGTGTAAAGCTATCGGGACCGTCCAAAACATGAGGCACATTGTGGATGGTGCATATCTCTATAACTACCCCAAAAACATGAGGCCAAGGTGTCTTACAGCTAGGCTAGCAGGCAAGACATGAGGCCAAGGTGTCTTACAGCGCATTTGTACGCTGGATGAAAGAGTTGGTCGGTCTGATCTAAACTGGTCTAAACCATCGTTTGTTTCTGTACAGGGCAGTCTACCTGAAGATTGGACGGCCTCTTTTCATGATGAGGCCCACATTTCTCATGGCTGAGATGCAGTGCACACTTGAGACGTTGGCACATGGATGAGTTTGTATGCTAACCTACAATTGGTTGTAGATGATCATCAGTCATTTTAATTTTTGGAAATCATTGATCAAAATGCTAGGGTTCATTGCTCAGGAATCTAAACCGTCGAAACAATGTTCCATCCATACCATTGAAATTATATTTTTTTAAACTATACTCGATTTTCTTTTTCGAAATGTCAAATTTTCGTAAAAATCTTGATGTTTTTTTAAAAGATCTTAAAATTTTTTAGATCTTATAATAAGCTTGATTTAATGACGGACGACATTCGTCGCTAACAGAAAAGGTCTTTCTTTGCTCAAAAACGGATCAACCTGATACTGTTTCGAGCTAGAAAATGCTGTGGCCCCACAAGGATGTATATGTTTTATCCATATCATCCATCCTTTTTTTTTTTTTTTTCAGAACATTTTAGGGCATGATCCAAAAGAATGAGGCAGATCCAAATCACAGGCGGACCACACCATAAGAAAAAGCGCCAACCATTAAAAGCTTCTTGTGCTTTCCCTTCATCCAGGTCCTTGAAATCTTGAAAAAAAAAAAAGGTCTTTGTGACAAGTAAACATTACAGTGGGCCCTGGAAAATTTGTAATGGTAAGCATTCAATCATCATTGTGTCCTGTAGTGTGGGCCACCCTGAGATTTGAATCTACCACATTTTTGGCTCATGCCCTAAAATGGGCTTGCATAGTGAATCGACGACTTGGATAAGAACATGCATCATGGTAGTCCCACAGAGCTTTTCCGACACAGACCAGTACCGACCTGGGTGCTGGAGGGTCACTGTCGAAGACGAGTCTCAAATGGGTACGAGAAGTCTATCAAATAACTCCACTCACTCTCTCTCTCTCATAGAGTAAGAAGTCTCTCAAATCGTCCATAAATACCCACCATCGTAAGTTCTTAATAGACCATTAGCAACATCAGCCATGACCATACATAAATCTCTCTCCCTTTCTTTTCTTCTCTATTTCCTACCCTTTCTTTCTTCCCATGCACCATCATTTTCAACAGCAGCACCATCACCCCCACTCTCGCAAGCAGATGCTCTGATGAAATGGAAAGCTAGCCTCTCGCCAGCACAAGCTCTCCATTCATGGTCGCTTCCTGCTTCTAATTCTAGCACCACCACAATCTCTCCATGCAACTGGACTGGCATCTCATGCAACAGCCTTGGAAGTGTAACAAAGATAAGCCTACTGAGTGCAGGCTTGCAAGGTAAGCTTGATAACCTGAGCTTCCCGTCATTTCCAAACCTCCTCCATCTTGATCTTAGTGGCAACAACCTCACTGGAACCATCCCAGCTCATATTGGCACTCTTTATAAACTCACATCCCTCAGTCTGTCTGCAAATAATATAAGTGGATCAATACCTCTGGAAATAGGGAATCTTGTGAACTTGAATGAGCTAGACTTGTCCACTAACCATCTACATGGTTCCATCCCTTCCACTTTAGGAAATCTGACAAAGCTTTCCATCTTGCACCTGGACCAAAATCGAATCTCTGGCTCCATTCCTTCACAAATCGGGAATCTACAAGCTCTGGTTAAGTTGAAGTTTGCCCAAAACAATCTGAGTGGTCCCATCCCTCCTGCTTTAGGTAATTTGAGCAACGTTGCAAATTTGTATCTCTACGGCAACCAAGTTTCTGGTTCAATTCCTCCTCAAGTTGGGAATTTAATGAATCTCTACAATATTGATCTGTCCGATAACCTTCTAACAGGTTCTATCCCTTCTACTTTAGGGAACTTGACAAAGCTAGCTTTCCTCTCCCTCTCTCAGAATCAAATTTCTGGTTCTATTCCTCCAGAACTCGGGAATTTAATGAGTCTCAATCAGGTATTTTTGTTCCGTAACAATCTGACAGGTCCGATCCCTCCTACCTTAGGTAATTTGAGCAACCTTACAACTTTGTATCTCTATGAAAACCAAGTTTCTGGTTCTATTCCTCCAGAACTCGGGAATCTGGTTAATCTCAGAATTCTTTCCCTGGACAGTAACCTTCTAACTGGTTCTATCCCTTCCACTTTAGGAAAGTTGACCAAGCTTACTCATTTGGCCCTTTTTTACTGTCAATTATCTGGTTCCTTGCCTCAAGAAATGACAAACATGACAAATCTTTGTACACTACTTGAGTGGCAACAACTTCTCTGGCTATTTACCTCAGTTATGCTACGGTGGATCCCTTGAAAATATTGGTGCCTCAAACAACCATTTCACTGGTGAGATCCCCACAAGCTTCAGAAACTGCACTAGCCTAATAGATGTGCGACTGTACGGAAACCAACTTTCTGCAAATGTATCAGCAGCCTTCGGTGTATATCCACATCTCACATACATCGACGTCAGAAACAACATGTTGTTTGGTGAACTCTCGCTGAACTGGGGACAATCCCGAAACTTGACAAAGCTACAATTCTCCAGGAACAATATCACCGGTAGAATTCCTCCTGAAATTGGGCAGTTGATGGAGCTAGGAGTGCTTGATCTTTCTTCAAACCATCTAATAGGAGAGATTCCAAAGGAGTTTGGGAGGTTGACTTCTTTGTTCAACTTGACCTTAAATGATAACCAGATTTCTGGTCAGATACCCCAAGAGATTGGAAAACTATCCAATTTGGTGGTTTTTGACTTGTCAATGAATCACCTAAGTGGTTCAATACCACCTCAATTAGGTGATTGCTCCAAACTCCAGTACCTGAAATTGAGCAGAAATGTTTTAAATGAGAGTAGTCCTTTTCAGATTGGGAACCTAGTATACCTACAGATCCTACTAGATCTAAGTCATAATTCCTTTAATGGAGAGATATCACCACAACTTGCAAAATTGATTAGGCTGGAAAAGTTAAACGTCTCCCATAACATGCTGTCTGGCTCCATTCCACATTCTTTTGAAGAGATGTTGAGCTTGCAATCAATTGATTTTTCATACAATGCTTTGGAAGGTCTTCTTCCTAATAGTAGAGCCTTTCAGAAGGCTCCTGCAGAGGCATTCATAAAAAATAAAGGCTTATGTGGTGAAGTACAAGGTTTGCGACCTTGCAATGCCTCTTCAGTCAGTAACGAAGATGCAGGGAAAGGCCACAGAGATGTTATCTTTATTATTCTTCCTCTCTTGGTGGCCTTGTTTCTTTTATTTGTAATTGTCGGCATTTGTTCCATTTACTACCAAAGAAGAAGAAATATAGAGAAAGGGGTTCTTGAAAGGAGCAACAGAAATCCATTTTCAATATGGAATTACGATGGAGTTGCCGTGTTTAAAGACATAGTGGAGGCAACAGAGGGTTTTGATGAAAAATACTGCATTGGAACTGGAGGGTATGGGAAAGTTTACAAAGCAAATCTACCAATGGGCCAGGTGGGAGCTGTGAAGAAACTTCACCCACTCGAAGGTGGGGATCAATCTGATCAAAGAAGTTTTAGGAATGAGATACAAGCATTAACAGAAATCCGCCATCGCAACATCGTGAAGCTTTATGGATTTTGTTCACATGCTTGATGCTCATTTCTAGTCTACGAGTACATGGAAAGGGGAAGCTTGTCAAGCATCCTAAGTAATGACGAAGAAGCTAGACAATTGGATTGGACTCTCAGGTTGAAGGTTATTAAAGGTGTGGCCCATGCTTTATCTCACATGCACCATGATTGCACCCAGCCGATTGTCCATCGAGACCTATCAAGCAAAAACGTTTTGTTGAATTCAGAGCTTGAGGCTAGTGTCTCTGACTTTGGCACTGCACGGTTGTTGGTGCCCGATTCATCCAATTGGACTACACTTGCGGGCACTTACGGATATATAGCTCCAGGTTAGTTCCTGTTACATTCTCCATGCTTTAATAGTTTTATTAGTAATGCATGGTCTTTATTTTTCTAGAAGGTTTTTTTTTTTTTTTTTTTTGTAATTATATACAATAAAGTCTGTGTATATGTTAGCATAATGTTGTCGAATGTGGCAATTCAGGACAACTGAAATATGAGAAAATATCTATTTGAAAATGTTCCCTTTTCCCTCTAGGATTCTTTAATCCAAAAAATAAAGGTTTTAACATTCTAAAAACTTTCTTATTCTTTTGAAATATGGTCCATACTGTCACTAGAATATGTTGTGGGCCCATAATGATACTTGTCATTCTGGTACCAGGGATCCGATTAGGAGAGACCTCGGCCTCACCCAAGACAGTGCCACATTAATGCATCCATTATGTATCCATGCCATCCGTTTTTCGAGATAATTTTAGGGTATGATCCCAAAAATTAAGAAGATCCAAATCTCAGGTGTACCATACTCTAGGAAATAGTGTTGACCGAACAGCCTACCATTAAAACTTCTTAGGGACCACTAGTGTTTATTTTCCATCCAATCAGTGGTTAAGGTCACATAAGAGTGGATGAAGGGGTACAAACAAATATCAGCTTCATTCAAAACTTTTTTGGCCTGATTAATGATCAATCACCAATGTTTCCTAAAGTATGGTCCACCTGAGATTTATATCTTCTTCATTTTTCGGATCATGCCATAAAATTATCTGAAAAAATGGATGAACAGAGTGTATACAGAATAGATATATCAAGGTGGGCCACACAATAAGGGACACACCGTCTTGGGTGAGGCCGGGGTCTCACCTAATCTGCTCCCGTAGGTACCACAACAGAAAAAGTAGGTCGGTGGCCATCCGTTGAAACTATTAATAGTCCTTTTTTAAGGCCATTAAACTGTTGAAACGGTATTTCCAACCGTTCAGAAGGTCATTCCTGAGCTGAATATATAACCACTGGATTTTTATACCTGATCTAAAATTTCTTTGGTCCCACAATGTTTTGAAGGGCGTACGTTCAATGCACTTTTACTTGTTGTTTTCCCGACCTAAGCTTCAGATCTAGATCATTTTCTGTCAAAAGCCCTAAAATCATATGAGGGAAATGGTGGACAGCTCAGATTTCTTACAAAGAACACAATGGGCCTCATTATCGCGACGACCATCTCCCGTCATGCAAACACGTTTGTAACGAAGTTGCTATGTTCTACATTACGAAATTCGAGTCCAATGAGAATCATGAGATGTTACACTGAGACGTCAGTGGTTTTTATGACCCGTTAGATCTCGGTGGGGCCCACATTCGTGATGCTTGTTGCAAATCCAAACCATCCACCATTTCAGCATCTCATTTTAGGCCGTAAATCCGAAATCCAAGCGGATCAAATGCACAAATGAGTCCCACGAAAAAAAAAAAAAAAAAAAAAAAAGTAGTCCATAGCTTACCGACATTGAAACTATCAATATTCATTTTTTAATGTTTTTAGGGCATCCAAATTGTTAAAATGGCATTCCCAACTGTCCAGTATATCATTCCTAGTGAGCTGAATGGAATCACTGGATTTTCTCCCAAATCTAAATTTTTTGTGGCCTCATGACAATTTGAAGGGCCTGCGTTCAATATGCACTTTTTCCTGCCATGTGCCCATGTGAGCTTCGGATCTGGATCCTTTTTTAGACTAAGCCCTAAAATCATATGAGGGAAAATTGTGGATGGCTGGATTTTTTCAAAGAATATGGTGGGCCCCATGATCACGATGATCATCTCCCATTGATATCTGATATGGAGTCAAAGATGTGACAAGGTGTCAGTTGTTATCAAATCTTGATGGGGCCCACTTTTGTGACACTTGTGATAAATCCGACCCCTCCACCATTTGGCCATCTAATTTTAAGGTTTGGGCCCAAAATTGAGGCTGATCCAACGCACAAGTGGGACTGACAACAGGAAAATGTTGCTGCTGCCCTTTAACGGTCCACTGTTTGTTGCTTTGTGACCCACTTGAGCACTTGATCTGCCTCATCTTGGAAAACAATATTTATAGACACTTTCGAAAGAAAACGCACAAAAAAAAAAAAAAAAAAGCCAACAGTATGCACTTAAATGTACATATGTGATGCCTTTGGGTTAGCAAGCAAAAAAGCCTATAAAATATTAAAACTAACTCAAGAAATCCAAGAGAGTTTTGATATATGATTAAGAGTTTAGGCATCGATGATTAACAAAGAAAAAAGAACATAACTATCTTCTTTCTTGTAGAACTTGCATATACAATGAGGGTGACTGAAAAATGTGATGTATATAGCTTTGGTGTTGTGGCACTTGAAGTGATGATGGGAAGGCATCTTGGAGAGCTCATTTCCTCTTTATCTTCATCAGGAAGTCAAGATACACTGTTAAAGGATACATTGGACCAACGTCTCTCAGATCCAATGGCTGATGTTGCACAGGAAGTTGTATTTGCGGTGTCCATGGCACTTGCATGCGTTCGGCCAGATCTAGACTCTCGGCCAACCATGCACCATGTGGCTCAAGAGCTATCTATTGGTGGGCCACACCACATGACTCAGGAGCTATCTATTGGTGGGCCTTCTTTCTCTCTGCAACTATTTCATGCACTTATATTACGTCAACTGATGGATATCAAGGTATAGGTGTGTGGATGAAAATCACTAAGTTTGTGGGTGTGTAGTGGCTCAAAAGTTTTTACTATGTGTGTTTATTGTAAGAAAATTGTCTAGCACTTTCTCGTTATGATGTGTACATCGTTCAGCGTGTGGAATCAATTTTCTAGAACGTAGTCTTCTAGGGTTGGTGATCAAAATCTATATGTAATAAAGTTCAAAGAATAAAGATCTTTTCTTGTGTGATGGTTATCTTCTGAGTGAAGGTGGAGAAGATTTTATGCCTATGTTCACCAATATGGTACATGTGGCTTCTTTCTCTTTTCACCGAGTATTTATCATATATTGGTTGTAGGTCCCAACAAAGATGATGTTGTGGGGTATAAGCTTGTTTGGTTAGTGAATTCGATATGAAAATTTTAAGGGCTATTAATCATATTCTTTGGATAACTGTATTTGGAGCAAAAAAGCAGGAATGTGTACATGACTTAGAAAGTTACGTTCGAAAAGCTTTGCAATGCTTTAATATGTAGAATTCCAATGTACGTATTTAGTACTTTATTTACTTCCATTTGTATTTTGTCTTCAGACTAATCTTCTAATACAAAAGCAAATAAGCTAATATGTCTCCAGTACTATATCCATTGGCAACAAGGCGTATTATACTTTCTATCGGGTGCACTAGACCAGAGATTTAATGGTGGGAGCAGACAATTACTTGAAAGGTATTTTTGGGACTTCCTTTTGTTTATGGTGGCTGAACTTTGGAATTCGTTGGTTGGTTGATGCAGCAGATCAAAAGCAGGTTTCAAATGTTTTCCACATCTAATGGACCACCTCAATTTCACATACGCATCCAAATGTTTTCCATGAACACGTATGTACACACACATATATAAAGAGAGATGCTCGCATCCAACTGGTTGGCACATAAATTATTGTTCTCCCAGCGGACTGCAAGTCATTTATCAGCTACTAAACATTATTTTCTATGGTGTGTCCAACCAATTGGAAGGGTCGGATGTCGCATGTAGGTGACTTATCACTACAACAAATATGAGTTTTTACAACATCATTTTAACCATGTTCGTCTAATGCTTGTTGTTAAAAGTATCATTTACCGTGTTCGCTCAAAAAATGCCGTCATTTGAAAGCTATAATTGAGCAATTTTTTTTTACAGCGGTTGGAAAACGTTGTTAAAAGGAATTCACATCGGTCGAAAAACGCTGTTAAAAGGAATTTACAACGTGTGAACGAATACTGCAATATGTCTTACATACCACAACGATCAGAAAATGCTGTTGAAAAGAATTTACAACGGTCGAAAAATGTTGTTATAAGAAATTTACAACGATCGAAAAATGTTGTTAAAAGTAATTTACAACATGCGAACGAATGTTGCAATATGTCTTACATACCACGTGTTTAATCCGTTGTTAAAAATGCTCGTTAGAATGCTGTTAAATATCACATTTAACATCGTGTTAAAATCGCTGTTAAATATAATTTTCATCCGTCGTGGTAACCCTCACAAAAAACCTAGCTCCTTCAAAATGGGCGCGGATCTAAGCGGGACTAGCATAAGTAGGGGTGGAGCCATGAACTTAGTTTTTTTGCTTTTTTTCTTCATCGGTAGGAATTAAATTCCCACTATTTTATGAGGTGTGGTCCACTAAAACTTTGGATCTACATGAGTTTTGGGACCATGCCCTAAAATGAGTTGAAAAAATGGATGAACGAGAGGACGAAACACATAAATCATGGCCGATCCCACAGAGCTTGTCCTAGCTATTGACAGGTCAAGTAGCGAGATTGGCTACTGAAGTGACGTCATCATGTCTGTGGGCCCACCATGATGTATGTGGTGTATCCATATCATCCATCCATTTAAAGAGATCATTTTAGGGCATAATCCAAAGAATGAGGCAGATCCAAATCTCGAGTGGACCTCACCACATAAAATAGTGGGGAGTGATGGCCACCGTTGAAACCCTCCTATGGTCCACCATGATGTTTATTTGAGATCCAACCTGTTCATAAAGTGATCTAACAAAATGGATGGACAGCGTGACAAAACATCTACATCATGGTGGGGCCCACGTAGAAGTTTTGGATTAACTTGATATTTATGTTTTCCCTTTGTACTAGTCTATGTGACCTTCTGAACAAGTTGGATGGTAAATAAACATCAGGTGGGCCATAGAAGTTTTCAACGGTAGGAGTTCAATCCCTATTGCTTACGTAGCTTAAAAAAAATGTGAAAAAAACCCGCGATGTATTTCATTTCGTGCGCGTCTCGACCCCTTACCTCTCTCTCTCTCTCTCTCTCTCTCTCTCTCTCTCTCTCCATCCTTGATTTCCAACCCTGATTCCCCCCCTCTATCCGAGAACCCTAAGCCCCCCCCTCTCACTCTCCATCCCCGATCTCCAACACTGATTCCCCCCTCTATTCAAAAACCCGAGCGCCCCCTTCTCCAAAAACCCTAAGCCCTTGCTTTCTAAGACATCTTCTCTTCTTCTCTTGATTTCTGTAGTTCTCTGCTGTGGCTAGTAAAGAAGGTTCGGAGAGCTTCCTTGTGGACTCTGTAAGTCCTCGATTTCTTGCTTTCCACCCCATTTTTCCTATTCATCTCAATTTTTGTTCAAAACTATCATCATTCTGGTTAGTCTCTCTCAGTTAATCAGATGCAGATGTTCAGATCTATAAAGATGGAGAGTTTTCATGATTTGGGGCTCTCTTCATATAGGCTTTTGATCACTTGGTTGTGTAGAAAGGGGGAAGTTGGATGAAGCATACATGGTGTTCGATGAAATGCTCAAGAGAGGTAGAAGTGCTGATAATACAAAATTAGCTGCTTTGGTTTATGTGCTTTTGTGTAAAGGGAGGCTTAGAGAGTGTTATAAGATTATGGGGGAGATAAGAGAGCCTGATGTGGGTTTTTACCATGGGTTGATCAAGTGTATGTTGAAGCTTAGGAAAGCAAAGGAAGCCACATAAGTGTGTAGAATAATACTTGTTTAGCCTATGTTACTCTATACACGCCGTGTCTCATAGGTTTTGGCTCTTTCATGAATTTAGTATTTTGCTGCAACACCAGTAGACCTTGTCCTGATTTTATTATTGTTCAATTTCTACAGGTTGAGACTCTATACACGCCGTGTCTCATAGGTTTTGGCTCTTTCATGAATTTAGTATTTTGCTGCAACACCAGTAGACCTTGTCCTGATTTTATTATTGTTCAATTTCTACAGGTTGAGACTTAGTGTAGACACCCCACCTTCGGCTACAATGTTGGTAGAGATAACTGAATGAATGGAGGACCATACCCCAAAATCCCATGTCCAAACCCAACCAAACTCACCCTTGTAAGCCCCAATCCATAGCCCAACTTAAACCTGAACCCAGTCAACTCACCCCTAAACATCAGCCTGAAATCCCCCCCCCCCCCCCCCCCCCATAAGAAAAACCAGTCAAAAAATCACAAAAATGTCAAACTTGGTGAGTCAACCCGTTGAGTCAAATAACCGAGTCGACTCACCGGGTCAGTCCAGCCCTTGTACCCAGTCAACTCACTGTGTCAACCCATCTTTCAAACCCAATCAACTCACCTAGTTTCGAGCCACAGCTTCAGAGTAGGTCCGAACCTCGAACCTCGGGCTTTTCTGCTTCAGGTTCGGAGGCCGTATGCTCTGAAGCTGGAGCAGCGCGGCCGTACAGGCGGCCCTCAGGATGCCGCCCAAGCTTATTTATAGGATCTGCCATCCTTCGCAGCTATAAATACCCCCGCCCCTTCTCCTTCACAGCATCCACTTCCCCTCTCTCCAGCCCAAGAGCTATGAGTCCATCTCCACCCCCTTTTTAGTCCATTCCTCCACCAAAGAGAGCCCAAGTGAGAAGAGTCTAGCTCTGGTCCAGCCCAGCCTGACCCTGGTCCAAGTCTCCCAAGCTACCCAAGTCCTGATCTTAGCCACTCGAAGCAAACCCTTGCGACACCTCCGTCCATCCAGCTACTCTTTTTTGCATCATCTCATTCGCATCTAGCATAAGTGTAACATTTACTTTTCTTCCAAACCCCCTGCTTATCGTATCACTGCAAACACTTTGATTATTCAAATACACAACATGCATCCCGCATAAAGCACTTGTCAATTCAAGCGTATGCTCTGGGCTTGCCTGTTAATGGAAACCTGCCCATCAGAAACTCTTACTGTTTAGACCTGCATTTATGCATCATATCATTCATGAGAATGTACGAGGATTAAATTAGACTTTCAAGTATTAGTTCGATTCTGTGAAGTAGAAACCTTACTTCGGTACGGGCAGTGTGGGGTGCTTAACATCTTCCCACCCTGTAACCGTGATCTCTTACCTCGAATCTCTGGCCGCAGATTAAAAGGAGTCATTTTAGAGGAAAGAATCTTCGGATTCCCTTCTCTAACGTTTCTACGGGGTCTAGCCGACTGTAGATTGGAAGTAATTGGCTAGTGACGACTCTGGTCTTATACAAACTCATCCAAACATATCCAATTTAACATGACAACCGAGAAAAAGGCCCTCGAGAACAAAGCAAGCAGTGGCACAAACAGCGATTCGCACGCACGCACTCCCCTTTTTTGAAAGGGAGAATTCGGGAGCGCAGAGAGGCGAGCTTCCATAGAATGACGACTCCACTGGTGATATGCTAGTCCTACTAGTCGTGATCCAACTTGAAAAACAGAATCCCTCCTATACTTGAAAGTCATTAGTCCTCATACAATCTCATCTGCATAGCATTCCATCCAAAAAAAAATAGAAAATTCGAAAACCTAAAAAAAAAAAAATAGAGCATACTTCCCCACCATTACTCCTCCAAACCAAATCACCTTGCCACGTCCAATGCAAAACCTACATGGCTCTCCAATTCAATGCCCTCGAAATACCTGAGGCTTGCTCTCCACAGTTAAGCCCAACAGAATCCATGTCAATTCCTGGCATCTAAGAGCTACAACAAAGCATGAAGGCGATGCAGGAAATGCTTCTCCGATTCACACAAGCCCAGGTTTCAACATCAACACCCAGGCTGTTCTAGCGCAACAACAACAACCACCATCTCTCCCAACCTTTAGTTCATCCCAACCACAACCGCCAGGGTTCACTCAGGACTTTTGATACCTTCCTAACAGGGGCCTTCGATCAGAACAATCATCAACCTCAGGGCATTTCTTTCAGTATCCTCCTGCAAATGAGAGCTATTTCAGTCAAGTGAACGCCCATGTTTATTGCTACATTTGTTCGAAGATCTTCCTCTTCCTTCAACGTTTAGAGCATTCCTTGAATCTCCTGATGCCTTCTTTCTAGATTCTTCACTTAGAATTAGACCGGCCACATCATCGAATTTCAACTTCATAGACTCTGAAGAATTGCTCACGGCAATCACCAAACCATCCCAACTGTTTGGCAAACTGGACAAGATCAATAGTGTCATGACCTCATCATCAAAAGTGATGCCAACGGATTCTAATTGGCTCGTGACTGTATTAAATTCGTTTAGATGTTCAGCCACGCCCCCACCATCTGACATCTTCATGTTGAATAGCCGTTTCATGAGACGAACCTTGTTGGACGCCGAGGGTTTCTCATACATCGTAGCCAAAGCCTGCATTTATTCATTTGTGGTCTTTACTTTGGATATATTGAAGGCAACGCTCTTTGACAAAGAGAGTCGGATCGTTCCTAAAGCCTTCCGATCCATTAAAGCTCATTCATCATCTGGCATCTTCTCTGGTTTCTTCTCTTTTCCTCATAGAGGAATGTAAAGGTCCTTCTGATACAGATAATCCTCCATCTGCATCTTTTAGAAGGCAAAGTTTGAACGATCAAACTTCTCAATTCTAGTTTTTTCATCTTCCGTCATCGCTCCCACTTGAACTAAACCAATAGCTCTGATACTAGTTGCTGCGCAGCACGCCAACAACGCTGGTGAACCGAGATCCAATCTCCGGTCTCACCCACAAACAATAAACAGGAAGAAAATAATAACTAGAAGTAGAATCACACAAACTAATAATCCACAAGACAGAATTTACGTGGAAAAACCCCAACAAGGGTAAAAAAAACCATGGGTGTAAAGCTCTACTATGAAGAAGAACGAGTTACAAGCAATACACTTACCTTCTCCTATGCTCCCATGCACAGAGATGGCCCTTTTGTTAATCCTCTCGTCTTTTTCTCACCTTGGACGTATAGAAACCCTAATCCCTTAGCCTAATCCCGGTTTACACCCCTTTATATAGTAAACTCCGCAATTAGAACACAAAATGGGAAACCCCGCACTTAAGTCTGCGGCCGGTCGAGCGCCCGGTCATAACTAGGTCGGGCGCCCGCCCATTACAAAATACGTCCAGCAACAAATAGCTTAAATCAGACCATTATCGGGCGCCCGTCACAGATCTGTCCAGCAGCATATGTCTCAAATATCATGAATATCGGGCGCCCGGTCATCAGACCGTCCGGGCACGGGCGCCCGACCACGTGAAAAAGTGATTGGATCCACACTCAACACAACATTGCGTGTATGCATGCATGCATGTGTTTGTGAGTGTGTTAATATGGATAATGATCACATAACGTTGATCAATGTTTTGTATCATATATATGCGGTCGGATCAATGTTTTGGACTCAAAACATGACTATATATCTTCTTTTGGCTTGGTTTAATTCTGACCGTCACCCTAGTCACCTAAATATCCTTTTAATTGCTTAAAAAAATATTCTGACGTCCTTCGACATCGACATATTTAGGTTTCCTAAGGTTTTAAATTTCTCTTTGGAGTGTATTTGTTCTCAATTACCAATTTAAGTCTTTTATTTTATTTTTCTTCCTTAGCAATTGTTAATAGATTTTCTTTAGAAGGTGAAAATGTGAAGTTTCACTAATGGGTTGGTCACGATTGTAGGATTGGTGCAAATCCTGCACCATAGACCAGCCATAATCGACCTTCCCACTAGACAATCGGTTTGATTGGGAGTTGACCTACTGCATAGTTCAAAACTGAAAACTCGATTTGTTGTTTATCCATCTAGGTCCATACTTGGCTTGATAATATTAAAACTTATGGTAGTGAAGGATACTAAAAAAAATTAATGCATTAAAAATTAAGAAAATAAATAATGAAGTGTTACATAGGTTAGTCGCTAATTCTGAATTGAAATAGCGATGGTTTGGCAGTTTAGTCGGTTTAATTTGAGTTAAATGTATGCTGAGTATGGGTACCTGCATATGAAAGCATCCTGCACTGCCAGAGTATATAAAAACTGTTGTCATATGACTCTGTAACAAGTGTACCTGAAGTTGCTGTTTATGTGTCCCTAGCATTGCTAACAAAACTTCTCTGAATTGAACTGCAAGGGATGGAATCTAAGCAATGTCGGAAACCAGCCTCATAGCATTGCTCATAATCTCATCGAGTTCCTGAAATTGAACAGTAAATGAGATAAATGTAATTTAATGAGTTACTGAAAATAAACTGAAATTGGGAAATTTTGCAATTAGAGAGAAAATCCTCTGTAACCATTTTTTTATTACAGAAAACCACTTAAACTTGGTGTCCCACATTAGCACCCAAATTGATAGACACATCAGAGGCCCAGCCCAATAAGCAATCAAAAGCGCAATACATCAACATAAAACAGTTGTAAGAACTTTCACTCCCTGTGAATGAACTTCATTTGATACAGACACTTGGTTGTCACAGTGTGTGCAGGAGAACTACAAGTCTTAAGCATTCACTAGCAATAACAACTGATTCCTTGGTCATGGTTTTCCGAAATCAAGAGGATAAGACGAAATGTAGTCTCCTTGTTACCTAGTTTGCATCCCTTACTACTTGCTACTGTCTAGATGATGATGGTCACATATTAGGAACATTGATATGCAGTTACCTGTATATTGGAGTCCGTAAGACTGATTTGCATGCATTTGATGCCTTGACTGTATAGAGTGAAAAGGAACTTGTTATTGTCTTTGTTATTGAGTTTCCTGAAATGCAATTATACTACTTTAAAGCTTAACATGAAAGAAACATCACT
Organism: Liriodendron chinense; assembly: GCA_003013855.2. Lineage (NCBI taxonomy): Eukaryota > Viridiplantae > Streptophyta > Magnoliopsida > Magnoliales > Magnoliaceae > Liriodendron > Liriodendron chinense. The sequence goes on from ML058367.1 coordinate 157,823, forward strand.
GCATACAAAGGGTTACTTCAATTATGAATAATGAAGAAGGTAGTTACATTTTGATCATTTCCAAGGGTTGCAATGGGCCTGACTCAGGCTAGACCTGGCCCAGGCCCAACATGAGCCTAACCCAGCATGTGCATGGTCTGACCGATTTGCATATAGAATTATGAGCTAAAACCACAAAGACATGAATCATAAAATATAAAAGAGGAATATAGATGAACCCCACTCGGTAGTAGTGAATAGGGCAGTGGGCACAATGCCAATGTCCCACAAGCAAACAGACCCTAGAACAAGCAGGCCCACAAAACGTCCAGTAGCAAATTTTTATTTTTATTTTTATTTTTTGGGTGGCTGAGATGGAGGTCTGATTCGAAAGAGGGCCACCGATTCGGCAGTGACACTGGGACGATGGATTGTACTGTTCATAACCATCTCTGCCATCGATTTGGCAGGCATGGTCTGATAGGGGGCTGTGATAAAATGCCCCAAACAAGCCCATTAAGAGGGGGCTGTGATAAAATGCCCCAAACAAGCCCATTAAGAGGGGGCTTATGTTCTCCAACCAGTGGCGGTGGCAGCCATGGTCAGTGCATGGTGGAAAACCTTCAAGGGTTTTAATGGCGGAGAAATAGCACCGACGCACAAACAGAGACCTTGTTCTGATACCAAATGTTCGTAATGCTGCTGTGCGTCGAATCAACGGGCTGACAGAGGTTTCGATCCTTACCTAACTGACCGAACGCCGGAGAAATGCCGAACGACCGCAATCTTCCTTCTTTACCTCCCTCTCTGCAATGGGAAAATGGGATTTGAAATTTTGAACCATATCCAAACAAAAATTTCCATTTTTTAGTATGATACATTGTCGGGTATGGGGAGGCTGTACAAGCCACACAATTGTGGGTCCCACCTGTAATTGTAGTAAATGTCACATTTGGGCCGTTATTTCCAACAATTGAAAGTATAAAAATGTAGCCAACATGTGTGCAGTTGGCAGTTGCTACTATCTAGATGATGATGGTCACAATATCAGTAGTATTGACATACAATTACATGTACATTGGATTCCAATAGAGTGATGTGCACGCCTTTGATGCGTTGTCCGTATAGAGTAAAAAGGAACATGTTATTGTCTCTGTTTGTTCTGTCCATTGTGTTAAGGGCTACTTCAATTATGAATGGCAAGGAAGATTTTTAGGGCTGGCAATGGGTTGGCCCAGGGCCTAGCCCTGGCGCAATCCCAAGCCTGACTAAAATTCCTATTTGAAATTTCCTAATATGTCCATTGTTGCACAAATGCACAAAGAAATCAACCAACCGTCTACATTCAAGATGGATGGATTGCCTAAACTAGGATTGGATTAGTTTATATTTGTGTAGGGTGTCAATGGACCGGGTTCGATCCCGAAAAATCAGAATTTTACAGTTCAAAATCCAGGCCGAGAACTACCCAAGGCCCGGCCGTTAACGGCCCTATATTTGTGGGATATAACACAATATTTAGTCCAAAGTGACATGAGCCCGAGCCTGACTAGAAAAATAATAAGGTCGTGCATGGAAGGGCCAAGCTTGGCTATAGGCCAAACTAGTAAGTCCAAGCTCGGCCTAAAGCTAGGTCTGGCAAAGTACCTAGCCCATTGCTACCTTTGGTCCCATTTCCTGTCTATGGAACTTGCTGCAAGTATCATTTTGCATTTAAAAACGAGCTAATTCCTTTGAGCAACAGCATATATTAGAGAAATCGTGTTTAGAATGAAACTTAAGGTTTACTTCCCATTCTTAAGCATACAGATTCTGCATTCAACAAGCCTGATATTTTCTCCATGACAGAGAAATTTCTTTAGATGCATGGCAACAAATCAGCTGCTCCCACTAGAAAAACAAACAATAATTCGAGAGATGTGTACCTCCAACGCAGTTTGGCTAGTGATGCTGCCAGTAGTCACCTCAATGATGTATGGGCCCACTATGATGTATGTACCTCAATGTTTTGTACACCCTACCATGATGTATTTATTGTATCCACGCTGTCCATCTATTTTACCAGATCATTTTAGTGCTTCATCCAAAAAACGAGGTAGATCTAAATTTCAGGTGGACCGCACCACACGAAAACAATAGTGATTGAATGTCCACCATTAAAAACCTCCTATGGTCCCGTGGTTTTTACCTCTTTAGAGGGTTTTCCACGTAAAAACTCCTTGTGTCGTGTGGTTGATGTTTATTCTTGATTATTGCATTATCATAGTCCACAATTTTAGTGTATTGGGGGGCGAGATCCGAAGGTTTGTGTGAAACGCACCCAACAAAGTGGTATCAAAGCGTTCAGGTTGTTTGAATGGAGTGGGATCGGTTCTTAATTATGGAAGGTGGCTCATCAAGGATGATCAACCTCAATGGTTCTAACTGGACCATATGGAAGGCTAAGATGGAGGACTTGCTTTATTGCAAGGACTTGTATGCTTCAATTCTAGGCTTATCGGCGAAAACGAAGGATATGTCAGATGATGATTGGAAGAAAGTGGACCGGAAGGCGGTGGGGTTCATTAGACAATGGTTGGATGTTCGGTTTTCCACCATGTGTCTACAGAGACCTCAGCCGCTAGCTTATGGCAGAAATTGCAAGGGCTGTATGAGAGGAAGACAGCCGGCAATAAGATATTCCTGATAAGACGACTTGTGAACCTCAAGTTCAAAGATGGTAGTTCTGTGGCTGAACACATGAATAAAGTCAGCAACATACTGAACCAGCTCTCCGCCATGAAGATGGTCCTGGATGATGAACTTCAGGCTCTGCTACTGCTTAGCTCATTGCCTGACAGTTGAGAGACATTGGTGGTGTCTCTAAGTAACTCTGCGCAAAACGGAAAGATATCCATGGAATATGTAACTAGTTGTTTCTTCAATGAAGAGACAAGGAGGAAGTCTTTAGGGCCTGCTCAACAAGAGGCCCTTGTGACACAAGATCGGGGGAGAGGAAAGAACAAAAAGGGCAGAAAGGCCCGAGATAAATCAAGAGGCAAGTCAGTTGCCAGGAAAGATGTTGAATGCTGAAATTGTGGCAATAAGGGCCACTACAAGTATGAATGTCACAAGAAGAAGAGTGACAAGAAAGGTAAAGGAAAGGAGAAGGAAGATGAATCGGATTCTACTACGGTCGCCTCAGATGGTGACGTTGTTGTTATTCTTTCGACAGATCACGATATTTGTCTCACGGCTTCGAGTTAGGACACTGACTGGGTGATAGACTCGGAAGCCTCGTTTCATGCGACTCCACGCAGAGATTTCTTCACAAGCTACAAGTCAAGTGACTATGGGACAATAAAGATGGGAAATTCTAGTGTTTCGAAGATCGTAGGGGTTGGTGATATTTGTTTGAAGACCGATGTAGGCTACACATTGGTTCTCAGGGATGTGAGACACATTTCAGACCTTCGCCTCAACTTGATGTCAACGGGAAGGCTGGATGATGATGGCTATGATAGCCGGTTTGTTGGTGGGCGCTGGAAGCTCATCAAGGGTTCGTTGATTGCTGTCAGAGGAAAGAAGTGTTGTACCCTTTACAAGGCAAGTGTCAGTCTATGCAAGGGTGGATTGAACGCAGCGGAAGATTCAGCTACTGACGTGTGGCACAGGCGTCTAGGCCACATGAGTAAAAAAGGGCTTCAGCTATCAGCGAAGAAGCGGCTCCTTCCAGACGTGACAGGTATACCTCTCAAAACCTGTATTGACTGTTTATCTGGAAAACAGCATAGAGTTTCATTTGTTAAAACTGCTTCTCATATTAATAAAGTATATGCATTAGATTTAGTTTACTCTGATGTTTGTGATCCTATGAGGACAAAAACCTTGGGTGGGGCATTGTATTTTGTCACATTTATAGATGATGCATCTATGAGGGTTTGGGTGTATGCTTTGAAATTCAAGGACGAGGTCTTTGGTGTGTTTAAACTATTTCATGCTATGGTCGAGAGAGAGACAGACAGATCATTGAAGTGCATCCGCACTGAGAATGGTAGTGAATATATAGGTGACTTCCAAGAGTATTGCAAGTCACTGGGTATACGACATGAACAAACAGTTCCCAAGACCCCCTAGTATAATAGTGTGGCTGAGCAAATGAATCGCACCATTGTAGAGAGAATCAGATGCATGTTATCCCATGCAAAGTTGCTCAAGATGTTCTGGGGAGAAGCAATGCACACAGCGGTGTACTTGATAAACAGGTCTCCATCAGCCCCGTTGAATGGAGAAGTACCTGAGAAGGTGTGGACTGGACGTGATCCATCGTACAGTCATCTCAGGATGTTTGGATGCAGGGCATCCATTCACATATCAAAGGACGAAAGGTCCAAGCTCGATATGAAGATCAGACAGTGTGTGTTCTTAGGGTGCGGTGATGAGAAATTCGGTTACAGGTTGTGAGATCTGACCAAGAAGAAGCTCGTCATGAGCAGAGATGTAGTTTTCATTGAAGATCAGTGTATATAAGACATTAAAAAGCCAGAGAAGACCCAACCCAGTTCAGGTGAACTGGAAGACATGGATTTGGTTACTCCTCCCGTGGTGCCTAATGATGGGGGAGTACAACAAGGTGCAGAGGATGAGGGAGTCCCTACAGAAGATGGACAAGGGGAGCAGCCCCAACTTGATCCACCTGTTGACCTGCAGGTGAGGAGGACATCAAGGAACAGACATTCATCCAAGAAGTACTCACCGCATGAGTATATTATGCTCACAGATGGGGGAGAGCTAGAAGACTATTCTGAAGCCCTAGCCGACGAGCATAAGGAAGAGTGGTTGAAAGCTATACAAGAGGAGATGAAATCCTTGCATAAGAACCACACCTATGACATGGTGAAATTGCCTAAGGGCAAGAAAGCTCTGAGCAACAAGTGGGTGTTCAGAAAGAAGAATGAGCAGAAGAATTCACAGACAAGGTACAAGGCCAGACTTGTGGTGAAAGGGTTTGGTCAGAAAAAATGAATAGACTTTGAGAAGATATTCTCACCAGTGGTGAAGATGACATCCATACGGGTGTTGCTCGGGTTAGCGGCTAGCATGAATCTGGAGATGGAGCAATTAGATGTCAAAACTGTCTTTCTCCATGGTGACCTGGAAGAAGAGATCTACATGCGCCAACTAGGTTCGAAGTCAAGGGCAAAGAGCATATGGTGTGTAGGCTTAGGAAGAGATTGTATGGGCTGAAACAAGCTCCTATGCAATGGTACAAGAAGTTCGACTCGTTCATGTTAAAGCATGGATATGACAGAACGGAGTCGGATCACTGTGTGTTCACACGCAAGTTCTCAGATGGTGATTTCTTAGTTCTGCTATTGTACGTTGATGACATGCTCATCATGGGAAAAAACATTAAGAAGATTGACAGGCTGAAACAGTAGTTGGGCAAGTCATTTGCGATGAAAGACTTGAGCCCGGCCAAACAGATCCTAGGAATTCAGATAACCCGAGACAGAAGTAACAGGAAGCTTTGGTTGTCACAAGAGCGGTACATTGAGAAAGTCCTAGAGCGGTTCAACATGAATGCAGTGAAGCCGGTCAGTACTCCACTGGATGGTCACTTCAAATTGAGCGACAAGCAGTGTCCCGAGACGAAGGCGGAAGTGGAAGAGATGTGGAAGAAACCCTACGCGTCAGCGGTAGGAAGTTTGATGTATGCTATGGTGTGTACGCGCCCAGACATAGCATATACGGTTGGGGTTGTCAGCCGGTATCTTGTCAATCTTGGCAAAGAACATTGGGCAGCGGTGAAGTGGATACTGCGGTATCTGAAAGGCTCATCCAGGTTGAGCCTATGTTATGGTGACGGAAAACCTGTGTTAGATGGCTACACAGATGCAGATATAGCAGGTGACATAGACTCCAGGAAATCTACATTGGGGTTCATGTTCACGTTTACAGGGGGAGCGGTCTCTTGGTAGAGCAAGTTACAGAAGGTCGTAGCATTGTCGACGACAGAGGCCGAATACATCGCGGTCACAGAAGCATGCAAAGAGATGCTTTGGATGAAGAGGTTCCTACAAGAACTCAGCATGAAGCAAGAGGAGCACGTGGTCTATTGCGATAGCCAAAGTGCTATACACTTGAGCAAGAATCTAAGTCAGCATTCCAAGTCGAAGCACATAGAAATTCAGTATCATTGGATCAGGGACATTTTGGAACAGAAAGTATTACAGCTTGAGAAGGTCTATACGGACGATAACGGGTCAGACATGATGACCAAAACTTTGCTCAAGGGCAAGTTTGAGGTTTGTAGAAACCTGGCTGGCTTGAAGAAGGCGAATTTCTCCTGAGTCGAAAAGGGGGAGATTTGATGGGATTTTCCTCCTCAAACACTAGAGGAGAGATGTGGAATCTAGTGAGGTCGGTCGCCCGGACCAACTGTGATCGGGCGACCGAAATTCCTCCAGATAAGATGTTTGCTGCTGGAATGTTCTTGCAACAGTCGGGCGCCCGGCGGTCTGGTGACCAGACGCCCGACCATGTTGGTCCGGGCACCCGAAATTGGTTTTTTCTTTTGTTTTTCTCGCTGGACTAATTTTGGGTGGGGCGTGCGCCCGAAGGTCTAGTAACCGGATGCCCGGCCCGGCGCGGACTGCTTATACGCAGTTTCCTTATTGGGCTCTAATTCCTCCGTTTTCTTACTTAAGGAGTTCCAAAATGGGATTAGGGTATCCCATTGAGTGGTTTGCACGTCCAAGGTGAGAGAAAGAGAAAAAGAGGAAGAGAGAAAGAGGAAGCTTGTAAAAGGGAGAAGTTGCTTGAAGAGGAGTTCTTCTGCGCAACAGTCGTCCAAGCACTTCTACGTCCTTGGGATCGGTGAGATCGCTCTACTTTTGCTATTCTCTTATTGTTTATCCACTCTTACGTGAGTGAAGAAGGTTTGATCCAAGCGGTGTGTGCTTGAGATCGGTTGTAACAGTTAGTGGATTGTTGATTTGGACTAGGTCCCGTGGTTTTTACCTCTTTAGAGGGTTTTCCACATAAAAACTCCTTGTGTTGTGTGGTTGATGTTTATTCTTGATTATTGCATTATCATAGTCCATAATTCTAGTGTATTGGGGGGCGAGATCCGAAGGTTTGTGTGAAACGCACCCAACACACTGTACTATTTATTTGACATTCAATCTGTTGATTAGGTCATGCAAACCTGAATGAAGGGAAAAAACAAATATCAACTTGATCCCAAACTTTTGTGGTCCCCAAGAAGAAGTTTTTAATGGTGAGCGATCAATCACTATTGTTTCGTATGATGTGGTCCACTTGAAATTTAGATCTACCTCATTTTTTTGTTGATGCCATAAAATGGATTCATAGTGGGGCCACAAAGCTATTGGCATCATCAGTAAACAAACCGCATCCAGCGTCAGTAGCCAAACAGCAACCAGAACAGTGGAGTAAGCGGATTGCCTGCTGAGGCTGTCAGTAGCTACTCCGGTACTCTGTGGGCCCCACCTGCTGTATTAATTTGTTTTGTAGATGTAGTCCATTCATTTTTCCAGGTCATTTTAGGGCATAAGTCCAAAAATGAGGCAGATCCAACTCTCATGTGAACCACACTACAGAAAAATAATGGTGATTAAATGCCCACCATTAAAAACTTTTCAAGCCATAAGTTTTGGATGCAGATGATATTTGTTCTTTTCCTTCATTGAGGTCTGTGTAACCTAATCAATAAGTTGGATGGCAAATAACCATTACATTGAGCCCTAGAAAGTTGTTAATGATGAGTTCAATCACCACTATTTTCTTATTGCGTGGTCCAGTTGAAATTTGGTATCTCCGTGCCCTAAAATGATATGGAAAAATAGATATATGGTGTGGGTAAAAAATAAATAAATAAATACTTCATCTCAGAGCCTATATTACGTACTGAGGTTGTTGGTAGCCGGTATCTACTAGACATGCTTTGTGGGCCCATCGTGATGTATTTGTTTTATCGATGTTGTCCATCCATTTTTCCAAATCTCATGTGGACCACGCGACTGGAAACAATGGTGATTGAATGCCCACCACCTCTTGGGGGCAACAAAGGTTTTGGGTGCAATTGATATTTGTTGTTTCTCTCAGGCCTGTGTGACCTAATCAACAGGTTGGATGGCAAATAGCCATTACATCGGGCCCTAAAAAGTTTTAATGATGGTCGTCCAATCACTACTATTATCTTATGGTGTGACCCCACTTGAGATTTTTATCTCTTTTAATGATTTAGAAAAATAGATAGATCATGTAGATAAACACCAATCCATCATAGTGGACCCTAAAAAGCAGTGTCCAATAGCCACCTCCCTACTCGCAGTGTCAGCAGGCAATCCTTCGTGTTACGGATTGCCTATTGAAGAGTCAATAGCTAATAGCTATTGGATGGTGCTCTATGGGCCTGTCATGATGTATTTGTTTTATCAATATTCATTCATTTTTTCAGGTCATTTTACGGCTAGAGCTCAAAAATTAGGCCCGTCCAAATATCAAATGTGGACCACACCATGTGAAACAGTGTTGATTGAATGCCCACCATTAAAAACTTCCCGAGGGCAGAAAAGTTATGGATGCAGCTAATATTTTTGTTTTCCCTTCATTCAGTGTGTGACCTAAACAACAGATTGGATGACAAATAACCATTAATTTGGACCCTAGAAAGCTTTTAATGCTTTGCGTTCAATCACCACTACTTTCTTGTGGTGTGGTTCACTTGAGATTTAGATCTGCCTCAATTTTGGGCCTAGGCCCTAAATTAATGATCTAAAAAAATGGATGGATGGTGTGGATAAAACAAATACATCATCATGGAGCCCACCAAGCATTGTTGAGTAGCCACCTTGCCACCGGCAACGTCAATAGGCAATCCGCTTGAGGCTCCTAATGGCCAGTAGCTACTGGACGGTGCCCTATGAGCCCCATCATGATGTATTTGTTTTATTGATGGTGTCCATCTATTTTTTTCTGGTCATTTCAGGGCATTAGCCAAAAATGAGGCATATCCAAAGCTCATGTGGACTACACCACATGAAACAGTTGTGATTGAATGCCCACCATTAAAAATTTTCTCATGGGCTACAAAAGTTTCTGATGCTCCTGATATTTGTGTTTTCCCTTCGTCAAGGTCTATGTGACCTACTCAATAAATTGGATGGCAAATAACCATTACACTAGGCTCTAAAAAGCTTTTAATGATAGGCTTTCAATCACCATTGTTTTCTTATAGCATGGTCCACTTGAGATTTGGATCTGTCTCATTTTTTGGACTCATGCTCTAAAATGATCTAAAGATATAGATGGACAACGTGGATAAAACAAAAACATCATGGTGAGCCCAGAGGGCACTTTCCAGTAGCCACCTCGCTACAGGCAACGTCATTGGGTAATCCACATCCAATAATAGGGCTAGACTCCTAAGTTGGGGGTACCATTTAAAAAATGGTGGTCTCTTCGTCCATGCACATGGCACAGTTACACTAATCCAAACCATATAAATGATTGTACCCACTGTTGATGGAGCATAACAGATAAATTACACAGAGTGGACAAGGTTCACCACTTGATTTTTCTCTTCAAATTTGAACTGCTCCCTCTATTACTTTTAACTCTCCATTTAATTGACACTAAATGGATAGTTGGTTTTTCTTCATTAGTATATTCTTAGAGGCATTCTCCATCGACAATGGGACCCACAACTTAGATGGCCTAGATTGAAGTACTTTTGTTCCATATGTGAGGATTAGCCACCACCATTTCCCAAAACGACAATCGGTGATGAAGAGAGATTGCTCTGTGATGGACGCAAGTTGCATGTAAGTTCCTGCCGTGGGAGGCTACATAGGGCTCACTGAGTTGTCCGTCAGAAATCCTCCGTCCATCAATTTCTCCAGCTCATGCTAGGATATGATGCCAAACATAAGGCAGATCCCAAATTCAATATTGATAGGGTTCATTCTAATCCCAATATAGCCCGTGCTCAGACCAAGCTTGGGCTTGGAAAATTTTGAGTGGGTCGGGCTTGACTTCTATGAAATGGGTTGCGGGTTAGGGTAGGGCCAAAATTCTTAGGTCGTTCAAGAAATGGGCAAGGCCTAGGCAGACTCTGATCTGACAATTTCTACATTGTATGTAAACCACGTTATTTGATGGCATGAATCAGATTGGGATGCTACTTTTTTTTTTTTTGGGTCAGTCATGCAACCCACCCACCCAGTCAGTCATGGAACACACCCACTAGTGCTGTCAGTAGCGGGAATTTCACCCTGATGGGTTTCAAGACCGAGACCTCTTGTTGAAACTCCACAGAGTCTACTAACGAGGCAAGGCCCAGAACCCAGATTTGGGATGCTACTTACGTGGCGGAAAACATGGTTGTGATGGAGGGGAAATGGGTTATTTGTGGGCCACTCAAAATAATGCCTACCTAACAAAACTCTCACCGAAGCAAACCCCAAACTGTCATGATAAAATATCTAATACTCTTTGATCTTATTGACAGTACATGTCTTGATTACCACTCTCACATGGGTTTCTCACTGCTTCCTCATAAAAAAAATATTCTCCATGTCCTCGAATGGCTGGAGTATCATCAGAAATCTTTTGGAATCCATCGTATTTCCTTGGTTATTGTGGATCACACATGAAAATTTTGCTCATGTAGGCAACATCCAATTGATATTGGAAAGTTGTAATTGAACCTATTATTTAAAACCCAAAACTACATCTGGCTCAATATGTAGGCGTGGCCCATCTAGCAGATCAATCAGACTGGTTTTTAAGGAGGGCAATCTTCTTGGAGGGATCTACTGTTTTCATGGAATAGATGCCCTGCATAGGTGTCATGATAGCGGGAAAGAAGGTATGCCACCAAAAGTTGCATGATCTGTTCTGTTGAGAAAGATGAATTGGGTGATAAGTTCAATGGTGCATTTGGATACATTATGGAATTGAAAGTGAACCCACCTAATTAATGGATTGGCTTATTCCTTGTCGATGGCCTTGCCTAATAATTGGATCTTGCACAAGTGTGCTGTGATTTGGGGTGTCAGTGGCTCAAGTTTGAACTGGGCTGAAAACTTGAGTCCGGAATGAGCACAACACAGAAAGTCCAAGCCCGAGCCTAGGAAGATTGGTGGGGACCCAGTACATCACAGCCTGAAAATGGATAAAATACCTATTCAATGTCTCAACAAATGAACTGTTTGCAGTACCTAAAGATTAGCCTTGGCTGTATGTGATGCTACTCTAAGTGAACATTAGCAAAGAAATTTGTGCCAGAGATTGAAGAGGTGATTGACAGGACACGCGTCTATAGGCCATGCATGCCAGAGCCGTGCGGTTCATGAGCTGTGTCCACTGTTAGCATGTCCTCTCTCAAGAGTTTTGGAATGCTCCACTCATGAAGTGTGTTACATCAAATATAGGTCACTCGTCATGTTATTATAACAATCTATTTTTCTCATGTCGATGGCCCAGTACCTCACGGGTGTCAAGAATCATCTCTACAATCTCTTGCTATGCAAATCAATAGGCATTCTCTTATATATTTCATCGAATATCCAGGCATTATTTAAACTGTAAGCTCCATGTTGCAATCTTTGGATCCATCACTACTACAAATAAGAAAAACATACACAATTTAAGCTGAGTGGTAGAGGGTGGGACTAGTTTGGGGTCAGTGGCCTGCTAAAAGACCATTCAAATCTCAACCCAAGTCACAGCCCATGGACCCGTGACCTGATCCTCAACCATTTACTAATTCGGTTTAAAATTTTAACACATGGTCCCATTTACTTTTAGTTCAAGCTTGTTAATAACTTTTATGAGATTTAGGAATTGGAACCTTCTGTTAGTACCTTTGTGCATCCTTGAAACAGTTCCAAACAGGCTTGACTGAGGTAGCTATAGACTAACTCATTTGCTTTAATAGACGTTGTTTTCAGGTGGAAATTGAAGTATAGCCCAGTAAGTACACCTAAGCCTGGTCAGAAGAAGGCCTGGTCAGCTGGCCCATGGGCTGATTAGATTCACATGCCCATTATCAGCCCTAATTAAGTGCTCCACTTAAGCCTGGGCTATGCAAAATAAAAACTTCCTATAGGCTTTGGCCTGACAAGCCCAATCAAATCAGTAAAAAGTTTTGGCTCATGTCCAGTCTGAGGTCCCACTCATTGTAATCGAGCAACACCTAACAAAAAAAAAAAAAAAAAGACTTCCGACTCTAGAAGTAAAAGACTTCGACTCTAAAAAATAGAAGCTCGACTCAAATCCATCTAAGTCCGTGTGCCACTCCTTGAAATCTTGATGCTCCCACCAAAAGAGGAGACTTTACTGTAGAATCTAGTCCCAAACCTATCCTGTCCCAAGCCCCACTACTTAAAATTAATCTCCCTCTCATCTAGGAATGGTTGTACATTATTTTCAATGGTGTGGCTATCGTAATGAATGCATGAACCTGACTTTCCAGGCATCCCATTATCATATTGTTGGTCCCCTTCAGATGAAATATACACGCCACACCATAAAAAACATAGTGGATTACTATTCAAAATGTGCCACAAATTCATGTGGTGACCCATGTAAAGGTTGCATTAGCCCATGGGCATCTAGTTTTGAAGAGATAGTGACCTTTTTGACAAGTCCATGCTATGCACACACTCTAATGGCTCACCTATCACCGCACTTTTAGAGTATAAGCTTAATTTACAACGCCTCATAGATTAACCAGCTTAGAGGAGCATCAAATGTGCTTAGACCTTTAAACCTCAATCTCGTACAGGTGACTAAGAGTCATATATGGCCTCTACCAAGATATAGACTGAAAGTTGTCCATCCTCTTCACATGAAATAGGTCTGTGAGAGAGTCACTTGCTTGGGAGATTGACAACAACATTCAATCTGCGACTCATAGTTCAGTATATCTAATTTTTTTAGAAATATGACCTAATCTAGATGGGCATCCTAACTAATTAAACATTTGTATTATATTTTTTTTAAACCCCTTATTCTATTATAGTTCTAAAATCGGTCCACCAATGCCTATGTGATGGGGTGTTCCTCCTCATGAGGAGAGGAGAGAGTGCAGCTTGGGGGTCATCGGGTGCCCGACCAGTCTGGGTCAGTAGACCAAAAATACTCTGGAAGTGCCAGTTGGTCTCTGGACTGATTCAAACAGTCTCGGGCGACCGATGGCTTGGTGATCGGGAGGCCAACAATGTCAAATCAGGCGATCTGAATTCGGAATTATTCCTTAATTTGGAACTGTCTGGATCGTTTTTCCCATTATCGGGCGCATGACAGTGTTGGGTCTAGCATTCGACGATATGGGGACTACGATACATGCACAGTTTCCTGTTTTGGCTCTAACTCTTGCATAATGTTATATAAATACTTGCTAATCGGGATTAGGGTATCATAATAGAGACTCCACGCGTCCAAAGGGAGAGAGAGAGAGAGAGAGAGAGAGGAAGATCATAGGGAAGACTATTGTGCTCGTGATGCTTCATCCACGTAACAGATAACGTCTCAGTTTCTTCTACATCCTCAGATCTGTGAGATCTCTCAGTTTTTTCGTTCTCTTTGTTTGTTATCCGCCCATTATATGAAGATTGATTGGATCCAAGAAAGTTTTACTTGTGATTGCTGTGTAATTGCCTTTACATAGTAGATTTGATATTTGGATGAGGTCCCGTGATTTTTACCTCTATTTGAGGTTTTTCCACATAAAAATCCTATGTCATGATGGTTGATTGTTTGATTGTGTTGTCCGCATTATTATATCCCATAATTCACAGTAGTTAGGGTGCGAGATCCTGAACTTTTATGCAATGCCCCTAACACTATGTTTATGGGATAACAACACAAAGCTTTCGTTTTTCATTAAAACAAGAGAAACGTAATTACAAGACTTACCTCTTTCCCACTATTTCTTTGTACACGGTCTTCCACATAAAGGAATACCCAAAAGACAATGAATGGAATACACAGCTCTACCCATTCTCCTCCTTATATGGACCACATAAGAGATAACATATCAAAGAGTCCTAAAGGAACTATGATTCATCCGCTATTGAAACCTCTTCTTACTTTTTTTTCGTCTCATGTCCTAACATGCTTAGAAACAAATAGATGGATAGAGTGGATGTCACACCGGCGTTACACATTACAAAGATTTTAGTTACACAGGCTCCCTGTAAAAGGGGTTAGACGAAATTCACATAAGCATCCCATCCAAATGACGCCTGATCTACTTTCTTTCATTCCATTTCACACAACTTGAAGGAAATGGTGGATCGTACTCTTTCATTCATAAGAAAGAATGCCAATGGACAGGATCGATCATACATAAGATTGTAAATTGGTCAATGGACCCAATGGGGTACCCAGACCCAACCCATTTAGACCCGACCCATTTGTTAAATGGTATGGGTCTGGGTCCAAGAACAGACCCAATTGCTAAATAGGTCTGGATCTAATTTCCTTTATATTAGGCCCAACCCGACTCGAACCGAACCCATTTAGTAAATGGACGGATTTGATCTCTGTTGCAAGGGACCCATCTGGGTCTTGACCTGTCCAGACCCGGTTTTAAACCCCGAGCACCACTCTTTAGATCCATTTACTTAAAAGCTCTTACTAACTATTTTGGGAATTGAAACCTTCTATTAATACCTATATATGTGCATCCTTGAAATGATTTCAAGAGGGAGTGAGTGAACCATAGCTGAGTCATTTGCTTTAATTAGCCATATTTTCAGACTGAAACTAAAGCACGGCCTGGTAACTACATCTAAGCCCAAGTTTGAAGTAAGCCTAACTATCTGGCCCATATGGCCTATCTGGATTTAGCGAGGCCTATTGCCAGCCCTAATTTACTACTCTATTTAAGCTTGACAAGCCCAAAAAAATCAGTAAAAAATCTAGGCTCATATCCCATCCCAGCCCTACTCCTTAAAATCTAGTAGCACCCAAAATAAAGAAGACTTGATTTTTTTTTTTTTTTTTTTTTACGCACCCACTCACTCTCTAATCTCAACCCTACCGCTGAGCCATGAATGAAGACTCAAAGGAGACTTGACCCTAAAAGTAAGAATCTCTACCCAAATCCATCCAGCCTCATACCCACTCCTTGAAATCTCGGTGCTCCCAATAAAAGAGGAGACTTGACCATAAAGTTTTCGTAAAAGAGAAGATCGGTAATTTATTGGCACGGATTACAAGGTAGGTACAACTAGTGCGAAATGTGATGGGCCCACTCGGTGACATCACTCTCCACCTACACACTATGATGGAGATTGGTCAATATGTTACTTATTCGCTCGATGCCGGAAGATCCACGTTCAATAAATCTATCTTATCAATCAGGTCCATTCATCTACTGGCCCTGATATGGATGTCTAATATTAAAAAAATTCAGATATATTTAGGTAATCTTATTCACATTGTTGGTGGCCGTCAGAGCAACGGTGGAAAATAGTCAGAGGGGTAAATTGAAGATAAGTGATGCATGAGATCGTCTAATAGACTGGATTTTTCGAAACAATATTGCTATCAAAGTTAGGGCCCAATGGGTGGATGGACCTGATCGATAGATCACCCTGCCACGTGTACTATGGCTCGCCTCCTCCTGGCAAGTCACGAGACAAAACAGCCATTACCCACGTGTCAAAGTTGCAGTTGCCAAAAAAAAAAAAAAAGTGTTAGGGACCAATCCGGTGCCGAATGAATGATCACGTAGAATCGACTACACTGTAGCTTACCATGCTGTTGAGCTCTGTCAGCTTTACCGTGATATGTGTGTTGCATCCAAGCCGTCCATCAAATCTGCCACTCAATTTACAACTCATGTGGTCCGATGATGGCCACACCATAGAAAAACAAAAAAAAACACATGATGTTACATCAGATAAAAAAAAAAAAAAAAAAAAAAAAGATTATGGGCTTCTACTTTTGAAGACACGGTGGCCTTTTCGGCAAGTTGGTGCCATGCACACCAGTAGCTTCTATTACTGCACTTTTAGATTATAAGCTTGATCTACAAGGCCTCTTGAAATAACCAGCCTTAACCAGCCTAGAGGAGTTAACCAATCTCAAAGTTTACCATGAGGAGGACCCGACATCGGAATCCCAAATTCAGGTCGTTTGAACAATTCTGCTGTTTGTGGGATATCTTTATCAACAATTCATTAATGTCAAGCAACTTTTCCTCACTCGTCTTTATTGAGAGACAGGTCATATCATGTCACGAAAACACGTGAAGTTAGAAAATTGAAGAGAGCGAGAGAATCCTCAGTTAGATTTAGTCCTTCGTACCAACGCTATGTTAGATTTATCTATAACAGTACACATAGTAATCATCATATATGTGGCATACATGTAGGCCAATCTAACCTATTAAAACAATGTAAAAAATTATAGATGGTTCATAAACAAAAAATATCATTGAATAAATTATTCTAACATCTAAAATATGAATGATGAAAATTCTAAATAGTTAGGTCCAACAGATCTAGTTTTAGGTATTATTACCCATCTAAGTTAGGGTCCACAATTGGGGGACTAAGATTCAGCCGTGACCCTTTTAATACTGAGCTCGGTACAGGCTTGTGCCATGCACACCAGTAGCTCCTATTACCGCACTTTTAGATTATAAGCTTGATCTACAAGGCCTCTTGAAATAACCAGCCTTAACCAGCCTAGAGGAGTTCAACCAATCTCAAAGTTTACCATGAGGAGGACCCGTCATCAGAATCTCAAAATCAGGTCGTTTGAACAATTCCGCTGTTTGTTGGATATCTTTACCAACAATTCATTAATGTCAAGCAACTTTTCCTCACTCGTCTTTATTGAGAGACAGGTCATATCATGTTACGAAAACACGTGAAGTTAGAAAATGAGAGAGAGAGAGAGAGAGAGAGAGAGAGAGAGAGAGAATCCTCAGTTAGATTTTAGTCCTTCGTACCAATGCTATGTTAGATTTATCTATAACAGTGCACATAGTCATCATATATGTGGCATACATGTAGGCCAATCTAACCTATTAAAATAATGTTAAAAATTATAAATGGTTCATAAACAAAAAATATGATTGAATAAATTATTCTAACAATCATATCAACGTCTAAAATATGAATGATGAAAATTCTAAATAGTCAGGTCCAACGGATCTAGTTTAAGGTATTATTACCCATCTAAGTTAGGGTCCACAATTGGGGGACTAGGATTCAGCAGTGACCCCTCTAATACTGAGCTCGGTGTGCCCCCCCCCCCCCCCCCCCCCCCCCAATCATGTATGTGTTTTAACCATGCCGTCCATTTTTTACAGACATACAATTGATATTTGAGAGTTGAAAATGACGACACAATTTGAAGATCCGACAACCCAAAAACTACATCTGACTCAACATGTAGGTGTGGCCCACCTAATGAGTCAATCATATTGACTTTTAGAACTGTGATCTTCGTGATGGGATCTACTGTTTTCATGGGACATGCCCAACACAGGTGTCATGCTAGTGGAAAAGAAGGTATGTTACCAAAAGATGCAGATCTATTTTGGTGTGAAAAATGAATTGAATGGTTAATTCAATGGCGGGTCTGGATGCTTCATGGGATTGAAATTGTGCCCACCTAATTAATAGATTGGTTGATTCATCACTGTCGGCCGTACCTAATATTGATTGGTTATTACACATGTGTGCAGTGGGTTAGGTTTGGATCGGACTCAAGTCTATGTTGATTGTGGACCCATGGGGACCACTTGTGGACAACCACTTGTGGGTGGGGCCCATAAGGATGTTCCCGCATCCTCCTTCTCCCGAGAGTTTAAATTTCTAATTAGAAATTTAAACCTCGGAAGAAGATGAGATGGGATAAGATAAGGTTAAACCAACCTTATCTCATCTCATCCCTTATCTCCTTTTTCCTCTATTTATAAGAGGACTCCTTCCGTTATCAAATACACAAGGAAGAGGAAACGTATAAGTGATATACGGAGAGAAAAGAGAGGGATAGGCATATAGAGTTTATCTGGTCCATCCATTAGATCTGAGCCATAGATCTGATCCGGGGACCATCTTAATCGTAGAATCAGAGGGGTGAACAGACCCACTTGCTCCTGTAGCAAATAGGCGGATCGCTGGATCCACCACACATCCTCGGCTTTGCGAAGGTTCTCATCGTGTAGACCGTCAGATCCTGGTGGCCCACACTTCCGCAATTTCTAACAGTGGTATCAGAGCCATTGAACGGCGGATCTCCGATTTAAAGAGGATATAATCGCAATCGAGGTAAGTGGCCCTAATCTGAGAATTATAAATTAATGTTTTATTTCATTTTAATAAATACATACGATCATCATCTTATTAATATTCCTTTCTGTCAAATCTCATTTTATTTATCTCTGAGGTATGGAGATTAATAAAATTAAGATTTTTAATTAATTAATTTAAAGGAATTAGAATTTTACGATTAAGACCAGATTCTTATGGGTCAGGGCCACTGTCACAAGACAGATACAGCATTTTTTTTTAAAAGGTCTATATATTGAATATGGATCATTAGTAGTTCTTTATACAAACCGTCCATTAATACGGTACATGTGGGTCCAAATCAACCATACAAGTGAATGGTTCAAGATCCAAAACCCCAAGATCAAATGGCCACCAAATAGCCATGAAGGAGCCCATCACCTCAATGGTTTCAATCACAAGGTTGAAGGCCCCAATGATCGGCTTATAGGATCTAAACCCAACCATTCAAAATGGGGACCCACCTGACGGACGGATGGCTTTGATCTCTAACAAGCCAATATGAGATTGCTGCGTCAAACGTGCGCTACCATCCATCCATCTGTAAGATGGGACCCACTAAGATAAAACCCAATGCATGATCTAAGGCAGCCATGATCTGGATGGACCAGGACCAGATCTGAAAGACCAAGTCCAGATCTGATGGATGAACAAGATCCAGATCTGATGGATGGACCCACAAAAGCCGCCGCAGCCATAGCATGACCGGCCGCCGGCATCCACAGTTGCCGTCTGCAACATCCATGGCAGCAGCCATTGCCGCCGCCGGAAGCAGCAGCGGCAGCCATCGCCGCTGCCACCGCCGGAAGCAGCAGCGGCAGCCATCGCCGCTGCCGCCGCCGGAAGCAGCAGCGGCCGCCCATACTCGTCTCTCTCTTTCTCTCTCTCTCTCTCTCTCTCCCGTTTTCCTCTGTCACTCTCTCGCCCATGGCCGCTGCTTGCAGCAGCAGCAACATCCCTCTCTCTCTTTCAATCTCTCGATCTCTCTCCCATTTTCCCAGCCTCCCCGCCGCTCTGCCGTCGGCAGCAGCAGCAGCGCGAGCCGCCGCTGCCTTCGCCGCAGCAACGTCGACCCTGGCCCACCACTGCAATAAGCAGCAGCGGCAGTTCACGCCGCTGCTGTCGCCAGTAGCAGCGGCCCGTCGCCGGCAGCAGTGGAAACCCCTTTGCCTCTTCTCTCTCTCATCCAAAGACTTCTTCAAACCCTAACAATGAAGAAGAAGAGGGAGGTGGGCCTTGTGGGCCTGGCTTGAAAATTAGAGATGGGCCTTGTGGGCCTGGCTTAAAAAAAATTAGAGATGAGCCTTTTGGGCCTGGCTTAAAAAATTAGAGATGAGGATTTTGGGCCTGGCTTGAGAATTGGAGATGGGCCTTTTCTGAGATAAACCTGGCTTGCCAAGGGGTGATAGGCCTGGCTTACCAATGGACCTTTTTGGGCCTGGTTTGAAAATTGAAAATTGAAATTGGATATGGGCCTATCCTTTTGGGCCATGGCTTAAGAAAATTGGGCCATGGCCTGATGGTTGGGCTGGTGGGCCTATTTTTTTGAGTTGGGCCTAATTGTGGGCCTGTCCCCTATAAAAGAAAAGGCTAATTAATATTAGTGAGGACCAATAAAACAGAAAGGACCATCATTGGACATCCATATGTAGATGGATAGCCTATAATGACCATCATATATTAAGTACAAATAGAGATTGGTCGAACTAAGAAGCCCAAATCACTTAATATCAAGATTAAGTGTATCTTGTATAAGGGCCATTAATCAGCCATTTATAGACTGATTTAGACCAAGTAAAGAAAAGCGACTTGGGGTTTTTCGGCAAGATCTAACTGATGGTATGGTCCGTTTTTGTGTTTAACGGTCTAGATCTAAAATTAATCTGATGATCGATGTATGTATTAAAATGAAAGCATATGAATTAAATTATGAATTTTTCTGTCTCCACATATCTCTTGATTTATTTAAATGTGCGTGCATTAATACATATGTGTATGCAAATGAATGATATTTTTTATATATCAATATAATCACTATTGATCACGGGTCCACAAATGAATGGAACCATCATCAACCATGATGATCAACATTGATGAGAGGATCCATCATCAATGGTGCACATTAATGGTAATGATCGGATCCATCATAAATGGACTCGATCAATGTAGTGAAAGTATTGTCCTTTAATTATAGAACTTCTCTTATTTATTCAATGGACATGATTGTTTTCTTTAAATGATTTATTCAATTTGACTTTAATTTTTATATGATTAAAATTAAGTCATCATTTCATTAAAATATAGATCTGTTATCCCAAGGTTGTGCATAACCTAAAAGGGAGTTTCATTCCTTCCCTAAATGATGCATACACCCATAATGGTGGGTTGTAGGTTATACAAATAGATAGTCGTAAAAGCATCAATTTCATTTTATTTAGAGAACTTGATTGATCTGCACCACCCATACAGGTATGTAGGCTTTCAGATCCCTTATAAGATGGATTGTATACTTTTATAAACTTAAAAGTTTGAATAACCAGTAGAAATTCTGATGATTAGTGCCAATACTTTAGATCATAGCTAAGTAGTGATACGTGATGCGATGTAGAGATGGCCTCTAAAGCATTGATCGCCGATCAACTAAAAGGACAACATTTCGACGGCAACAACTATGAAGACTGGTCCCGCGCAGTGCGAAGCCTTCTAGATGAAGATGACATTTCACACACTCTGGATGGGGTTCAAGAGGAACCCATATTGGCTGAAAATGGAAATCTAGGTGAACATAGGGCCGCGATGAATCGCTATAACAAATGGCGTAAACAAAATCGCTCCGCCCGTAATGTTTTGATTAGCACAATGCACAAAGAACTCATACCCACGTATGAAGTGCATGAAACCGCTAAGGGGATCTGGGATGCACTGGCTAATGCCTATAAGCAGAAGTCAGATGCAAAAGTTCGGGCTATGGAATTAGAGTTCCAAGAATACAGGATGCCTGTAGGTTACCCCATCAAGGATCATATCCGTAAGATGGAGCAGATGATAGGTGCCCTGAGGAATGTAGGGTGCAAATTAACTGAAAATCAAAAGATTATAGCTATGCACCATTCCTTACCCGAATCATGGGCCCAAATCAAAACGATTCTGAACCATACTGATTCTATCACAACGTTCAGAGACTTTTGTGGCCATCTGGTACGAGAGGTTGAAATGAATGCTATTCAGCCAGGTTCGGCCAAGGCTTTTGCAGCAGAAACCCACAAGCGGAAAGCTAACAAGAGAAAGTTCAAAGCTCGCAAGAAGGCGAAGAAGAACAATCAGGAACAGAAGACCGCAACGCCTCATCCAAATCCCAAGAAGGGGAAAGGAAAGAGGAAACCTAAAAAGACAAACATCACCTGTTTCGTCTGCGGAAATCCCGGCCATTATGCCTGTCAGTGTGCCCAGAAAAAGACGGTAATTCCTCAGTCACAAGATACTTTGTTTGTAGGCGTTTGTTCTGAGATCCTTTCCGTTGATATCCTATCTAACGAGTGGATTTTGGATTCAGGCGCAACAAAGCACGTGACACGAGATCGTCGAGGACTCGAGGAATTTCGACCTATAGCTACAGGGAGCTACAGGGTGTACATGGGAAATAACGCTGCTGAAGACGTGCTAGGGATTGGTGTTTATCATCTCCGTTCGCGCGTAGGGCACACAATAACCCTCCATGATACTCTTTATGCACCGGGCATGCGCCGAAATTTAATTTCTGTTTCTAGATTGTTAGTTAATAGTTTTGACATTCGTTTTTCCGGGACAAGAGTTTCTTTAAGACTAAATAACCTCATCTTTGCATGGGGTAATTTAATTTCAGATTTATTTATTCTAGATGTAGAACATGATAATGCGCCTCTTGCTTTGTCTGCTACATCGAATGAACATGTAGTATCTGAATCTTTAAAATGGCACGCGAGGTTAGGTCACATTGGAAAGGACCGTATGACAAGATTAGCTAGATCTGGTCTGTTAGGTTCATTATCCAAGGTTGATTTGCCATTTTGTGAACATTGTGTGTCCGGGAAGACTTCTAAGAAACCATTCCCTAAAGCGACTAGGTCAAAGGGTTTACTAGAGATAATCCATACGGATATCTGTGGACCCTTAAATGTACATGCTAGAAATAGATGCCAATACTTCGTCACATTTATTGACGATTACTCGCGCTATGGATATGTGTATCTCATCTCACATAAATCCGAGGCTTTTGATTGCTTTCTCAAATTCAAAACTGAAGTTGAAAATCAGCTTGAGAAAAAGATTAAAATTCTTAGATCTGATAGAGGTGGCGAGTATACATCTGAAACGTTTAAATCATACTGTGCAAACGTTGGCATCATCAGGCAATACACTATGGCATATACTCCACAGCAAAATGGAGTTGCAGAGAGAAGGAACAGGACACTATTGGACATGGTCAGATCGATGATGGCACATGCCAATCTCTCTACCACATTCTGGGGAGACGCGCTTCTTACAGCCGTCTACGTCCTAAATAGAGTCCCAACTAAATCCGTTCCTAAGACCCCATATAAGATGTGGACTGGGAGGATTCCTTCTCTAGCCGACCTACGTCCTTGGGGATCTTTAGCATATGTTTTATTGCCTACTCAGCATAGAAGTAAACTTGATAGTAAAACTATTGAGTGTGTATTCATCAGGTACCCAATGCACTCAAAGGGATACGTTCTAGTTTATGAGGATCGTGGAGGATGGACTGAGATTGAATCTCGGGACGTAACCTTCGTCGAAGACAGATACCCCAGCCGAAAGAAACAAAAGGTTTCCACCGAACTTTTTGAAATTCTCGATGTATCTCAGGAGAGTGGGAGTTCTGCTTCTGCAAATGGAGATACTCCTATAGTTCATCAGGACAGTGGGAGTACATCTCAGCAGGCTCCTGAGTTACGTCGAAGTGAAAGAGGTTTGATTCCCAGAAGATATTTCGATATCGATGGTCAATCTTTCTCTTATGTTGCGGTTGACGATGATGAACCTGATTCTTATCAGGATGCGTTATTATCTCCGAATTAAGCTGATTGGGTAACTGCCATGGACGAGGAGATTGCCTCCATGGAGAAGAACAAAGTCTGGGAACTTGTAGATCTGCCTTCCAATCGCAAGGCAATTGGTAACAAGTGGGTACTTAAGATCAAAAGAAAGGCAGATGGTACAGTGGACAAGTACAAAGCAAGATTAGTTGCAAAAGGTTTTACACAAAAAGAAGGTGTTGATTATGAGGAAACTTTTTCACCTGTTGCAAAATTTTTCTCAATCCGCATGATCTTGTCCATTGTCGCAAGTTTAGACTTAGAGTTATATCAGATGGATGTAAAGACTGCTTTCTTAAATGGTGATTTGGATGAAGATATTTACATGCAACAACCCATAGGTTATGTGGACAAAAAGTATCCAAAGAAAGTCTGCAAGTTATTACGATCTATTTATGGGTTGAAGCAATCTTCAAGGCAGTGGTACATGAGGTTCCACTTAGCCATCACCACTTTTGGATTCACAATGAGTAAAGAAGATCATTGTGTATACGTGAAACGGTCTGGAAGATCTTTTCTGATACTATCTCTATATGTAGACGATATCCTATTAGCTGGTAATGACATACAACTGTTGATGATGTCTAAAGATTGGCTTTTCTCGAACTTTGAGATGAAAGATCTTGGTGAAGCCAACTTTATTCTAGGGGTTAAAATCATCAGGAACCGTTCTAGGAGATTCTTAGGCTTGTCACAAGCCACTTATATACAGAAGATCTTAGAGCGGTTTAGGATGGAAAATTCAAAAGCTGTTGAAACCCCTATGGATAAAGCTACCAAGTTAGACAGGAAATCATGTCCCCAGACAGAAGCTGAGAAATCGACAATGTCCTCAGTACCTTATGCGAGCGCAGTAGGCAGCTTAATGTATGCTATGCTTTGCACCAGACCAGATATAAGCTATGCAGTTGGCATAGTCAGCCGTTACCAGAGTAACCCGGGACAGTCTCATTGGCAAGCCGTGAAACGAATATTCCGCTATCTCAGAGGAACCAAGGGCTTGATGCTGTGTTATGAAGGCGCGAGTCTTGAGCTCAAAGGATATTCAGATGCCGCCTGGGGTAATGACGTCAACGAGGGAAAGTCTACTTCAGGATATGTCTTCTTACTCGGAGGGGGAGCTATCTCTTGGTCGAGCAAGAAACAAACATCCACGGCACTTTCATCTATGGAGGCCGAATACATTGCATGTTGTGCTGCAGTTCAAGAGTGTGTATGGGTTCGCAGATTCCTACAAGGATTGGGTGTTGTTCCAGGCTTACATGAGCCTATATCGTTGAGGATAGACAACACCTCGGCCATTGACTTGGTAAAGGATCCCAAACACCACCAGAAATCGAAGCACATTGAGATAAAGTATCATTACGTTCGTGATCAAGTGAAAGATAAGAAAGTTATCCTCAGCTACATTCCTACCAAGGAAATGATGGCTGATCCTATGACGAAACCTATAGCTAGAGATCTATTTCAGGTTCACGTCAGGCAGATGGGATTGAGGAAAGCTTGATTGATATGCTTGTATCATGTATCTTTGATCTTTCATGAATAATAAATTCCATTTTATTCAGTATTGAGCACTTGTTAAACTAGGTATGTAGATCATCAGCATTTTCTTTGAGATCAAGTAGGATTTCAACTATTATCGGCAGGCCGGTTACCCACTCGCACGGGTTGACCAACCCTAAATGTACAAGAGAGGTACACTTGGGGTGATGTTTATACACTGAGGTATGAACCACCCTTTATTGATAATAATAAAGGATGAGGATGCGAATGAGTTGTATCCGCCTTCAGTCCTATAAGATTGAAGATGAGACTGACAAAGTCGAATAACATAGTCGCACCATTATTCATAATGCGAATAATGTTATGGCCTGAATAACAGCCAAGTCGTGAGGTTATGTAATGAGTCATACCTCATGTGAGATGACTTGCCTACTGTAGACCCGACAGATACCTAGTATTGTCTACTTTACGGCGTGGATTGTAGCCACGTGCTTGGACCTATTACCTACAGATTGCTTTGATTCGATCTAATCATTGCAACGTGCGAGTAGCCAGTCCCGTAGGTGACTCTTTGTGTCCTCAGCTACCCTCCTCTTGTGTACAGGAGGATGAGATTGAGTGTCGCTACTTTAGTATACGATGACGAAAGGCCCTTGATTGGCCAGACTCGGTTATGCTAGGAAAGCGGCTTGATCAATTCCAAATTACACACCTGCGTGGGGAAGATCCCGTGACAGCTACACCAAGTTTCTAGAACTATAAATACGCACTTGAAGACTTATCCGCCGGCAGTATCGAGTTTTCTTAGACTTTTACAAACGATATTCTCTTTCAAAATATATATGTATATATATTACCTTAAAAAGAATTCAAATTGGTGTTTGTAGAAAATGAAGTTTTTCAGAATAAACTCGATAAGTTGGATAAGTGCGTATGTTGGCCGAGTACTCCAGATTGGGAGTTAACTCTATCCGGTGTGGTCATGCGGACTAGGACAGGCAATGCAAAGCTTGGGTTATTGAGTGCTAGATAGGTGGTCTCTTAGTACTCAAACACTTGTGAGAAGATAAAGGTGTTCCAGCTGGTCCCACGCTTCTGATTCTTTTGATCGTGATTCTTTGGTTTTAATTATTATGTGATGAGCTAGATGAACTCTCATGATGTGCCTACCCCACAATGTGATTGAGTGGGAGATGTTGATTGTGGACCCATGGGGACCACTTGTGGACAACCACTTGTGGGTGGGGCCCATAAGGATGTTCCCGCATCCTCCTTCTCCCGAGAGTTTGAATTTCTAATTAGAAATTTAAACCTCGGAAGAAGATGAGATGGGATAAGATAAGGTTAAACCAACCTTATCTCATCTCATCCCTTATCTCCTTTTTCATCTATTTATAAGAGGACTCCTTCCGTTATCAAATACACAAGGAAGAGGAAACGTATAAGTGATATACGGAGAGAAAAGAGAGGGATAGGCATATAGAGTTTATCTGGTCCATCCATTAGATCTGAGCCATAGATCTGATCCGGGGACCATCTTAACCGTAGAATCAGAGGGGTGAACAGACCCACTTGCTCCTGTAGCAAATAGGCGGATCGCTGGATCCACCACACATCCTCGGCTTTGCGAAGGTTCTCATCGTGTAGACCGTCAGATCCTGGTGGCCCACACTTCCGCAATTTCTAACAGTCTAAGCCTGAAATGAGGCCATCACAGCAAGCCCAAGACGCAAACTGAAAAAGATTGGTTGCGACCAGGTCCATCAAAGCCTAAAAGTGGATTAAATACCAATTTGTTGTGTCCCAACAGATGAACTGACTGGATCATTGAAAGATTAGCGTTGCTTGTATGTGATGCTACTCTAAATGAACACTGCCAGAGGTGATTGACAGGACACATGTCTATGTGCCATGCAAGCAAAATCTGTGCCGTTTATGAGCCCTTTCCACTGTTAACATGTCCTCTCTTAAGATTTTTGGATTGCTCCACTCATGAAGTGTGTTAGATTGAATATCGGCCACTGGTCATATTAATTTAATAATATATTTTTCTCATGTCTATGGCCCCACTCCTTGGAATCTTGATGCTCCAGACAAAAGAGGAGACTTGACTACGCTAGCTCCAGACAAAAGAGGAGACTTGACTAAAGGGGAGACTTGACTACGCTCCTGACAAGAGAGGAGACTTGACTGTAGAATTTGGGATCAAACCCATCCAGTCTAGGGCCCACTCCTTGTACAACAACACCCGACAGAAGCCAAGACTTGGCTCTAAAGATAGAATTTTGGCACAAAGGCATCCAGTCATGTGCTCAACTACATAGAATTCTGCAACACTCGTAGATAAAAAGAAATTAAGAGAGAGAGAGAGAGAGAGAGAGAGAGAGAGAGAGAGACTTGACTCTAAGAGTAGAATCCGTGTCCAAAACCATCTAGTCGCATAACCAGCCCCACTCCTTGGAATATCTACCTTGGATAATGATAACTGATGGTCAAGAATAAATTTTGAATCCCCTCTAACCTTAAGCTTTGTGGGGCTGCTGTGATGTCTATGTTATATTAAGTCAGGGAAGAACATGACGAGGTGAGGAGAAAGATCACCTATCTCCCTCAAGTTACTTTAAATCCATAAGGTAGTTTCTTAAATCCACAAGAAAAAAGAGATAAAACTCAAAATATTTTTTTGATATATGTCTAATAATGTCTAATGTTCTCAATTACACCATTAATAAATAAAAAAAATAAAAAAATAATTATAATTACCAAAATTAAAAAAATTCTAATCGTTATAAAAGTCCTAATTCTAGCAAAATAGTTCAAAAGCCTAATTTATGAAAATAGAATTTCCAAATAAACTTTTTCTAGAAGGGTCCTACCATGATTACAAGTAATTCTAAAAAAAAATAATAGAAATTCAAAACTCTAAAAATAAGAAAATACTACAAAAATCAAAATTACTAAAAATAGTAATTTTTTTCCTAAAATTCCTTTTTGAGCTAGAAGAACGCGTTTCCTTATGAAAAAGACAAAATGCGACCCACTAATGAGTTAATTGGCCCCAAATGTCATGTTCCAGTCAAAATTCATAAGTCGTGTGTTCCGTAACAATACCTGGATCAAAAGTTATCACCAATTTATTGTTCACGCTTTGAATGACAATTCCTTCTATCTGGAATGAATTTCTTTGATCCAAACGTGCCTAGGGCTCAATTACGTCATACCCTATGTAGGATGGGCCCCGGATCTGATGGACTATTTGTGCTTTCATTTAGGCTTCTTTTGTTATGGCAGTATTAAAAGTGCATTTGTGTCATGTCCTACATCATACCCCACCACTTAGAAAAAAACTCATCCTCGAGTTACTCAAGGGACTTAGCACATAATACTCAAACAACTTTTGGCGCCGATGTTTATTTGCCTTTTTCTTGTACTTTGCATTAAGTTCTTGAGCTGGCATAACACACGTTCACATGCTCTCCTTGACTTGACCCTTATGAATTAGTTCCTCCACTTGTGCCTTCAATAACTCACATTCTTTCTAATAATGTGAGCGCGCAATTAGAAAGGCTTTGCTTTCCCTCGAGACAAGATAAATGTTGTTTTATATATCTCGCATGGTAGGTAACTCTTTAGGAAGTTCATCGGGCACAATCGACTTGAACTCCTACAACACTAGTTTTAAATCCTCTGGGATGTTCACAAGCTTCACATTCTTTTCCTTTTCAATTAATGCATTTATCTCTCTCGTCTCCTTAGATTGTTTGACGAAATCCTATTTGGTTATGAGAGACCACCACTCCACTTTAGAAGCCTTGGGTTGGCTCTCTATTCTCATATGGGTGGGGATAATTAACGTAGGAGGGATATGGAGAGGTCGATCACTATCTTCCTCATAGGATAACTACCTTGAATCCACAAGACTTCTTGGACTCCTCAACAGGGCTTCTTCGAATCCACGAGGGAAAATCTCGAATTCACGAAAATAAAATTGATAAAAAAACCAGAATTTTATTGAATAATAATATGAAAGTTAACATTAAAAATGAATTTAGCATCCTTAAATATTTTTAATTAAATCCTAATTCGTACTTCCTAAAAATAGTAGGCTTTTTGAAATAGAAGGTTACTAAAAATAGTATAATCTTAATTAAAGACTACCACTAAGTAGAATCTTTCTAAAACTCATTACTCAACAAAAATAGAAACTCTTAATTAAAAAAAAACTCTAAAAAAAAAAACTAAAATTCAAAATTACTAAAAATAGCAGGTTTTTCTAAAATTTCATTTTTCTAGCTGCAATCATGCGTTTTCTGACGAAATGGACAGACGCAACCCACTAAAGTGGTCCACCTGAAAATGAAATTTCAGTAGGAATCCATATGTTGTGCATCTCGTAGCTTCTCCTGGATCAAAAGTTATGGCCGATTTATGGTTCACCTTCTTTTGGTCCATCCATGCAAAAATTGACGATTTTGG
Organism: Liriodendron chinense; assembly: GCA_003013855.2. NCBI lineage: Eukaryota > Viridiplantae > Streptophyta > Magnoliopsida > Magnoliales > Magnoliaceae > Liriodendron > Liriodendron chinense. Next base: position 187,206 of record ML058367.1, read on the forward strand.
CAAGTTTTTCTTAATCTTTGTTCGGTCCATGTGTAATAGGATTATGCTTGATACACGCCCTTTATCAAGGGGTTCATGTCCTACATCAATAATCTCTCTATCATCTTTAACAAAAATAAATATATTATCTCGACTTATATAAATAGAATCAAGATCATATTGTCATGGTTGACCAAGTAACATGTAACAAACTTTCATATCAATCACGTCACGTATTACTTTATCCTTATAATATTTATAAATTAAAAAAGAATACGACATCATTTAATTACTTTTATCTTGCCGACCTCCTAAATCCATCCAAACATCTAGGGAGGGGTGCTTTTCTCTCTATTGCATCTTTTCCACCATAAACTTTGACATGATATTCTCACTACTTCTGCCATCCATGATTACATCACAAACTTTTTGTGCACGATACACATCGTTTGAAAGATGTTGTGTCATTGTTGATCTATCTCCTCCTTCAGCATATGCAACAACTTCCTCACGAGTATAGTAGTGGCCTGTGATTCACTATTATTGCATGGTGGCATGAGATTCATCACCAGTGCTACAACATGAACAGTATGATTGCGAGATCCATAGTTAATCTCACAGTTCTTATTACTACAAACATGGATTTTTCGTGCGACTTTCTTCAAACGGTCAATCTTTGCCTGCAATCATTGCATGGCTTGCCGATTATCCAGCTAGAAAGCTTCAAGCGTCATTGTTGTAGAATTGATCCCTAGAGCACTATCCATGGGATTGTTGCTCATACCATTCTTAGAAGTCATTGAATTGAGAAAAATCCTCGCTCTGATACTAACTAATGTAGGGAAGAGCGTGATGAAGTGAGGAGAAAGAATACCATATTCCTCAAGTGATTACAACATTTAATCCACAAGTGAGTTTCTTGAATCCACAAGAAAAAAAGAGATAAAAATTGAAATATTTTATTGATATGTGTCTAATAATGTCTAATGTTCTCAATTACACCATTAATAAATAAAAAATAAACTAAAATTCGTAATTACAAAAAATAACAAAATTATAATCCTAATAAAAGTCATAATTTTAAATAAACTTATGTTAAAAGAGTCCTAGCATGATTACAAATAATTTCTAAAAAAATGATGAAAATTTAAAACTCTAAAAATAAGAAAATACTACAAAAAATAATAATTTTCTCTTAAAATCTAATTTTTGAGCTAGAAGCACGTGTTTCCTTATAAAACAGATAAACGTGACTGACTAAGTGGTAGGTGGGCCCCGAATAGCCCGTTCTAATCAAAATTCACAGGTTGTGCATCTCGTAACAATACTCGGATCAAAAGTTATGGTTGATTTATAGTATTTACTTCGAATGATAATTTCTCTCGATCCGGAATGAATTTCTTCAACTAGGATGCGCCTGGAGCTTAATTACATCATACACTATGTAGGACTAGGCCTGGGTCTAATGGACTACTTACGCTTCCGTTTAGGATTATTTTTGTATTGTCATGCTAAGAGTGCATTTGTGCCACGTCCTACTTCATATATCCACTCCATTCATTCTACCAGCCCATGTTAGGATGTGATGTTAAAATTGGGAAATTTTGAAAACTCAAGTGAGCCACACCACAGGAAATAGTAGGGATAGATGCATCCACGCTATAACTTAACTAAGGCCCACCCATGTTTATATGTCATCCAACCCATTTATAAGTTGATCCCAACATGGATGAAGGCAAACACGAATATCACCCTAATCCAAAACTTCTGTGGGCCCAAGAAGGGTTCGATGGTGGTTGGTCAATCACCACAAATCACGTTCTAAAATGAGCAAGCACAATGGATAAATAGAGTGGATATAACTCCAGTAGGCCTCATAGAGTGTAGGATAAGAGTGGATTCATGTAAGCCCAAATTACAGGCAATTCGCATGGGATTTAACTCCAGTAAGCCTCATCCACGCTATAACTTAACATAACATCCTTAAATGAATTTAAAACCCTTTATTCTACTGTAGTTCTAAAATCCACCTGTTAATTATTGAGCTCTGAATTATGCATATTTATCCCCAATTGCATAGCATATTTACATGAATGTTGTCATTAAAGTGAACTAATTAAGTTTGTTTCTATGATTGCAGGTAAATGAGAGAGACGGTTAAAGGAATCAAAGCTAGATAGGATGATTTAAGGTGTTTGAGGAAGCAATCCAAAAGAATAGATGTTTGGAGGATTACAATGAAAATTGAAGTGACAAACATCCGAGAAAACAAAGCGCAAGAGATGGGAGAAAGATAAAAAAAAATCACAAGCTTTAATAACTGAAAAAATAGACTCTTCTGTGCGACCAAAGGGAGCACCGGTCCGACCAAAATTGGAGAAAACAGTCTAACAAGAAAGAAATGTTGGTATAATTGACGCAACGGATTTCCCTGGATCAATACTAGCATCAATCTGAGGCATTGATGAACTTAGAGGCGTACCTTGTTCGGCCATTGTTCTGGCTGTAGAAAACTTTGATGAAGGTGGCTGCACGCCGGTCTTCTACCTCTACCACACCCACGACCTGTTGCACGCTCTAATGGGAAGAAACGTACATGTGATGATGTGTAGAATTGGGGACCGATAGTACTATAAATAGATAGGGTTTGAGAAGAATCCAACCCATCATAGGATTCTTCCACTCCCACGTATCAACACAACTACCGCACCTCATGCGCAATTCCTGTGGGTCCCACCTAGATGGTCATGCGACCGATCCAATCCGATCATTGCATTGCCATGTGGATTTAGGCCATGTATGGCCCACAATTCCAACAAGAAAAGGATCCAAACCAAATTTGGTTTGGACGAAGCTAAATTTCGTTCCACCAAAACACATGTTCAGTGCAACTGAAGGTGGGTTCAGTGCGACTGAACAGGCACAAATCAGGTAAGTAAGTTTTCAGAATTTCAGATGAAATTCAACTACAACCAAAGGTTACTTTGATGGACTTCGGTGCGACGTGCATCCTTGAAATGGTTTGAAGTGGTAGTGAGTCAGCCATAGCTAGCTAGACTCATCTACTTTTAATAGGCCTTGTTTTCAGGTTGAAACTGAAGCACAACTTACTAAGTACACCTAAGCCCGAGTTTGAAGTAGACCTAGCTATCGTGCCATGGGCTCACTATAGTCACAAGCTCATTGCCAACCCAAATTTAGTACTCCATTTAAGCTTGCGTTAACCAAAATAAAAACTTGGAATAGATTTGGACTTAACATGCCCAAAAAAATTAGTAAAAATTTGAGCACTGCAGTCCCAAGCCTCATTCCTTGAAATCTAACGGCACCCGAAATAAATGAGACTTGACTCTAAAAGTAGAATCTCTGCCCATATCCATCCAGTCCCATTCCCCACTCCTTGAAAATTTAGTCCCCCCATTAAACGAGGAGACTTGACTATAGAGTCTCCATAGAATCCGGACCCAAACCCATCCGTCCCAACCCCACTTCTTAAAATCTTCCTCTTATCTAAGGATGGTTGTCCATTGTTTTTAATGGTGTCACTCTCACAATAATTCTATGAGCCTGACTTTTCGTCCATCCAGTCCTATTCCTCACTCTTTGAAATCTAGGTCCTCCTAATTAATAAAAGAGGAGACTTGACTATAGTCTTTCTAGAATCTGGCCCCAAACACATCGGTGGAGGCATGAGAAGCGGTGGAGTTATGATGGAGATGAAGTAGAGATGAATGATGGAGCAGTGGAGCTTTTAGATTGAAGCAACGGTAGAGATTGTTGGGGTTATCTTCAATCTTGGAACCACATGAGGGCGTCGGTCACCCAACTGGTTCGGGTTGGGCGCCCGAGGTCACCCGAGTCGGTTTCTGGAATATGAAAATGCTGCTAACAAGGGGTTATCGGTTGCTTGACGAGGTCGAGCCTGATATACGCTGGATTTTTTATTAAATTCGCTAGACAAATTTGGTTATGTCGAGCACTCGTTTGGGATCGGGACAAGCAACCAATGGTGATGGAATGTAAAGTCGGTTGCGCGACTTTGCGTAGGATTTGTTTCTAATTTCGTTTGTTTCCTATTTAAAGGGATGTAATGCAGGAATAGGGTTGCCGCCATTGGGATTGGGTATCCTAGAAGGGATTGAGAGAGTTCTAGGGTAAGAGAAAGAGCTAGGAGAAAGGTTGGAGTTCTATAGGATCAGGGAAAGGGCTGTATTCGTCCTTCTCATGTGAGGATTAACTTTGTTAGCTTGGGATTTCTCTAGTGGGCTGTGATTCGGGTTTGGATTCTTCTGTAATCTCTTGTAACTCCTGATTCATAGTAGATTCTTCGCTTTGTGGCATGATTTTTTACCCGTGAGGGATTTTTCACGTTAAATTCGGATTGTCTTCTCTTGCATGTTAATTTACTTGATCATTGTGGTTTGGCCTCTTTTGATTTCCTCTCGCTTCCGCTGCGGTGCCAATCATTTTATCCCAACACTCCATTCATTCTACCAGTCACTACAAGAAAACGGTGTTTTACCGACGAAAGTATTACCGACGAAATTGTTTTCGTCGGTAAAAAGCCATTTCCCCGACGAAATGAGGTATTCGTCGGTAAAATACATACCAGCACACCCTTTTACCGACGAAATCATGATTTCGCCGGTAAAAAGTTTATTACCGACGAAATTACCCGTCGCTAAAGAAAAAAGTAAGAAATTTAGCTTTTACCGACGAACATTTTCGTCGGTATAAGTCTTTTTTTGGCGACGATTATTGCCTGTCGGTAATAATGTGTGGTATCTGCGTAAGGTAAGGAAGATGACTTTTGCCGACGAAATTTTTCGTCGGTAAAAGTCATTTTTACCGACGAAAATGTTCGTCGGTAATAATATTGATGTTTTCCGCCCAAGTGAAAAAGAGGACTTTTACCGACGAAAACTATGCTTATACCGACGAAAATTTTCGTCGGTAAAAGTCTTTTATTTCACTTACCCGATCGGCCTCCCTCATTTCTCTCCTCTCTCTCACTCTCGCTCTGTTCTCTCTCCTCTCTCTCTCGCGCGCGCTTCCGGCCGGCCCACCCATCTCGGCTCTCCCTCATCTCCGACCGCCGACCGTCGACGTCACCGGCGGCCCACCGCCTCAGCCGACCACCCCCCCCCCAGCCGACCAGTGTCGCCGGTCGCCCCTCGCCTCCACCGACCTCCGTGCGCCGCCGCCTCCTCCGGTAAGCCTCTCCCTCTTTCTTCTTGCTCCATTTCCCCTCTCTCCCTCTCTCCTCGTTGTTAATTGTGGGGCCCACTCCCAAAATCCAATGCATGTGGGTCCCACCATCGCTGTCCGTCCAATGCATGTTGGTGGGTCCCACCGTCGCTTTCTATTTGCATATGGGTCCCACCGTCGCTTTCCATAGTGCATTGCATGTGGGGTCCACCTTAGCTGTCTACAATTTGGTGGGGCCTACTGATTTATTAAATCCCTAATTAGGGATTTCGAAATTAAAATTTCCTAATTAGGGATTTCAAAATTAAAATCCCTAATTAGGGATTTAAAAATTTAAAATCCAAAATTTTGTTTTACAAATTAAAAAAAAATGAAATACGTAATTGTGGGGCCCACCGTTGCTGTCCACTGGCTGTGGGGCCCATGTCGCTGTCCACTGGCTGTGGGGCCCACGGTCGCTGTCCACTGCCTGTGGGGCCCACGTCGTTGTCCAGTGCCTGTGGGGCCCACCGTCGCTGTCCACTGGCTGTGGGGCCCCCGAAGATGGGAACTGCTGGTGCCAAAAAATGAAGCATATCAAAATCTAAAGTGGACCACAGCACAAGTGTGAACTGAATGTCTATCATTGAAAAATTCTTAGAGGACACAGAAGTTTTGGATCAAGCTGATATTTGTGTTTTCCCTTCATCCATATCCATGTGATCTTATGAACAGGTTGGATGACAAATAATGATCACTGTAGGTCCTGGGAATGGTGGAAATCATTATTCCCACGATTTCCCATGGCATGGTCCACTTGAGATTTGGATATGCTTAAATTTTGGGCTCAACCACTAAAATGAGCTGAAAAAACATAAGGACAGAATAGATAAATCACATACATTCTAGGTGGGCCCAACTGAATTTACTCTACATGATAAGAGCGTGCAGAGTTACTCTACACGCAATCCGATTCCCATGGTGGGCCCCATACATACTTATTTGTTGAGAAAGTAGCAGTCATTAGGTATATATTTGATTAGACTTGATTCATGGTGTTGATGATTCTGTCATTTTATGTGCTTGTGTATCTGGAATTGATGGAACAAACCCGGGATTTGCGTTGGAGCTACCCGTGGTTGATTTATGTGGATGTATGTTGTGGATGTATTTGGCTTATTATTAATAGTTATTTTTTGTCCACAAATGGTAGTATAATAGAATCAGTTAGCCCATTTGGAGATTTCTATATTGCCGAGCATAGATAAAGTGTGTTTTGGAGGTATAGAAATCTGTCAAATTGTCCTGTTGGACAGTCCAAGGTTGGATAGATTGGAATGTTATCGTTGTTTGTCATTTACATGCTCTGTCATTAGTTTCGTGTGGTAACTCTCCTATTCTCTCTGGATATATTTCTTATGTTTAATTCCATTGTCAATTTAATCCACACAATGTGTGGATAGTTGACGTGGAAATTAAATGTAAGATAAATATATCTGGAGAGATAGGGGGAGATGCTGTCGAAATTTAGGCTTGGGCATTTAAATGGAAATAATGATAGCATTTCAATCTATCCATCCTTGGATGGGCGACTGATTTTATTATATTATCATTTAGTGGCAAATTAGATGACGAACATGATACTTGTGATTAAGAGTAGTTGATTGATGTTGATGTTGAGCGGGGGTCCCTGGAAGGTGGGAACCGCGGTTTAGACCATGATGATGAAGCTGTCCATTTCCTATGGACAGCAATATGGGTGGCCTGGCCATTTGGACAGGCCCGTGTTTATGTATTAGCTCGAAATTAATGGAGCAGACCCGGATGTGCGTCGGAGCTATCCAGGTGTTGAGCGGGGGTCCCTGGAAGGTGGGAACCGCTGTTATGACCATGATGATGAAGCTGTCCATTTCCTATGGACAGCAATATGGGTGGCCTGGCCATTTGGACAGGCCCGTGTTTATGTATTAGCTCGAAATTAATGGAGCAGACGCGGATGTGCGTCGGAGCTATTCGGGTGTTGAGCGGGGGTCCCTGAAAGGTGGGAACCGCTGTTATGACCATGATGATGAAGCTGTCCATTTCCTATGGACAGCAATATGGGTGGCCTGGCCATTTGGACAGGCCCGTGTTTATGTATTAGCTCGAAATTAATGGAGCAGACCCGGATGTGCGTCGGAGCTATCCGGGTGTTGAGCGGGGGTCCCTGAAAGGTGGGAACCGCTGTTATGACCATGATGATGAAGCTGTCCATTTCCTATGGACAGCAATATGGGTGGCCTGGCCATTTGGACAGGCACGTGTTTATGTATTAGCTCGAAATTAATGGAGCAGACCCGGATGTGCGTCGGAGCTATCCGGGTGTTGAGCGGGGGTCCCTGGAAGGTGGGAACCGCTGTTATGACCATGATGATGAAGCTGTCCATTTCCTATGGACAGCAATATGGGTGGCCTGGCCATTTGGACAGGCCCGTGTTTATGTATTAGCTCGAAATTAATGGAGCAGACCCAGATGTGCGTCGGAGCTATCCGGGTGTTGAGCGGGGGTCCCTGGAAGGTGGGAACCGCTGTTATGACCATGATGATGAAGCTGTTCATTTTCTATGGACAGCAATATGGGTGGCCTGGCCATTTGGACAGGCCCGTGTTTATGTATTAGCTCGAAATTAATGGAGCAGACCCGGATGTGCGTCGGAGCTATCCGGTTGTTGAGCGGGGGTCCCTGGAAGGTGGGAACCGCTGTTATGACCATGATGAAGCTGTCCATTTCCTATAAGTAAAACTTGAAACCATAAACCTAAAACTAAAACCTATAAGCTATACCTAAACCGAAACCTAAACTCAATTCATCTAACTCTAAACCGGGGCCCTATAAGCTACGAAAATGCGTCCCTAAACCCGATCCCGAACCCGCAAATCCAAACCTATGCCCTAAACCTAATCTCAAGTCACCTAACCTAAACCTACACCTATTCCTAAATCCATTCACCTAACCTAAACCTAGACCCAAACACGAGAACCAAACCCGAAACCCGATCCCGAACCCGCAAATCCAAACCTATGCCCTAAACCTAATCCTAAACTCATGTCATCTAACCTAAACCTACACCTATTCCTAAATCCATTCACCTAACCTGAACCTTGACCCAAACACGAAAATGCGACCCGAAACCCGATCCCGAACCCGCAAATCCAAACCTATGCCCTAAACCTAATCCTAAACTCAAATCTCCTAAACTAAACCTACACCTATTCCTAAATCCATTCACCTAACCTAAACTTAGACCCAAACACGAAAATGCGACCCTAAACCCGATCCCGTACCCAAAAATCTCAACCTATGCCTAAACCTAATCCTAAACTCAAATCTCCTAAACTAAACCTACACCTATTCCTAAATCCATTCACCTAACCTAAACTTAGACCCAAACACGAAAATGCGACCCTAAACCCGATCCCGTACCCAAAAATCTCAACCTATGCCTAAACCTAATCCTAAACTCAAATCTCCTAAACTAAACCTACACCTATTCCTAAATCCATTCACCTAACCTAAACTTAGACCCAAACACGAAAATGCGACCCTAAACCCGATCCCGTACCCAAAAATCTCAACCTATGCCTAAACCTAATCCTAAACTCAAATCTCCTAAACTAAACCTACACCTATTCCTAAATCCATTCACCTAACCTAAACTTAGACCCAAACACGAAAATGCGACCCTAAACCCGATCCCGTACCCAAAAATCTCAACCTATGCCTAAACCTAATCCTAAACTCAAATCTCCTAAACTAAACCTACACCTATTCCTAAATCCATTCACCTAACCTAAACTTAGACCCAAACACGAAAATGCGACCCTAAACCCGATCCCGTACCCAAAAATCTCAACCTATGCCTAAACCTAATCCTAAACTCAAATCTCCTAAACTAAACCTACACCTATTCCTAAATCCATTCACCTAACCTAAACTTAGACCCAAACACGAAAATGCGACCCTAAACCCGATCCCGTACCCAAAAATCTCAACCTATGCCTAAACCTAATCCTAAACTCAAATCTCCTAAACTAAACCTACACCTATTCCTAAATCCATTCACCTAACCTAAACTTAGACCCAAACACGAAAATGCGACCCTAAACCCGATCCCGTACCCAAAAATCTCAACCTATGCCTAAACCTAATCCTAAACTCAAATCTCCTAAACTAAACCTACACCTATTCCTAAATCCATTCACCTAACCTAAACTTAGACCCAAACACGAAAATGCGACCCTAAACCCGATCCCGTACCCAAAAATCTCAACCTATGCCTAAACCTAATCCTAAACTCAAATCTCCTAAACTAAACCTACACCTATTCCTAAATCCATTCACCTAACCTAAACTTAGACCCAAACACGAAAATGCGACCCTAAACCCGATCCCGTACCCAAAAATCTCAACCTATGCCTAAACCTAATCCTAAACTCAAATCTCCTATACTAAACCTACACCTATTCCTAAATCCATTCACCTAACCTAAACTTAGACCCAAACACGAAAATGCGACCCTAAACCCGATCCCGTACCCAAAAATCTCAACCTATGCCTAAACCTAATCCTAAACTCAAATCTCCTAAACTAAACCTACACCTATTCCTAAATCCATTCACCTAGCCTAAACTTAGACCCAAACATGAAAACCTAACCCCGAATCCAATCCCGTACCCGACTATCTCAACCTATGCCTAAACCTAATCCTAAACTCAAATTACCTAAACTAAACCTACACCTATTCCTAAATCCATTCACCTAGCCTAAACCTAGACCCAAACACGAAAACCAAACCCGAAACCCGATCCCGAACCCGAAAATCTAAACATATCCCCGAAACCTAATCCTAAACTCATGTCACCTAAACTAAACCTACACCTATTCCTAAATCCATTCACCTAGCCTAAACCTAGACCCAAACACGAAAACCAAACCCGAAACCCGATCCCGAACCCAAAAATCTAAACCTATCACCGAAACCTAATCCTATATTCAAATCACTTAAACTAAACCTACACCTATTCCTGAATCCATTCACCTAACATAAACCTAGACCCAAATATGAAAACCTAACCCGAAATCCAATCCCGAACCCGAAAATCTCAACCTATGACTAAACCTAATCCTAAACTCATGTCACTTAAACTAAACCTGACTCTAATCTTTGCATTGTAGATATGGATAAGAGTTGGATGCAAGCTAAGAATCGGTTTGACCCAGAGTATAAAGAAGGTGTTAAGGAGTTCATGGAATTTGCGAGAGATCGGGCAGATTCAGGTAATAGAATTAGGTGTCCATGCCGAAAATGCAAGAACATGATTCACAAGACATTGGACAAAGTGGAAGATGATTTGTTCATAGTTGGGATTGACCAGGGTTACACTTGGTGGATTCATCATGGTGAAGACTTCCACCAAAGAGTTGAGGCCACTGAAGTCCTTGCTGACCCAATTGTGCGTAATGACGAGGATGAAGATATTGACGATATGCAAGATATCATTGGGGATGTGTTAAGGGGAACAATTGCGGATACTGATTTTGCAGCGACAAGTACTAGCCAGGATATTCCTCCTATGGGTGATGTCGAATCAGAAAAGTTTAGTAGGTTGTTGAGGGATGCGCAACGTCCACTCTATCCGGGGTGTCGGAACTTCTCCAAGTTGAATTTCCTTACAAGGTTACTTCATTTAAAGACAATAAATCGTTGGAGTAACAAATCGTTCGACATGTTACTTGGCTTGTTGAAAGAAGTATTACCTGAAGGTGAGACATTGCCTAAGTCTCATTACGAGGCAAAATTGTTAATGCGAGACTTGGGCCTTGGTTACATCCTCATACATGCATGTATAAATGATTGTGTATTGTATTGGAAAGAACATGAAAATGTTGAGGAGTGTCCACAATGTGGAGAGTCTAGGTGGAAATATGACGAAGCTAAGCGTAAGAAAATTCCACAAAAGGTGTTAAGGTACTTTCCATTGAAACCCAGATTACAAAGATTGTTTACGTCAAGCAAGACGGCTGAAGATATGAGGTGGCATAAGGAGAAACGCCTTCATGATGATAATACATTGAGGCATCCCGCTGACTCTGAAGCCTGGCAACATTTTGATAAGCAATATGACTGGTTTGCAGAGGATTCTCGCAATGTTCGGCTAGGTCTTGCAAGTGATGGTTTTAATCCATTTGGTAATATGAGTAGCTCGTACAGTATGTGGCCAGTGATACTTATGCCCTACAATTTACCTCCTTGGTTGTGTATGAAGGAATCATTTTTTATGATGTCGTTGCTTATTCCTGGACCCAAGTCACCGGGGAATGACATTGATGTGTATCTCCGACCGTTAGTAGATGAGTTAAACGAGTTGTGGAGTCAAGGTGTCCAGACGTATGACACTTTTACAGAACAGACGTTTCGATTGCACGCGGCGGTTTTGTGGACAATAAATGACTTCCCTGCATATGGAAATTTGTCTGGGTGGAGCACGAAGGGAAAGTTGGCTTGTCCTACATGTAGTACTGAGACTTGTTCATTGTCATTGAAGCATGGTAAGAAAACGTGTTATATGGGCCATCGTCGCTTCCTTCCGAACAAATTTATCTCGGAAGTGGTTTAAAGATGACCCATTTATCATAGCCGGCCAAGCCGAACAAGTATTCTACCTCGCTGACACCAAGTTAGGCGGCTCTTGGCACGTGGTGCAGAAAATAAAGCCCAGGAACATATTTGACGTTCCCGAAGTAGACGTTGAAGATAACGATGAAGGGAGTAATAGAACGTCGTCAGTTGAACAAGCATACCAAGAAGACATGCCATCTTGGGATAGAGGGAATGATCCAAATGTTGATATTGATGTGGTGCAATTGAATAGAGATGATGTGCCACCTGATCATGTTGATGCCTCAATCATAAATGACATTGTTAGAGATGATAGCGCTTTCATCGATGACAATGTTGCAGACGATGAAGAGGAAATTCTGATCAGCGATAGTGATGGTGAAGAAGAAAGAGTCCTAAGCGATAATGATTCAGACGACGATTATTAAATGTATACAAGATTTACATGTAATTTTTCAATTCGATTAATTTGATTATTACATGTATATATGTTTTACAAGTCATGATTTTTTTCCTGAATTGACTTGTTGATAATCTACATTTACAGTTAAGTCACTTTCTGATCATGTCCTCCACAAACTGGAGCGTAGCGGAAGCACGCAGCATACTTCATCAGCTGTTGCGGATGGACTTTCCGGCCCTATATTCTTCTGGTATGGCCAGAGAGATACCCGGTCTGGTCGAGATATGTAGGAAGGAAGACGATGACTCAGATGAAAGATTATACAATCTCAAAGAAATTTCGGACCTAATTGAGGAATATAATCGCGGAAAACTTCGTATGGAAGATGCGACATTATCACTTGCACATCTGAATGGAGTCCCGAGAGATCAGATTTCTCCTATTGTGACTGGCATGTTGGCTGTAACAATGTCAAGTGCTTCATACAGCATCGAATATACATCTGCAGCGTACGATAACTTACGCAGGGAGTATTTCGGATAGTTGATCCGAAGTTGATTTGTATTACAATGAGATATATGTATTTAATATAGAATGACAATGTGTAATGAATTTTTCAACTTTTATATTCTGTTTACGGTTTTATTATATTCTGTTTACGGTTTTATTATATCCTGCTTGCATTATAGTGTAATGGTCTAATCATATTTTTATCATTTCTCTAAGCATAAGCACAAATTCACTCTGCAATGATGTTCATAAACTTGCATTGACATTGTTTAAATTTATAAGTTTGTATTTCAGATATATTCAGTCATGGCACCAGGTGGGAGATCAAGTCGTTCGCGCACTGGATCTACCCCTTCCACCCGTGATGCGACGCAGACAGCATCGACGTCGCACGGTGCATCACAGTCATCTGATCCTTCGGTTCAGCATACACCGGGCACTGCATGTAAGTCTAGACATTTATTTAGTGATTTCTGTTTATATTCTTACTTACATATATCTTTTCGCAGCAGCATCTTCTACCAGCCGACGAGGACGTGGACCCACGCGTGGGTTAGTTTTAGAGCGACTTACGCGTGAGGGTAGGGTGGCAGTAGAGTTCCCACAGGACTGCCTTAGACCTGTTGGGGACAGTGCCAAATTGTTTACGTCTGAGGTCGGTGTCCTATGCCGATCTCTGATCCCCGCCACCACCCCCCGTTGGACTGACGTGACAAATGATGTGCGACAGCTCATCCGTCAGCGCCTTCAGGTAAAGTTTAGTAAATTGAAATTTTCTTTTGTGAAAGTTCATTTACGGTTAAGTCCTATTGTTAATAAGTTTATTCCCTTAATTTATTATTTACGAAACTGCAGGATAAATTTGAATTCGATTTGAATGTTCCCTACATTTCTCATGCCGTCGACGACATGATTAGGGAGCGGTTCAAGGAGTACCGCGGAGAGTTACACCAGCGGTACAAGCGGTGCAGGACACACGATGAGGCCGTACAGTCCGCACCGCCACACGTTAGTACAGACGACTGGCGGATACTCTGCGAGAGATTTTCGTCGGAGGCTTTTCAGGTAATATTTACATGTACGATATCTTACGGTAACAATTAAATTCGCAATTAATTTCGCAATTAATAGAAATGTATTTTGTATAATGTGTTCAGAAGAGGAGCAGAATAAATTCTGCGAACAGGAAAAAGTTACAAGTGAACCACGTAGCTGGTTCAAAGTCATTTGTACGACATCGTTACGACATGGTAAGAAATTATTGATGATTATTAAGTTAATATATTATTTTGATTGGCATTTATTATAAGTCTTTTTTCCTTTCGATTGCGCAGCGGGATTCCGTCACCGGCCAGGAGCCTGGACCAGTAGACCTCTACAGAGGGACTCACTGTCGGCAGGCGACGGGATCTTGGGTTCATCCTAGAGCCAGTGAGCATTGGGTAAAAATCTTTACTTTGTTAAATTTAATTGCGCATTGATTGATAATAATGTCATTCATGTCATTTTTTATGAAATTTCATATCTTTTCATTACAGGCGGCGATGGACACCATACGCAGTCAGCCCACTCCCGATGGTAGTCAGCGGAGTGAGCCAGAGCGAGGTGCTTGGCACCCGTTCTGGATATGTGCGTGGGCTTGGCCATGGTGCTAAGCTCATGGCACAAACTAGAGCTGGCTCCAGCCGATCCGTAGCTGGTGAGAGCGCTCAACGCCGAGCTGACATCGCAGAGAGAGAGGTTCAGCAGCTACGGGTCGTCGTTGATGGGATTCGGGAGCAGCTGGAGAGGCAGAGGGAGGAGGAGGAGAGGCGACGGGAGGAGCAGGAGAGGAGGATCGAGGAGTTGCGGCAGGAGCATGAGCGACGGATGCAGGAGATGTTTCAGGCTCTCGCTGCACGCCTTGGCGCCGATGCCCCGCCACCTCCCCCACCTCTGCCTTCATCTTCCTGATTATTTTTTTTTAATATGCGACTTTTAACTTGTATATATTTGTGTGTGGATGAATATTGTTTGTTTGTGGATGTGGAATGGATTATTTGTGTATGGATGATGTACTTTTTGTTTGTTTGTATGTTTGTGCATGTGAGTAAGATTCAAAATGTATAGGTTTTTTTACAGGTGTATATCAGGAATTTTCCTGAATTTTTTAAAACAAATGGAACCGAGAAAGGAAAAACTTTTACCGACGAAATATTTCGTCGGTAAAAGAAAGCAAAAACTTTTACCGACGGAATATTTCGTCGGTAAAAAGCTCTGAGATGCTTTTACCGACGAATTATTCCGTCGGTAAAAGTTTTATCATGTTTTTACCTACGCATTATTTCGTCGGTAAAAAGTTTTTCCTTTCTTTTACCGACGAAATATTTCGTCGGTAAAAGTTTTAACGTGTTTTTACCTACGCATTATTTCATCGGTAAAAGTTTTTTCACCGACGTATCATTTTCAATCCCGACAAAATTCATATGTTTGGCCGACGAATAATTTCGTCGGTAATGGTTCAATTATTACCTACGAAAAAATTATTTCGTCGGTAAAAACCTTTACCGACGGCCTTTCTGCGACGATGTTAGCCGCGAAAAATTTCGTCGGGAAAAACATTTCCCGACGAAATTTTACTGATTACCGACGAAATCATTCGTCGGTAAAAATGGAATTTTTTGTAGTGAGTCCATGTACTAAAATGAGCAAGCACAATGGATAAATAGTGTGCCCATAATTCATACATCATCACAGTGGGCCTCAGAGAGCATAGGGTAAGAGTGGATTCATGTAAACCCGAATTATAGGCAATTCGCATGGGATAACTTTCCTATGCCCCAGTATACAGGGAGCCCTGTAGGTAGTAGCTCCGTGAGGCCACCACAATGTCCATGAAAATCCACTCCGGGCATCAATTTCGCTGGATTACATTAGGACATGAGCCCAATCATACTTCAGATAGAAAACTCAAGTTGGCCACACAATAGGAAATGGTCCTAACATGAGCAGGTAAAATTCGTTGAAGGAGTGGATGTCACACGTATATCATAGTTGGCCCATATAGCTAGCTCCTACTGGAACATCCTGTAGGCACATGGTGAAGGCATTTTACATTAATTCATTGACATTTGAAATTCAGATCAGCCAAGGAAAAAAAAAAAGAGGGATTGAATACCATCGTTGAAACTTTGGGGTGTAGGAGTTTTGTACGTGACTGATATTTATATTTTCCCTTCATCCATGTAAGAATCACCTCACGAACATGTTAGATGGGATAAAAGCATATGGTTGTTTCGTGGAAAGATTTCAACCATGTTTCAGTCTCCTCTGTTTCTCTGATTTGGCCCACTTGAGTTTTTGGACCAGTACTCTTATGTTTGGGCTCCTCTCTAAAAATGTACTGGCAACATGGATAAATAATATATATAATAAAAACATAAGGCATCAGTGTCCGAGTTAGGGTCCAGAAATTGTGAAGCCTGAAACATGTCAATGCATGTGCATGAGAAGTCAATAGTTACATCATGTGTGTCAAGTAACATTTTCCCCCTCTTGTAAGAGTTAGGTCAGGCTAGCGGGTTATGGTTGAATTTTGCCAGGTCTAGTTACGGCTAATCCACTCTCTAGCTACTTCTCCTCGCTCATCCGTGTTGATAGACAGGTCACCTTTGGAGTAGACGTGTGACAAGAGCATTAGGTGCTGGCTGGTGACGCGAGCACCAGCCAGCAAGCTGGTGTCAAAGCTCTGTAAGTCTCACCATGATGAATTTGTTTTATCCAAGCTGTCCATCATTTTTATAGATCATTCTCATGCATGAGACGAATAATGAGGCAGATACAAAGCTCAAGTGGACATAGGAAACAGTGAGGAGAATGATGTCCACTGTTGGAACCTTTTTAAGGCCCACAGTAATGTTTATTTGTCATACCTGTTCATAAGATCACAAAGAGCTGTATGAATAGAAAATATAAGATATCAGCTTGATCTAAAACTTCTATGGCCCTTAAAAAGTTTCTTAGGTAAATGTTCGATCCCCCTGTTTCCTATGGTGTAGTCCACTTGAGATTTTTATGTCTTCTTTTAGTCTCATGCCTTAAAATGATCTGTATGCATGGATGGACTGCATGGATAAAACAAATACATCATGGTGGGACCCACAGAGCTTTGACACCAGCTTGTAGGCTAATGTTTGCATCATCAGCCCGCATCGGCATTGGGTTGAAGATAGAAAATCTCACAAAGATAGTCCTCTGTACCAGTGATATGTTAGATTTTAATCCTCTCTACCAGTGCACATAGTCATTATATATGTGGCATACATGTAGTCAATCCAAACCATTAAAATAGTGTTAGAAATTAATGGATGGTCTGTAAACCTAAAATGAATGAATTATTCTATCCTTCTTATCAAGGCCTAAATTAAATATGGGAGACTCAGATTCGGCAATGACCTCTCTGGTACCAAGCTGGTACTGGTCTGGGCTAGAAAATGCTCTATGGGCCCTACAATGATGTATGTGTTTTATCCACGCCATCCATATATTTTTTCGAACATTTTAGGCATGATCCAAAAAAATAAGGCAAATCCAAATCACTCGTAGACGACACCATAAGAAATGGTGATAAAAAAAAATGAGGCAGATCCAAAAATAATAAATAAAAAGAATGTTGCCCAAATTTTATTATTATTATTATTATTATTTTGGGGTGGGGGGACCACCTTAATGTTAATGTATGTATTATGTATCCGTCTATTTATTTTTCAAGATCATTTTATGATATTGTTGGAAAAATGAAACAAATCCAATTATGAAGTGGACCATACCAAAGGAAACAGTGTTGCATGACCACCACAAAAGTTTTGGATCAAGCTTTTATTCTTTTCCCCTTGTTGCAAGGCTTATGTGACCTTATCAACAGATTGGACGGTAAATAACCACTACAAAAATTAACATTAAGGCCTATGCCCTAAGAAGTTTAATGGTAGGATGGACAATCACCACTATTTCTTATGCTATGGTCCACTTGATACTTGAACTTGCTTTTGGTTAATTGCCTAAAATAATATTGAAAACACGGATGAATGGCGTGGATACATAATACATAGATCAAGGTGGGCCCCACAGTAATCCCATGTTAAGGGTTGCACCAGCTGAGGTGAGGCCGGAGGTCTCACCTAATCTGCTCTTACGAAGCGCAAGCATGAAGCAAAGAATGAGGCAGGTCCAAAGCTCAAGTGGACCCCACGTCCCTACCACAAAAAACAATAGAGATTGAACTCCTATCATTAAAAGCTTTTGGAGACCACAGAACTTTTCGATCAAGTTGATATTTGTGTATAAACATGCAGGTTGGATCTCAAATAAACATCATGGTGGCCTTAGGAAGGTTTCAGCGGTGGGCGATACCGTTCCCACTGTTTCTGTGGTGGGGTCCATTTGAGCTTTGAATTTGCCCTATTCTTTGTTTCAAGCCATAAAATAATCTCTCCAAATGGTTGGACGGTGTGGATACAACACATACATCATGGGGAGGCCCATAGAACTTGGTGACGTCACTTTAGTAGCAAGATCGCTACTGAACCCTAACTAATTTTGCGTCTAAGATTTTCTTCGGGATGGACGTAGATTTCTTGCAAAAGCCATTAGTAGGAAGTTCTTACGCTGAGAAGTTATGTAGGGCCCACCGTGATGTTTATGATAAATCCACACCATTCATCTGTTTTGCTTGCTTATTTTAGGAAAGGAGACAAAAAACAAGGTAGGTCCAAAACTCACACTGGTGGGAAAAGTGGAAAAAGAAATGCCCACCATTAAAACCTTCCTAGGGTCCACCTCGATGTTTATACTCCATTCAAACCATTTATAAGGCCATTTCCACTGGGATGAACTAAAAAACAAAAACTTAGCCTAATACTAACCTTACATGGCCATGCGATTGTTTTAATGGAAGTCACTTAATCCCTATTGTTTCCTCTCGTCTAGCCCACCTGAGTTTTGGATTTGCTTCATTTTTTTATTCATGTCCTCAAACTAAAGAGAAAACATGGATGGACAGGATAGATTGACCACAAACATTATGGTGGCCCCACATAACTTCGTTGCGCAGTAACTTATTTCAACCCTTTAGTAGGAAATCCGGGTTGTACCGGTACTTAGCTAAAGAGGGATGGTCCTGTCAAGGGCTCTATGAGGCCCACCATGATTTATATATTTTATCCATGCCGTTCATCTATTTTGACGAATCATTTTAGGGCTTGAGCCCAAAAAGAAGGCAGATCAAAGGCTCAACTGAACCGTATCACATGAACTAGTCGGGATTGAACTCTTACGGTTGAAAACTCAGCCTACCAAAAAAGCTTCTTGTGTTTTCCCTTCACCTAGGTATTTGTAACATTAGAAGATGAATAAGAAAGAAGAGGTCTTTATAACTTAATGAACAAGTTGCATAGCAAATAAACTTTACAGTGGACCCTGGAAAATTTATAATAGTAAGCATTCAATCATCACTGTGTCCTGTGGCGTGGTCCACCTGAGATTTGAATCTACCACAATTTTGAGCTCATGCCCTCAAATGAGCTTGCAAAGTGAATGGACGAGCTTGCAAAGTGAATGGACGGCGTCGATAAGAATATACATCATGGTGGGCCCACAGAGCTTTTCCATCACCGACTAGTACCGACTTGGGTACTGGAGGGTCAGTGTCGAAGCCGAGTCTCATAGGGCAGTCTATAGAGGTGTCAATGGGCCGGGCCTGGGCCTGGGCCTGAAAAATCAGAATTCATTGACACCCCTAGCAGTCTATATATGTACGACGAGTCTATCAAGCCAAGTCTACCTGCATTGGGAACCTAGGTAGGGCCCACCTTGATGTTTTTGAGAAATCCACCCCGTCCATCCACTTTGTGAGATCAATTTAGGACAATATACCAAAATGAAACGGATCCAAGAGTTAAGTGGGCCGCACTAAATGAAACGGTGGTAGGGAAATTCTTACCGTTGAAACCTCTTTGAAATCCACAGTGATGTTTATATGCCATCAATACCGTTCATAACGTCATTCCTACTGGGATGAACTGAAAAAACAAATATTAGCCTGATTTAAAACTTTTATGGCCCCACGAATATTTCAACTGTGGACATTCAATCCTCACATTTTTTGCCCACTTGAGTCTTGGATCTAGCTCATTTTTCATATTAAGTCCTAAAATGATCTCACAAAGCGGATGGACGGGTGGATTTCTCAAAAACAAACATTACAGTGGGCCCTACCTAGGTTCCAGCACAGGAATTTCCTACCAAGGCTTTCGTAGGGCCCTCTCTCTCTCTCTCTCTCTCTCTCTCTCTCTCTCTCTCTCTCTCTCTCGTAAGAGTAACAAGTCTATCAAATCGTCCATGTGCATCTGTATGAGAGTAAGTCATACTTTTCATCTATATAGGAGAAGTAGGACGCTCTAGCCAATTCTCAATTCCATACACCCACATGGAGCCACGTGCATGCATGAGTTAACAATTATTTATTATTATTACCAATTTACACCAAGCCAATTAACGTACAACTGACCTTTGGTACCACCACATCCTTCCTCATGGTTCGTCACTCATCAAAACAGTTGTAACCAACGCATCACATCCCAGGATAGTGGCCTATACTACTAAGGTTTATAACATCCATGCTCAACTATAGTCTTATAGAGATCCTTAACAACTTAAGGAATAATAATAATAATAGTAAATATAATAATAATAATAATAATAATAATAATAATAATAATAATAAATGAATTTAACAACCACTTAATCGAGCGATTCGATACCACCACCATAGATCAGGGTGGCCACTTAACCGGACAAGCTAAAAGCATCGTCTCAGGTTAGGGAACCTCTTAACCGAGTGTTCTAATATTCATCACCAAAGATCAGGGTCCATCCACACATATAAAAGGAATACAATATAATAAGGATCTCCATTAGACAATCACAACTATTCTTTATACAATATGGAAGGAAAGATGGTCTCCTTAAAGATGGTTACACAAATCTCATATGTGCAACAACATTCCATTCTTTGTTGGTTCTCTAAGTCCAAGAAACATCCTCATCACCATGAGATGGGAATAGGGTATCTAAAAACATTCATAAAGAATCATCAACTTTCAAAGCATGATATTATTAACCCAATCTTACACTACAAGAAAATGGATTTTTACCGACGAAAGTATTCCCGACGAAATAATTTTCGTTGGGAAAAACCATTTTTCCCGACGAAATGGAAAAATCGTCGGTAAAAATCTCCCTCCTCCACCAAATTCATTGCCGTCATACACTTTTACCGACGAAATTATAATTTCGTCGGTAAAAAGTTTATTGCCGACGAAGATACCTGTCGCTAAAAAAGAAAACAGCAAATTTTACTTTTACCGACGAAAAGTTTCGTCGGTAAAAGCGAAAACTTTTACCGACGAAACTTTTCGTCGGTAATAATGTGCAATATGTGATTCCCGCCAAGAAAAGACGTGACTTTTACCGACGAAAAGTTTCGTCGGTAAAAGTTTTTGAAAAGGAGTTTTACCGACGAAATAAAACTTTTACCGACGAAAATTTTCGTCGGTAAAAGTGGTCTTTTTAACTTACCCGTTCGCCCTCTTTTCTCATTCGGTCTCTCTCTCTCTCTCGCACTGTCTCTCTGTCTCTCTCTCTCTCTCTCTCTCTCTCTCTCTCTCTCTCTCGCGGCCGGCCATCTCTCTCTCTCTCTCGCCCTCTTTTACTGCCGATCACCGGCCATCCTTCGCCGGCCGCCACCCGACCACCGACCCCCAGCCACGCCGTCGTACGCCGTCAGCCACGCCGCCCGCGTGAGCACGCTCCTCCACCAGCCACCGTACGCCCCCGTCTCCGCCGGTAAGCGTTTCCCCCCCCCCTTCCTCCTTCCTCCATTTCCTCTCTCTCTCTCTCTCTCTCTCTCTCTCCTCGTTGTTCATTGTGGGGCCCATGTGGGTCCCACCGTTGCTGTGGGTCCCACCGTTGTGGGGCCCATGTGGGTCCCACCGTTCCAGTGCATGTGGGTCCCACCGTTGCTGTCCATTGCATGTGGATCCCACCGTTGCTGTCCATTGCATGTGGGTCCCACCGTCGCTATCGCTGTCCATTGCATGTGCGTGGGGTCCGCCTTAGCTGTCCACGATTTGGTGGGGCCCACTGATTTAGTAAATCCCTAATTAGGGATTTTGAAATTAAAATCCCCTAATTAGGGATTTCAAAATTAAAATCCCCTAATTCCTTCCTTAATTAGGGATTTTAATGTGTGATTTACAAATTAATAAAAATCATGATATACAATAAATGTGGGGCCCACCGTCGCTGTCCACTGCTCGTGGGGCCCACAGTGATTTACGTATTTTATCCACTCCGTCCATCCATCTTAGCAGAAAATTTTAGGTATGGTGCCCAAAAATGAAGCATATCAAAATCTAAAGTGGACCACACCACAAATGTGAACTGAATGTGTATCATTGAAAAATTCTTGGAGGACACAGAAGTTTTGGATGAAGCTGATATTTGTGTTTTCCCTCATCCATATCCATGTGATCTTATGAACAGGTTGGATGACAAATAAAGATCACTGTAGGGCCTGGGAATGGTGGAAATCATTATTCCCACTGTTTCCCATGGCATGGTCCACTTGAGAGTTGGATATGCTTAAATTTTGGGCTCAACCACTAAAATGAGGTGGAAAAACATAAGGATGGAATAGATAAATCACATACATTCTAGGTGGGCCCAACTGAGTTTACTCTACACTCCACACGCAATCCGATTCCCATGGTGGGCCGCCCATACTTATTTGTTCACAAAATAGTCATTAGGTATTTGATTAAACTTGATTCATGGTGTTGATGATTCTGCCATTTTCATGTGCTTGTGTATCTAGAATTGATGGAGCAAACCCGGATGTGCGTCGGAGCTATCCGTGGTTGATTTATGTGGATATGTATGTTGTGGATGTATTTGGCTTATTATTAATAATTATTTTTTGTCCACAAATGGTAGTATAATAGAATCAGTTAGCCCATTTGGAGATTTCTATATTGCCGAGCATAGATAAAGTGTGTTTTGGAGGTATAGAAATCTGCCAAATTGTCCTGTTGGACAGTCCAAGGTTGGATAGATTGGAATGTTATCGTTGTTTGACATTTACATGCGTAGGGTCATTAGTTTCGTGCAGTAACTCTCCTATTCTCTCTGGATATGTTTCTTATGTTTAATTCCATTGTCAATTTAATCCACACAATGTGTGGATAGTTGACGTGGAAATGAAATGTAAGATAAATATATCTGGAGAGATAGGGGGAGATGCTGTCGAAATTTAGGCTTGGGCATGTAAATGGAAATAATGATAGCATTTCAATCTATCCATCCTTGGATGGGCGACTGATTTTATTATATTATCATTTAGTGGCAAATTAGATGACGAACATGATACTTGTGATTAAGAGTAGTTGATTGATATTGATGTTGAGCGGGGGTCCCTGGAAGGTGGGAACCGCTATTGTAACCATGCTGAAGCTGTCCTGTTCCTATGGACAACAATATGGGTGGCCTGGCCATTTGGACAGGCCCGTGTTTATGTATTAGCTCAAAATTAATGGAGCAGACCCGGATGTGCGTCGGAGCTATCCGGGTGTTGAGCGGGGGTCCCTGGAAGGTGGGAACCGCTGTTGTGACCATGATGAAGCTGTCCATTTCCTATGGACAGCAATATGGGTGGCCTGGCCATTTGGACAGGCCCGTGTTTATGTATTACCCCGAAATTGATGGAGCAGACACGGATGTGCGTCGGAGCTATCCGGGTGTTGAGCGGGGGTCCCTGGAAGGTGGGAACCGCTGTTATGACCATGATGAAGCTGTTCATTTCCTATGGACAACAATATGGGTGGCCTGGCCATTTGGACAGGCCCGTGTTTATGTATTAGCTCGAAATTAATGGAGCAGACCCGGATGTGCGTCGAAGCTATCCGGGTGTTGAGCGGGGGTCCCTGGAAGGTGGGAACCGCTATTGTGACCATGATGAAGCTGTCCATTTCCTATGGACAGCAATATGGGTGGCCTGGCCATTTGGACAGGCCCGTGTTTATGTATTAGCTCGAAATTAATGGAGCAGACCCGGATGTGCGTCGGAGCTATCGGGGTGTTGAGCGGGGGTCCCTGGAAGGTGGGAACCGCTGTTATGACCATGAGGAAGCTGTCCATTTCCTATGGACAGCAATATGGGTGGCCTGGCCATTTGGACAGGCCCGCTTTGTGTGGAGCAAACCCGGATGTGCGTCGGAGCTATCCTTGAGTTGCTTGAGTCTCCAAGACCTACACCCTAAACCCGAAACCATAAACCTAAAACTAAAACCTATAAGCTACGGCTAAACCGAAACCTAAACTCAATTCATCTAATGGCCCGTTTGGCACCATGGATTTGAGGAGAAGTGGATTCCATGATATGAATTCTCATCAATTCCAGTTCTTACCAATTCCAGATTTTCTGTTTGGCAGTCAAGATTTGGAGAGAAATTAAACATGAAGGAATGGACGGTGTAAATTTTAATCCTCTCAAATCCACTTCTCATCAAATCCATGGTGCCAAACAGAATAAAGCAACCAGTTTCTCCACCTTTCTCCTCCTTTCTCCTAGAATCCATGGTGCCAAACGGGCCATAACTCTAAACCTAGACCCAAACTCGAAAACCTAACCATAAACCCGATCCCGAACCCGAAACTATAAACCAATGCGTAAACCTAATCCTAATCTCAAATCACCTAACCTAAACCTACACCAATTCCTAACCTAAACCTTGGTTTGCACACGAGAACCTTTTCCTAAACCCGATCCCTAAACTCATGTCACCTAAACATGAGTACCAAACCCGAAACCCGATCCCGAACCCGAAAATCTAAACCTATCCCCGAAACCTAATCCTAAACTCAAATCACCTAAACTAAACCTACACCTATTCCTAAATCCATTCACCTAGCCTAAACCTAGACCCAAACACGAAAACCAAACCCGAAACCCGATCCCGAACCCGAAAATCTAAACATATCCCCGAAACCTAATCCTAAACTCATGTCACCTAAACTAAACCTACACCTATTCCTAAATCCATTCACCTAGCCTAAACCTAGACCCAAACACGAAAACCAAACCCGAAACCCGATCCCGAACCCAAAAATCTAAACCTATCCCCGAAACCTAATCCTAAACTCATGTCACCTAAACTAAACCTACACCTATTCCTAAATTCATTCACCTAAACTAAACCTAGACCCAAACTCGAAAACCAAACCCGAAACCCGATCCCGAACCCGAAAATCTAAACCTATCCCCGAAACCTAATCCTAAACTCAAATCACCTAAACTAAACCTACACCTATTCCTAAATCCATTCACCTAGCCTAAACCTAGACCCAAACACGAAAACCAAACCCGAAACCCGATCCCGAACCCGAAAATCTAAACATATCCCCGAAACCTAATCCTAAACTCATGTCACCTAAACTAAACCTACACCTATTCCTAAATTCATTCACCTAGCCTAAACCTAGACCCAAACACGAAAACCAAACCCGAAACCTGATCCCGAACCCGAAAATCTAAACCTATCCCCAAAACCTAATCCTAAACTCAAGTCACCTAAACTAAACCTACACCTATTCCTAAATCCATTCAACTAGCCTAAACCTAGACCCAAACACGAAAACCAAACCCGAAACCCGATCCCGAACACGAAAATCTAAACATATCCCCGAAACCTAATCCTAAACTCATGTCACCTAAACTAAACCTACACCTATTCCTAAATCCATTCACCTAGCCTAAACCTAGACCCAAACACGAAAAGCAAACCCGAAACCCGATCCCGAACCCAAAAATCTAAACCTATCCCCGAAACCTAATCCTAAACTCATGTCACCTAAACTAAACCTACACCTATTCCTAAATTCATTCACCTAAACTAAACCGAGACCCAAACTCGAAAACCAAACCCGAAACCCGATCCCGAACCCGAAAATCTAAACCTATCCCCGAAACCTAATCCTAAACTCAAATCACCTAAACTAAACCTACACCTATTCCTAAATCCATTCACCTAGCCTAAACCTAGACCCAAACACAAAAACCAAACCCGAAACCCGATCCCGAACCCGAAAATCTAAACATATCCCCGAAACCTAATCCTAAACTCATGTCACCTAAAATAAACCTACACCTATTCCTAAATCCATTCACCTAGCCTAAACCTAGACCCAAACACAAAAACCAAACCCGAAACCCGATCCCGAACCCGAAAATCTAAACATATCCCCGAAACCTAATCCTAAACTCATGTCACCTAAACTAAACCTACACCTATTCCTAAATCCATTCACCTAGCCTAAACCTAGACCCAAACACGAAAACCAAACCCGAAACCCGATCCCGAACCCAAAAATCTAAACCTATCGCCGAAACCTAATCCTAAACTCAACTCACCTAAACTAAACCTACACCTATTCCTAAATTCATTCACCTAAACTAAACCTAGACCCAAACTCGAAAACCAAACCCGAAACCCGATCCCGAACCCGAAAATCTAAACCTATCCCCGAAACCTAATCCTAAACTCATGTCACCTAAACTAAACCTACACCTATTCCTAAATTCATTCACCTAGCCTAAACCTAGACCCAAACACGAAAACCAAACCCGAAACCCGATCCCGAACCCAAAATCTAAACCTATCCCCGAAACCTTATCCTAAACTCATGTCACCTAAACTAAACCTACACCTATTCCTAAATTCATTCACCTAAACTAAACCTAGACCCAAACTCGAAAACCAAACCCGAAACCCGATCCCGAACCCGAAAATCTAAACCTATCCCTGAAACCTAATCCTAAACTCAAATCACCTAAACTAAACCTACACCTATTCCTAAATCCATTCACCTAGCCTAAACCTAGACCCAAACACGAAAATCAAACCCGAAACCCGATCCCGAACCCGAAAATCTAAACATATCCCCGAAACCTAATCCTAAACTCATGTCACCTAAACTAAACCTACACCTATTCCTAAATCCATTCACCTAGCCTAAACCTAGACCCAAACTCGAAAACCAAACCCGAAACCCGATCCCGAACCCGAAAATCTAAACATATCCCCGAAACCTAATCCTAAATTCATGTCACCTAAAATAAACCTGCACCTATTCCTAAATCCATTCACCTAGCTTAAACCTAGACCCAAACACGAAAACCAAACCCGAAACCCGATCCCGAACCCAAAAATCTAAACCTATCCCCGAAACCTAATCCTAAACTCATGTCACCTAAACTAAACCTACACCTATTCCTAAATTCATTCACCTAAACTAAACCTAGACCCAAACTCGAAAACCAAACCCGAAACCCGATCCCGAACCCGAAAATCTAAACCTATCCCCGAAACCTAATCCTAAACTCAAATCACCTAAACTAAACCTACACCTATTCCTAAATCCATTCACCTAGCCTAAACCTAGACCCAAACACGAAAACCAAAACCTATCCCCGATCCCGAACCCGAAAATCTAAACATATCCCCGAAACCTAATCCTAAACTCATGTCACCTAAACTAAACCTACACCTATTCCTAAATCCATTCACCTAGCCTAAACCTAGACCCAAACACGAAAACCAAACCCGAAACCCGATCCCGAACCCGAAAATCAAAACCTATCCCCGAAACCTAATCCTAAACTCAAATCACCTAAACTAAACCTACACCTATTCCTAAATCCATTCACCTAGCCTAAACCTAGACCCAAACACGAAAACCAAAACCTATCCCCGATCCCGAACCCGAAAATCTAAACATATCCCCGAAACCTAATCCTAAACTCATGTCACCTAAACTAAACCTACACCTATTCCTAAATCCATTCACCTAGCCTAAACCTAGACCCAAACACGAAAACCAAACCCGAAACCCGATCCCGAACCCGAAAATCTAAACCTATCCCCGAAACCTAATCCTAAACTCAAATCACCTAAACTAAACCTACACCTATTCCTAAATCCATTCACCTAGCCTAAACCTAGACCCAAACACGAAAACCAAACCCGAAACCCGATCCCGAACCCAAAAATCTAAACCTATCCCCGAAACCTAATCCTAAACTCATGTCACCTAAACTAAACCTACACCTATTCCTAAATTCATTCACCTAAACTAAACCGAGACCCAAACTCGAAAACCAAACCCGAAACCCGATCCCGAACCCGAAAATCTAAACCTATCCCCGAAACCTAATCCTAAACTCAAATCACCTAAACTAAACCTACACCTATTCCTAAATCCATTCACCTAGCCTAAACCTAGACCCAAACACGAAAACCAAACCCGAAACCCGATCCCGAACCCGAAAATCTAAACATATCCCCGAAACCTAATCCTAAACTCATGTCACCTAAACTAAACCTACACCTATTCCTAAATCCATTCACCTAGCCTAAACCTAGACCCAAACACGAAAACCAAACTCGAAACCCGATCCCGAACCCAAAAATCTAAACCTATCCCCGAAACCTAATCCTAAACTCAACTCACCTAAACTAAACCTACACCTATTCCTAAATTCATTCACCTAAACTAAACCTAGACCCAAACTCGAAAACCAAACCCGAAACTCGATCCCGAACCCGAAAATCTAAACCTATCCCCGAAACCTAATCCTAAACTCATGTCACCTAAACTAAACCTACACCTATTCCTAAATTCATTCACCTAGCCTAAACCTAGACCCAAACACGAAAACCAAACCCGAAACCCGATCCCGAACCCAAAAATCTAAACCTATCCCCGAAACCTTATCCTAAACTCATGTCACCTAAACTAAACCTACACCTATTCCTAAATTCATTCGCCTAAAGTAAACCTAAACCTAAACTCGAAAACCAAACCCGAAACCCGATCCCGAACCCAAAAATCTAAACCTATCCCTGAAACCTTATCCTCAACTCAAATCACCTAAACTAAACCTACACCTATTCCTAAATCCATTCACCTAGCCTAAACCTAGACCCAAACACGAAAATCAAACCCGAAACCCGATCCCGAACCCGAAAATCTAAACATATCCCCGAAACCTAATCCTAAACTCATGTCACCTAAACTAAACCTACACCTATTCCTAAATCCATTCACCTAGCCTAAACCTAGACCCAAACACGAAAACCAAACCCGAAACCCGATCCCGAACCCGAAAATCTAAACATATCCCCGAAACCTAATCCTAAACTCATGTCACCTAAACTAAACCTACACCTATTCCTAAATCCATTCACCTAGCCTAAACCTAGACCCAAACACGAAAACCAAACCCGAAACCCGATCCCGAACCCAAAAATCTAAACCTATCCCCGAAACCTAATCCTAAACTCATGTCACCTAAACTAAACCTACACCTATTCCTAAATTCATTCACCTAAACTAAACCTAGAACCAAACTCGAAAACCAAACCCGAAACCTGATCCCGAACCCGAAAATCTAAACCTATCCCCGAAACCTAATCATAAACTCAAATCACCTAAACTAAACCTACACCTACTCCTAAATCCATTCGCCTAGCCTAAACCTAGACCCAAACACGAAAATCAAACCCGAAACCCGATCCCGAACCCGAAAATCTAAACATTTCCCCGAAACCTAATCCTAAACTCATGTCACCTAAACTAAATCTACACCTATTCCTAAATCCATTCACCTAGCCTAAACCTAGACCCAAACACGAAAACCAAACCCGAAACCCGATCCCGAACCCGAAAATCTAAACATATCCCCGAAACCTAATCCTAAACTCATGTCACCTAAACTAAACCTACACCTATTCCTAAATCCATTCACCTAGCCTAAACCTAGACCCAAACACGAAAACCAAACCCGAAACCCGATCCCGAACCCAAAAATCTAAACCTATCCCCGAAACCTAATCCTAAACTCATGTCACCTAAACTAAACCTACACCTATTCCTAAATTCATTCACCTAAACTAAACCTAGACCCAAACTCGAAAACCAAATCCGAAACCCGATCCCGAACCCGAAAATCTAAACCTATCCCCGAAACCTAATCCTAAACTCAAATCACCTAAACTAAACCTACACCTATTCCTAAATCCATTCACCTAGCCTAAACCTAGACCCAAACACGAAAACCAAAACCTATCCCCGATCCCGAACCCGAAAATCTAAACATATCCCCGAAACCTAATCCTAAACTCATGTCACCTAAACAAAACCCACACCTATTCCTAAATTCATTCACCTAAACTAAACCTAGACCCAAACTCGAAAACCAAACCCGAAACCCGATCCCGAACCCGAAAATCTAAACCTATCCCCGAAACCTAATCCTAAACTCAAATCACCTAAACTAAACCTACACCTATTCCTAAATCCATTCACCTAGCCTAAACCTAGACCCAAACACGAAAACCAAACCCGAAACCCGATCCCCAACCCGAAAATTTAAACATATCCCCGAAACCTAATCCTAAACTCATGTCACCTAAACTAAACCTACACCTATTCCTAAATCCATTCACCTAGCCTAAACCTAGACCCAAACACGAAAACCAAACCCGAAACCCGATCCCGAACCCGAAAATCTAAACCTATCCACGAAACCTAATCCTAAACTCAAATCACCTAAACTAAACCTACACCTATTCCTAAATCCATTCACCTAGCCTAAACCTAGACCCAAACACGAAAACCAAACCCAAAACCCGATCCCGAACCCAAAAATCTAAACCTATCCCCGAAACCTAATCCTAAACTCAACTCACCTAAACTAAACCTACACCTATTCCTAAATTCATTCACCTAAACTAAACCTAGACCCAAACTCGAAAACCAAACCCGAAACCCGATCCCGAACCCGAAAATCTAAACCTATCCCCGAAACCTTATCCTAAACTCATGTCACCTAAACTAAACCTACACCTATTCCTAAATTCATTCACCTAAAGTAAACCTAGACCTAAACTCGAAAACCAAACCCGAAACCCGATCCCGAACCCGAAAATCTAAACATATCCCTGAAACCTAATCCTAAACTCAAATCACCTAAACTAAACCTACACCTATTCCTAAATCCATTCACCTAGCCTAAACCTAGACCCAAACACGAAAATCAAACCCGAAACCCGATCCCGAACACGAAAATCTAAACATATCCCCGAAACCTAATCCTAAACTCATGTCACCTAAACTAAACCTACACCTATTCCTAAATCCATTCACCTAGCCTAAACCTAGACCCAAACACGAAAACCAAACCCGAAACCCGATCCCGAACCCGAAAATCTAAACATATCCCCGAAACCTAATCCTAAACTCATGTCACCTAAACTAAACCTACACCTATTCCTAAATCCATTCACCTAGCCTAAACCTAGACCCAAACACGAAAACCAAACCCGAAACCCGATCCCGAACCCAAAAATCTAAACCTATCCCCGAAACCTAATCCTAAACTCATGTCACCTAAACTAAACCTACACCTATTCCTAAATTCATTCACCTAAACTAAACCTAGACCCAAACTCGAAAACCAAACCCGTAACCCGATCCCGAACCCGAAAATCTAAACCTATCCCCGAAACCTAATCCTAAACTCAAATCACCTAAACTAAACCTACACCTATTCCTAAATCCATTCACCTAGCCTAAACCTAGACCCAAACACGAAAACCAAAACCTATCCCCGATCCCGAACCCGAAAATCTAAACATATCCCCGAAACCTAATCCTAAACTCATGTCACCTAAACTAAACCTACACCTATTCCTAAATTCATTCACCTAGCCTAAACCTAGACCCAAACACGAAAACCAAACCCGAAACCCGATCCCGAACCCAAAAATCTAAACCAATCCCCGAAACCTTATCCTAAACTCATGTCACCTAAACTAAACCTACACCTATTCCTAAATTCATTCACCTAAACTAAACCTAGACCCAAACTCGAAAACCAAACCCGAAACCCGATCCCGAACCCGAAAATCTAAACCTATCCCTGAAACCTAATCCTAAACTCAAATCACCTAAACTAAACCTACACCTATTCCTAAATCCATTCACCTAGCCTAAACCTAGACCCAAACACGAAAATCAAACCCGAAACCCGATCCCGAACCCGAAAATCTAAACATTTCCCCGAAACCTAATCCTAAACTCATGTCACCTAAACTAAACCTACACCTATTCCTAAATCCATTCACCTAGCCTAAACCTAGACCCAAACACGAAAACCAAACCCGAAACCCAATCCCGAACCCAAAAATCTAAACCTATCCCCGAAACCTAATCCTAAACTCATGTCACCTAAACTAAACCTACACCTATTCCTAAATTCATTCACCTAAACTAAACCTAGACCCAAACTCGAAAACCAAACCCGAAACCCGATCCCGAACCCAAAAATCTAAACCTATCCCCGAAACCTTATCCTAAACTCATGTCACCTAAACTAAACCTACACCTATTCCTAAATTCATTCGCCTAAAGTAAACCTAGACCTAAACTCGAAAACCAAACCCGAAACCCGATCCCGAATCCGAAAATCTAAACATATCCCCGAAACCTAATCCTAAACTCATGTCACCTAAACTAAACCTTCACCTATTCCTAAATCCATTCACCTAGCCTAAACCTAGACCCAAACACGAAAACCAAACCCGAAACCCGATCCCGAACCCAAAAATCTAAACCTATCCCCGAAACCTAATCCTAAACTCATGTCACCTAAACTAAACCTACACCTATTCCTAAATTCATTCACCTAAACTAAACCTAGACCCAAACTCGAAAACCAAACCCGAAACCCGATCCCGAACCCGAAAATCTAAACCTATCCCCGAAACCTAATCCTAAACTCAAATCACCTAAACTAAACCTACACCTATTCCTAAATCCATTCACCTAGCCTAAACCTAGACCCAAACACGAAAACCAAACCCGAAACCCGATCCCGAACCCGAAAATCTAAACATATCCCCGAAACCTAATCCTAAACTCATGTCACCTAAACTAAACCTACACCTATTCCTAAATCCATTCACCTAGCCTAAACCTAGACCCAAACACGAAAACCAAACCCGAAACCCGATCCCGAACCCAAAAATCTAAACCTATCACCGAAACCTAATCCTATATTCAAATCACTTAAACTAAACCTACACCTATTCCTGAATCCATTCACCTAACATAAACCTAGACCCAAATATGAAAACCTAACCCGAAATCCAATCCCGAACCCGAAAATCTCAACCTATGACTAAACCTAATCCTAAACTCATGTCACTTAAACTAAACCTGACTCTAATCTTTGCATTGTAGATATGGATAAGAGTTGGATGCAAGCTAAGAATCGGTTTGGCCCAGAGTATAAAGAAGGTGTTAAGGAGTTCATGGAATTTGCGAGAGATCGGGCAGATTCAGGTAATAGAATTAGGTGTCCATGCCGAAAATGCAAGAACATGATTCACAAGACATTGGACAAAGTGGAAGATGATTTGTTCATAGTTGGGATTGACCAGGGTTACACTTGGTGGATTCATCATGGTGAAGACTTCCACCAAAGAGTTGAGGCCACTGAAGTCCTTGCTGACCCAATTGTGCGTAATGACGAGGATGAAGATATTGACGATATGCAAGATATCATTGGGGATGTGTTAAGGGGAACAATTGCGGATACTGATTTTGCAGCGACAAGTACTAGCCAGGATATTCCTCCTATGGGTGATGCCGAATCAGAAAAGTTTAGTAGGTTGTTGAGGGATGCGCAACGTCCACTCTATCCGGGGTGTCGGAACTTCTCCAAGTTGAATTTCCTTACAAGGTTACTTCATTTAAAGACAATAAATCGTTGGAGTAACAAATCGTTCGACATGTTACTTGGCTTGTTGAAAGAAGTATTACCTGAAGGTGAGACATTGCCTAAGTCTCATTACGAGGCAAAATCGTTAATGCGAGACTTGGGCCTTGGTTACATCCTCATACATGCATGTATAAATGATTGTGTATTGTATTGGAAAGAACATGAAAATGTTGAGGAGTGTCCACAATGTGGAGAGTCTAGGTGGAAATATGACGAAGCTAAGCGTAAGAAAATTCCACAAAAGGTGTTAAGGTACTTTCCATTGAAACCCAGATTACAAAGATTGTTTACGTCAAGCAAGACGGCTGAAGATATGAGGTGGCATAAGGAGAAACGCCTTCATGATGATAATACATTGAGGCATCCCGCTGACTCTGAAGCCTGACAACATTTTGATAAGCAATATGACTGGTTTGCAGAGGATTCTCGCAATGTTCAGCTAGGTCTTGCAAGTGATGGTTTTAATCCATTTGGTAATATGAGTAGCTCGTACAGTATGTGGCCAGTGATACTTATGCCCTACAATTTACCTCCTTGGTTGTGTATGAAGGAATCATTTTTTATGATGTCGTTGCTTATTCCTGGACCCAAGTCACCGGGGAATGACATTGATGTGTATCTCCGACCGTTAGTAGATGAGTTAAACGAGTTGTGGAGTCAAGGTGTCCAGACGTATGACACTTTTGCAGAACAGACGTTTCGATTGCACGCGGCGGTTTTGTGGACAATAAATGACTTCCCTGCATATGGAAATTTGTCTGGGTGGAGCACGAAGGGAAAGTTGGCTTGTCCTACATGTAGTACTGAGACTTGTTCATTGTCATTGAAGCATGGTAAGAAAACGTGTTATATGGGCCATCGTCGCTTCCTTCCGAGGGATCATAATTGGCGCAGGAAGACGGTAATCTTTGATGGCAAACATGATCATAGGCCACCACCGAAAGAACTATCTGCAGAAGATGTGTTACAACAGCTGAGTAACATTGAAGAAGTTAGATTTGGTAAGGCACCGCACTTGAAGAAGAGAAAACGTACAGTATTGGAGTACAACTGGAGGAAGAAGAGCATTTTTTTTGAGTTGCCTTATTGGAGTCATCTGAAATTACGACACAACTTGGATGTCATGCATATTGAGAAGAATATATGTGACAATGTCTTTGGAACATTGATGAACATAGAGAAGAAAACAAAAGACAGTTTTAAGGCTCGATTGGATCTACAAGCAATGGGTTTAAGGAAAGAGTTGCACTTGCAACCACATGGAAATTCATATACTATACCAGCAGCATGCTACACATTGACAAAACTAGAGAAAAAACGTGTATGTGAATGGTTGAACAAGGTGAAATTTCCAGACGGGTATGCATCGAATATCTCTCGGCGCGTCAACATTACGGACTGTAAGGTAACAGGAATGAAAAGTCATGACTGTCACGTCCTTCTTCAACGCCTACTACCGGTTGCGATTCGTGGATTCCTCAACAAGGATGCCAGTGCTACGCTGATTGAGTTGGGGATATTCTTTAAGGATTTGTGTTCGAAATCTTTAAATGTAGAGGTTATTAAACGACTGGAGAAGGATATTGTCGTAATCCTTTGCAAACTTGAAAGAATTTTTCCACCTGCGTTTTTCGATGTCATGGTACACCTAGCAATTCACTTACCGCACGAAGCGAAGCTTGCAGGCCCAGTACAATATCGTTGGATGTATCCGATCGAAAGGTGATAGAACAATGATCATAAAAAAATTTTCATTCCATAAACTACGTATATCCATGTTTTCATGTCTTAAACATATTGATTTTGTGTACAGATACCTTCACACATTAAAACAATATGTGAGGAATAAGGCACGTCCAGAGGGATCCATTGCTGAGGCGTACATTGATAATGAGTGCCTGACATTTTGCTCCATGTATCTTCGTGGCATAGAGACTAGATTCAACCGAGAAGATCGTAATGCCGATGCAGGGCAGGAGCATGAACAAGGACTCATATCTGTATTCGCACATAACGTCCGTCCTTTAGGATCGTCGACGTTTCAGGATATGGACCATCGGGATCTTGCGAAGGCGCGGTGGTATGTGTTGCATAACTGTGAAGAAATAGAGTCGTACTTGGAGTAAGTCTTCGCACATAATTATTGTATATCTACAGACAGTTTTAATCTCAAAATTTCTTGCTTACAACGTACTAATTGTGTATAGCGAACACATCGAGGAGATGAAGTCCCAATACCCTACAAATTATGATCGAATGCATCAGGATTTGTTTCCAGAATGGTTTGCAAAACGTGTAAGCTTAATTTACCTTCTATCTCACCACACTTACAATATTGTTGTATTGCACAATATTTACACGTAATTTTAAATGCCTAAACGTACATTTATATTCTGTACGTGATGATAGATGAAGATGTTGCGCGCTAGCAACTCTGCGGATGCATCTGATGCGCTCTACTCACTGGCGTGTGGCCCTGATAGACGTGTATCTAGATATACAGGTTGTATTGTAAACGGGATTCGGTTCCACACTGAGGAGCGTGAGAAATATAGGACCACACAAAATAGTGGTGTGGTTGTGAAGGGAACACATGATGAGGTCTAAATTGATTTTTATGGCGTTTTGACGGATATTATTGAGCTGAGTTATTGTATGAGAAAGCGGGTGTACTTATTTAAATGCGATTGGTGGGACATTGGAAATAAAAAGTTGGGAATACAGACTGATAATTACTTCACGAGCGTAAATTTATCTCGGAAGTGGTTTAAAGATGACCCATTTATCATAGCCGGCCAAGCCGAACAAGTATTCTACCTCGCTGACACCAAGTTAGGCGGCTCTTGGCACGTGGTGCAGAAAATAAAGCCCAGGAACATATTTGACGTTCCCGAAGTAGACGTTGAAGATAACGATGAAGGGAGTAATAGAACGTCGTCAGTTGAACAAGCATACCAAGAAGACATGCCATCTTGGGATAGAGGGAATGATCCAAATGTTGATATTGATGTGGTGCAATTGAATAGAGATAATGTGCCACCTGATCATGTTGATGCCTCAATCATAAATGACATTGTTAGAGATGATAGCGCTTTCATCGATGACAACGTTGCAGACGATGAAGAGGAAATTCTGATCAGCGATAGTGATGGTGAAGAAGAAAAGTCCTAAGCGATAATGATTCAGACGACGATTATTAAATATATACAAGATTTACATGTAATTTTTCAATTCGATTAATTTGATTATTACATGTATATATGTTTTACAAGTCATGATTTTTTTCCTGAATTGACTTGTTGATAATCTACATTTACAGTTAAGTCACTTTCTGATCATGTCCTCCACAAACTGGAGCGTAGCGGAAGCACGCAGCATACTTCATCAGCTGTTGCGGATGGACTTTCCGGCCCTATATTCTTCTGGTAGGGCCAGAGAGATACCCGGTCTGGTCGAGAAATGTAGGGAGGAAGACGATGACTCAGATGAAAGATTATACAATCTCAAAGAAATTCCGGACCTGATTGAGGAATATAATCGCGGAAAACTTCGTATGGAAGATGCGACATTATTACTTGCACATCTGAATGGAGTCCCGAGAGATCAGATTTCTCCTATTGTGACTGGCATGTTGGCTATAACAATGTCGAGTGCTTCACACAGCATCGAATATACACCTGCAGCGTACGATAACTTACGCAGGGAGTATTTCGGATAGTTGATCCGAAGTTGATTTGTATTACAATGAGATATATGTATTTAATATAGAATGACAATGTGTAATGGATTTTTCAACTTTTATATTCTGTTTACGATTTTATTATATTCTGTTTACGGTTTTATTATATCCTGCTTGCATTATAGTGTAATGGTCTAATCATATTTTTATCATTTCTCTAAGCATAAGCACAAATTCACTCTGCAATGATGTTCATAAACTTGCATTGACATTGTTTAAATTTATAAGTTTGTATTTCAGATATATTCAGTCATGGCACCAGGTGGGAGATCAGGTCGTTCGCGCACTGGATCTACCCCTTCCACCCGTGATGCGACGCAGACAGCATCGACGTCGCACGGTGCATCACAGTCATCTGATCCTTCGGTTCAGCATACACCGGGCACTGCATGTAAGTCTAGACATTTATTTAGTGATTTCTGTTTATATTGTTACTTACATATATCTTTTCGCAGCAGCATCTTCTACCAGCCGACGAGGACGTGGACCCACGCGTGGGTTAGTTTTAGAGCGACTTACGCGTGAGGGTAGGGTGGCAGTAGAGTTCCCACAGGACTGCCTTAGACCTGTTGGGGACAGTGCCAGATTGTTTACGTCTGAGGTCGGTGTCCTATGCCGATCTCTGATCCCCGCCACCACCCCCCGTTGGACTGACGTGACAGATGATGTGCGACAGCTCATCCGTCAGCGCCTTCAGGTAAAGTTTAGTAAATTGAAATTTTCTTTTGTGAAAGTTCATTTACGGTTAAGTCCTATTGTTAATAAGTTTATTCCCTTAATTTATTATTTACGAAACTGCAGGATAAATTTGAATTCGATTTGAATGTTCCCTACATTTCTCATGCCGTCGACGACATGATTAGGGAGCGGTTCAAGGAGTACCGCGGAGAGTTGCACCAGCAGTACAAGCGGTGCAGGACACACGATGAGGCCGTACAGTCCGCACCGCCACACGTTAGTATAGACGACTGGCGGATACTCTGCGAGAGATTTTCGTCGGAGGCTTTTCAGGTAATATTTACATGTACGATATCTTACGGTAACAATTAAATTCGCAATTAATTTCGCAATTAATAGAAATGTATTTTGTATAATGTGTTCAGAAGAGGAGCAGAATAAATTCTGCGAACAGGGAAAAGTTACAAGTGAACCACGTAGCTGGTTCAAAGTCATTTGTACGACATCGTTACGACATGGTAAGAAATTATTGATGATTATTAAGTTAATATATTATTTTGATTGGCATTTATTATAAGTCTTTTTTCCTTTCGATTGCGCAGCGGGATTCTGTCACCGGCCAGGAGCCTGGACCAGTAGACCTCTATAGAGGGACTCACTGTCGGTAGGCGACGGGATCTTGGGTTCATCCTAGAGCCAGTGAGCATTGGGTAAAAATCTTTACTTTGTTAAATTTAATTGCGCATTGATTGATAATAATGTCATTCATGTCATTTTTTATGAAATTTCATATCTTTTCATTACAGGCGGCGATGGACACCATACGCAGTCAGCCCACTCCCGATGGTAGTCAGCGGAGTGAGCCAGAAATCCTGAGCGAGGTGCTTGGCACCCGTTCTGGATATGTGCGTGGGCTTGGCCATGGTGCTAAGCTCATGGCACAAACTAGAGCTGGCTCCAGCCGATCCGTAGCTGGTGAGAGCGCTCAACGCCGAGCTGACATCGCAGAGAGAGAGGTTCAGCAGCTACGGGTCGTCGTCGATGGGATTCGGGAGCAGCTGGAGAGGCAGAGGGAGGAGGAGGAGAGGCGACGGGAAGAGCAGGAGAGGAGGATTGAGGAGTTGCGGCAGGAGCATGAGCGACGGATGCAGGAGATGTTTCAGGCTCTCGCTGCACTCCTTGGCGCCGATGCCCCGCCACCTCCCCCACCTCCGCCTTCATCTTCCTGATTATTTTTTTTAATATACGACTTTTAACTTGTATATATTTGTGTGTGAATGAATATTGTTTGTTTGTGGATGTGGAATGGATTATTTGTGTATGGATGATGTACTTTTTGTTTGTTTGTATGTTTGTGGATGTGAGTAGGATTCAAAATGTATAGGTTTTTTTACAGGTGTATATCAGGAATTTTCCTGAATTTTTGAAAACAAATAAAACCGAGACAGGAAAAACTTTTACCGACGAAATATTTCGTCGGTAAAAGAAAGGAAAAACTTTTTACCGACGAAATATTTCGTCGGTAAAAAATTCTTAGGTGCTTTTACCGACGAATTATTCCGTCGGTAAAAGTTTTATCATGTTTTTACCTACGCATTATTTCGTCGGTAAAAAGTTTTTTGTTTCTTTTACCGACGAAATATTTCGTCGGTAAAAGTTTTAACGTGTTTTTACCTACGCATTATTTCGTCGGTAAAAGTTTTTTCACCGACGTATCATTTTCAATGCCGACAAAATTCATATGTTTGGCCGACGAATAATTTCGTCGGTAATAGTTCAATTATTACCTACGAAAAAATTATTTCGTCGGTAAAAACCTTTACCGACGGCCTTTCTGCGACGATGTTAGCCGCGAAAAATTTCGTCGGGAAAAACATTTCCCGACGAAACTTTACTGATTACCGACGAAATCATTCGTCGGTAAAAATGGAACTTTTTGTAGTGTTAAAGGAGTTCTCACCTTATGATTTTCGGCCTATTAAAAATATATGATTGATGAAAGAATAGCAAAAGGACACTCATTCTCGCTCTTTCCTCTCTCTCTCTCTCTCTCTCTCTCTTTAATTCGTGGGTGGGGGTTACCTCTAGCTAGGAGAGGCCCTATTTATAGAGGTAGGGTCGGAATTAGGGTTTTAGGAAGCTACACCATCTTCGGATGAATGGTTGCGGTTTAAGGTAGAAATACATGATCTTTTGAGTCGTTTTGAAAACTGTACACAACATAATTTGAGGAGAGATTCCACATATTTGTTAAGTTAAGTATGAGCTATAAAATGGCTGTGACAGATTTTGGAATGAGACCCACTAAGTGATGAACGGTCCATGAGAAGAAAATAGAAAATAATGAGATTATAATTAGAAACTTT
The DNA here is from genome assembly GCA_003013855.2 of Liriodendron chinense. Classification (NCBI taxonomy): domain Eukaryota; kingdom Viridiplantae; phylum Streptophyta; class Magnoliopsida; order Magnoliales; family Magnoliaceae; genus Liriodendron; species Liriodendron chinense. The sequence continues at coordinate 227,665 of ML058367.1, forward strand.
TGAAATGACAGTTTATCAGATAATCGGACACCTAAGGTTTAGATGGGTCCAATGGGGCATGTGGAACCCACTAATCAAATCAACAGAGCCGTTTGATAGGTTTCTAGTGTAAGAGAAGGTTTTAGAGAATTTCTACACAAGGTGGGAGAAACTTCCATTTTTGAGGTGATTCTCCACGTTGAGTAGCTAGAAAGGATCTTAGGATCCTCTAGAAGCTTTTCTAAGTTCCCATGCAAAGATGTTTCCCGGATTGGAAGATCCAAGTTTCCAACGATTGGAAGGGAAGAGGAGATCGGGTTGGATTCGCGATGAAATGAGATGAAATTTAGTATGAGGGGGTTTTGATGGTCTAGAAAGAGGATAGGCGGTTCAGATCTTCGAAACAACCCCCAAAAGGACGGCTTGGACGGTCAGTAGTGACAGCGAATGCACAGCGCATACACTGTATAAAACCTCGCGGGGCCTGACGAGGGCCGGTCAGCCCAGACAGCGGGTTTAGCCACGGTGGGTCCCATTGTGATGTATATATGAAATCCACTCCGACCAATAGGTTAGCAGCGTAGTTTTAGGTGGTGACACAAAAAATTGGCCAGATTCGAGATCGGATGGCCCACTTATAGACCAATTTCTAATTTACCTATTTGGAGGATGATTGGAGGGCTGAAATTCGACGTGTATAGTTAAAATGTGCCCAAACACTTATGTTTAGGGTTTTGCATCTTAATGATCACTGAAAATTAGTGTACTTAAAAACGACAGGTTAACTTAAGATTAACTAATGGCATTTTTGTAATTATCGTAAATCTTCAAGTTTAGTGAAATTTAACTCTTTTACGTTGTTAATGAGGTCATTCTAAGCAACTTTAATAAATGATACTTCATTTGATCTCCTAAGGATGTCCCGTTATTCAAATTTCAATATTAACGGTCGATATTTAATATAAAAAAGTAGAAATAAATTTTAGAAAATTTTTAAAATAACTAAGGTAAATCCGGGGCATTATAACCTCGCATCGGGATCCATCGGGTGGGATCAAAGATCCTAGGGCCAAACGCAGGAAAAGAGTGAGTGCACGAATAAACATCTAGAATTTATCCGATATTACTCCTTCATGCTTGTAGAGGCTAAAAAAAGGGTACACGTCCATTTCTATCCCAATCGGACTCAGTATACCCTGTATCAAATGTCATCGGGTGGGATCAGAGACACTAGGCCAAATCGCCGAGTAAACTCGATTGGGCCCACTATCAATGTATGTGCTTTATCCACGCCTTCCATCCGTTTTGTCAGCTAATTTTAGTGGTTTAGACAAAAAAAACTTAGTATATCTGAAGCTTTTATCAACCATTGAAACCTTGCTGGGGCCCACCAAAAATGGGAATAATCATTTCGAGTATTGAAACCTTGCTAGGGCCCACAATGCTCCTTATTTTTCATCCAAGCTCTTCATAAGATCACAATTAAGGACATAGTTGAAAGGAAAATAAAACTTTCATCTTCATCCACAACCTTTGTGGCCCACAAGAAATTGGCAATGGTACATTCAATTCACACTATATTGTGTGGTGTGGTCAAATTCAGATCTTCATATGCGTCTCTTTTGGGCTAAAGCCATGAATTTATATGGTAAAGTCGATGGACGGAGTGGATAGAACAGATAAATCATCGTGGACCCCCTATAGCTGATACATCCAACCCACACAGTTTACTTAGTATGTGAGGGGGACCCGTACGTGAGATAAACTTATCTGTACACAATTTGATTTTGCTACTGAATGACGTCATCAACTTTTGTGGAGCCCCCAGTGATGTGTGTGCTCTATCCACACCGTCCATCTGTTTGGTGTAATTATATTAGGACAGGAGCCAAAGATTCAGCCAGTTTGAAATCTCAAGTGGACCCAACAAAGAAAATTGTCTCCTTTGTTTTAATGGTCCACAGAATAACAACTATTCAGACTTCCTTGGCCCAAATTACATAACGGATCAGCCTCATTTTTTGTAGAATGATACCCAAGAAAATAGATGGACGGTGTCGATCCCAGAAAATAATCAAGGTGGGCCCCACTTTACTTGGCAAGGTTACGTCAGCTTGAAATAAAAATCTGCATGCGTTTAGATAATTTGCGCCGCGAGTATCTTCTCTAACTTTTGAAAATGACAATTGCACCCTTCGGGAAAACACGGAAAACGGACGAGTGGTGTGTACATTTTGACCTCTGATGTGGCCCACCTAGACGTTGGATAGAATCCATTCCGTCTATCTGTTTTGAAAGACCACAGTAGCATAGGAATTTAAAAGTCAGGAAGATCCAAAATTCATGCCTGCCATACCACATGAAACAGTGGGGACTGAATGCTGGGCAGTGATAGAAGTTTTTTTTCTCTTTAATCAGGATGTTATTCATTCCGAAAGTTTATCTGAGTGGTAATAATTCTATGAACGGTTTAGATGGTATATGAACATCATAGTCAGCTCCAGAAAGGTTTCAACAGTGGACGCAGTTGTTCCTATTGTTTTGTTGGTATGCCCAACTTAATTTTGGATATGCCTGATTTTTAGAATCCTGTCCTCTTTCAGAACAGATGTACAGAGTGGATTTTTCATGTCACAGGCAATCAGCTCCCTACGGTGATACTCCGGTAGATTGTGATGCTACATATGCGGTCACAGTTGTAACTTGGCATGTAAAAACTGAGCCATTCAATATGTGGGACCCAGTTTAGATGGACCGTAATCTCAAGATCAGATTTGATGGACAATCCTAACCATTGATTCATGCATACGTGTTTGCTGGACTCATATCAAGCTACTATTTTATTTCCACCGTCCATTAAATGTCGAGCAACTGCTTAGTTAGGCTGTTAAGTGAGTGCCACTTTCGGTTCATAATCCATCTAAATTGGGCCCCACCCATTTAATAATGCAAGTAACTTGTATTCATGATTAGGATTTCTTAGAGCCCGTGTATCAACCATCACACTCTGCTAGATTATCAAAGTTCTCTTTACCTTCATTGATTGCAGAAAATCTTTTTATACAAATAGTTTATGATTAGGAAGATTAGCGATGATTAGAGCAGGAATGACCTCCTTCAGTCCAACTAAAAAAAGACTACTTATGCTTATGACCATACTCTTATGTTAGTTTGGCAGCATTTAAAAGTGTGGCGATTCATCATACTCACATGTGGAAATGATGCACAGCCATTGAACCGTCCAAAATTTGTGGTCCCATTATGGATGTTGCATATATATAAAAAAGAACACCCTGGTCAATCAATCCTAACCATCCAATTAATGTCCGTGAAATGGATGGTTAAAAGTAAAAGGGTGAGTTGCCCAAATTCGAAGTGAAAATTGGATGGTTAATATTATTTCCAAATACAGTTTCTTTGTTATGGTCCATCCACAGTTGGGACAGCAATGTGTGCGTTGATGGTCTAGATTGATATACCACTATGCCATGTGTGCGTTTGAGTAGTCCCAGCCCGTTGGGCCTTCAGGCATGGTCCATCACAGGAGAAGCTCAGGCCACGACTCCGAAGGTAGTCTACACTCCTATGCTAGTCCATCACCATTTTGAAATGGGGAGCGGAATAGGCCAGACCCCAGATCCACCTAGGTGCGTGGACCCTGACTCTGGGGTTTATAGTGATGTATGTGCCTTAAATCCACACCGTCCAACCATTTTGAAAGTTCATTTTAGAATATTATCACCATATAAAGTTGACTCAAATCTTAGGTGGACCACACTACAGGAAATAGTCATAATTGAATCCCCATCATTAAAAACTTCATAAATTCCACCGAAATGTTTATTTACCATCCAACCTGTTGATAAGGTCACAAACACCTAGATGAAGAGACAACACAAATATCATCTTGATCAAAAGCTTTTGTGGCCCACAAGAAGTTTTTAATGGTCAATTGCCAATGTTTCCTGTACTATGGTCCAATAGCATGTCCTCCATTCAATAATCAAACAATCTAGTAAGTATTAAAAAATAATAAATAAATAAAAACAAGAGATTAAACACTAAGGTCATGAGTTCAAGTACCCATTGTAGCGTGTGTGGGTGTGAGGACGTGTGCGTACTTAAAATATAAAATAAAATAAAAGTATGATTTTCTATTCTTGATACATCTAAGAGAGATGATCCGGTTGAGCCCGGAATAATATAGAGATTGTTTGTGTTAAAAAAAGGATGGTGCATATATCTATAATTACACCAATCAAGCAATGTTAACCATCCAATTGATGTCTATCAAATGGGTGGTTAAAAGGGGGGAAAAAAAAAGGTGAGTGGTCCACGTTTGAACAGCAAAATCAGATGGCTTATCAGCATAAGTTTTGGGTTATTCTCCATCCAGACACTCTGGCGGGTTATGCTCCATCCACGCACAGTGGGCTGATATTTGTGTTTTACCTTCATCCAGGTATGCATGATCTGAGGTTATATGGTAAATAAGCCTCATGGTTAGCCCTAGGAAGGTCTCAACAACAGTTTGTTCAATCCCCACTGATTTATCTAGTGTGGTCCACTTGAGCTTTGGATGTACTTTATTTTTGGGCTCATCCTCTAAACTTATTTGAAAAAATTGATGGATGGTGTTGATCTGGGCTGGGAGAAGTTCCACACATTAAAAGTTGCCCTATAGGCAATGTATTGCGGAGAGAGAAATTCAGAGTATTTTGTGAGCTAAAGTTATTGGAAATGACATGGACCAATGAAAATTGCTGGCAATGAATTCCCTCTGCTTTCAATACAGACAATCCCCGCCATCCATCCTATTTTGCCACCCCATTTTAGGGCATGAACTAAAAAATGAGTGCGGATCGTCCATGCTGAAGGCACAAGAAATTCCAGCACCATTGCTTTTCATTGGTCGACATCATTCTAGAGGACTCTGGCTGACGAGATACGCGGGATTTCTCTCTCCCAAATACACGCGTGCCACACAACATCATTTTTAATGTGTGAAACTTCTTTGGGTCCCACAATGATTTATGTTTCATATCCACGCCGTCCATCAATTTTTACATGTGATTCTAGAGCATGAGCCCAAAACCGAGGCACATCCAAAGCTCAAGTAAACCTAGTCAAAGAAAGTAGCCAAGATTGAATGGAAACTGTTGACACCTTCCTAGGGTCTACTGTTACGTTTACTTTTTATTTTCTAACCTATTAATAATGTTACACATACCTTCATAAAGGGAAAACACAAATATAAGTTTGATTAGAGTCTCCTATGGCCCCAAGAAGTTTTCAACAGTAGGCCTTCAATTCAGACTGTTTTTGTAATGTGGTCTGGTTGAGCTTGACTCTGCTTCATTTTTTGTCTAGTTCCATAAAATGATATGAAAAAATGGCTCGACGGTGTGGATCTGATAAATACATCATAATAGGGCCCACTGAAGTTTCACATGTAAAATATACTTTTGGTTTTCTTCTCTCATGGGAATGTGCTGCACCACGTGAGGATATTAGGTGTAGAGCCGCACATGAGCCAAGCTAGATCGAAAAGCTCGCTTGGCTTGGCTCGTTTAAGCTCGGCTTGGCTTGGCTTGTAGCCCAGTTTGACCAAGCTCAAGCTCGATTTAGGAAGCTTGTTTGAAAACAAGCCAAGCTCAAGCACGAGTGAGCTTGGCTCGAAGTTTGTAAATCGAATAAGGTTCGATCGGCTTGAGCTCGTGTATATATATAAAGTTATACAATAAAATAAAAACTTAAAAGTCTAAACCCTTACTTGACCCCACTGCCCTCTCATTTGTCATTTCCCTCTCACTCTCTCAAAACCCTACCGAACCCTAGCCCGCCGCGCCCCCTGCCCGACTGCCCCTGCCCCTCTCTCTCTCTCTCTCTCTCTCTCTCTCTCTCTCCGGGCAGCGAATGCCCGAGTGAGTCCCGACGCCCGAGTGGCCGCATCACACCAAGCGAACGAGTGAGTCCCAACTCCTGACTCCTGACCCAGCAGGTAGCAGCGAATGCAGACGGAATGCATGCGGCACACCTCCCAGGCCGTTAACAAGGACCAGGTAGGCTTTTTTTTTTCTTTCTTTTTTTAATTTTTAATTTTTTTTTTTTTTTTTTTTTTTTTTTTTGAAATAGAGAATGCCAAATATGGGGTTTTTTTTTCTTCTTTTTTTTTGGGGGGGGGGGGGGGGGGGGGGGGGGGGGGGGGGAGGGGGTTTTGGGGTTGGATTAGGGAAGCCGTCGGCTCAGCTGGTTGGGTTGGGTTGGGGTCAGCGGTTGGGTTGAGTCAGGTTGGTGGGTCTTGTAGGTAGGGTTTGGGTAACTAGGTTGCCAGGGTTGGGTAGAATGCCAAATTGTTTTAGTTTGTAGTTATACGCTCATATATATATATATATATATATATATATATATATATATATATATATATATATATATACAAAGTTTGGCTTGGCTTGGCTTGGCTCGATGAGCTCGATAGGCTTAGCTCGATCGGCTCGACCAACAAGCCTACCTCGAGCGGCTGTTTTAAGCTCGATGCTCAAGCCAAGCCAAGCTCAAGCTTAGTGGGCCACTAATCAAGCCAAGCTCAAGCTTTGTAAAGCTCAGCTTGAGCTCGGCTCGTGTGCAACTCTAATTAGGTGAGAACCCGGCCTCACCCAACACCGTGCGGCCCTTACAGTGGTGCCCACCTTGACATGTGTATTCTATATCCACCCCATCCATTCGTTTTTTTAGATCATTTTAAAGAATTATCCAGAAAATGAAACAGTGGTGGCTTACCATTACCTATGCCATAGGAAACAGTGGTGAGTTACCAATAATGGGCCACAAAAGTTTTGTATCAAGCTGATATATGTTTTTCCTCTTCATCTAGGCTTATGTGAACTTATCTAAGGTAATCCCTAAGAAGTTTTTAATAGTAGAGTATTCAATCACCACTTTTTCCTAGAGTATGGTCCACCCGATAATTGGATATTCTTAAATTTTAGTAGAATGATCTAAAATGATTTGAAAAAATCAGACGGACGGAGTGGATATGGAATGAACAAATCAAGGTGGGCCCCACGGTAAGGGTTGCACCGTCTTGGGTGATGCCCAAGTCTCACCTAATCCGCTCCCTTGCATCACACAGCAAGCACCGGAGGTGTGAAATTTACATGGGCTCCACAATGATGTATTTGTTAGATCCACACTGTCAATTCATTTTTTCAGATCATTATAGGCTATGAACCCAAAAACAATGTAGATTCAAAGTTAAAGTGTACCACATCATCGAGGACATTAGGAATTGATGCTACCATTGAAAACTTCTTGGGGCCACAAAATGCTCTTATCAAGCTGATATTTTTACTTTAACTTCATCTAGGCATGTGTGATCATATGAACAAGTCAAATGGAAAATAAGCCTCAATGTTGGCCCTAAAAAAGTTTCAACGGAAGTTTGTTCAATCCCCACTGCTTTATGTGGTGTGATCCACTTGATGTTTGGATGGACCTTGTTTTTGGGATCTTGCTCTAGATTTATCTGGAAAAATTAATGGACGGTATAGATTTAACAAAAAAATCATGGTGGGACTCGGAAAAAGTTTCACGCGTTAAAAGTCAGTTGGGTAGTTAGCAATGTATGTGGGAGATGAATATCTGGCGTATCTTGGTAGACGGAGTCGGACGAGGATTAGCTATTGAGTAGCTATCTCGCTACTGAAGTGACGTCACCAACTTATGTGGGCTCCACCATGATGTATGTGTTGTATCCACACTGTCTATTCATTTAGATAGATCATTTTAAGGCACGTTTTGAAGAATGAGACAGATGTTCGCTCGCCTCAAGTGCAAGGCTGCGATGTACTAATAAATCTCGATAAGACCGAGGTCGATCCACAGGGAAGTAGAGAACAACTTCTAGATTATTCCAGCAACTAGGATTTCAACAATTTAGAGGTTTCAATTGAGATAATTATGCTAAAACAATAACTTAAGAAAAACAGTTATTAAAGGCACTAAGGCTTTCAAGGATCCACTTGTAGTAATCCCATGTCAATCCAATCAATCCAAGCATGATACACAACTAGATTTGAAGTCCTATCTCTCATCTAGTTAGAAGATAAAGCATTAAACACATTCAATCCCATTCAAGTTAAACTTCCAAGTTCTAGTCCCATTCAACCACATGTAGAATTTGAATTCATAGCTTTCGGAGTAACAGCCATGCCTATGGACTATGGCATGCTCAAGGGTTACCATAATTCGAATCTAATCAAGCAAAATATGATAATCTCAGAGAATTGCAAGGAATCCATGTCCGGAGCACATGAACTCTCATAAAACTTCTAAAAATATCGACTTTAAGAACTAGAACATTCAAAATTCGAACTTGAAGGAAAGCTACTTGAATTTAACTGAATTAAATATGAAATTGGCTACAAGCTTCACCTCTCAACCTTAGCTCAGAGAGTCTAGCCAAGCATTGTCATGCTACAACTAGAACTCCTAAAGGAAAACTAGAAAACATAAAAACTCGAAATTTGAAGGGTTGCAAACGCTCTACGATGGCTTCCTTCCTCTCTCACGAAGTTCCTTAGCTTCTATGATGCCCTAGGAAGAGACCCTAGGTGTCCTTTTATAGTGGGGAAGCTCCCTTGCGTTAGAAACATCCAGAATTTGCGTAAGGTTACACAATGCGCAGAGAAAATCAGATCCCAAAATAGAAACTGCCTTTTTTTACACATGGCAGACCGGTCACGGCCAGTCGGACTGGGCTAGCCGACCGGTCTTGACTAGTCGGACTGGTCAGTTTGAACGTCAAGCGTGCACAGATAGATTGCCGACCCATTGGCCGACCGGTCCTGACCGGTCGGACCAACTAGTCCTTTGTCCAGTAAACTTCAAGGTGGCCGGCAAGTTTTCTTTGGTGGGGTTCACTTGCGCTTTTGATCTATCTCATTCTTTAGATAATACCCTAAATTGATCTCTCCAAATAGATGGACGGTGTAGATACAACACATACATCACAGATTCACAGTGGTCCCTACAGAAGTTGGTGACGTCACTTCAGTAACAAGATAGCTACTCAACCTGTAAGTAGCTATTCCGCGTCCGATGGAGTCATCGGAAATGACATGGACTAATGAGAAGCAATGGCGCTGGAACTTTTTGTGCCTTCAACACAGATGATCCGCACTCCTAAAAAAAAAAATGCAGATACAAAGGTCAAGTGGACCACGCTAAAGAAAACAGTAGGGATATTTGAGTGCCCACCGTTGAGAATATACATGGCAAGTTCGTCACAGACAACAACCAAGAAGTTTTCAACAGTAGGCGTTCAATCCTCGTTGTTTGTTTTCTATGGTGTGGTTCACTTGGCCTATGGAGTCTAGATCAAATTTTTTTTTACTCATGAAATAAAATGAGCTGCAAAAGTGATGCATGGTGTGGATAAAACATACATGATGGTGGGTCCCTCAGAGCTTGGGCCATGTGTGCCGCGTGGATATTCATATGCCGTGTGCAACGGGAAATCCACGTGCATGCGTACCAAAGTCATACTTTTTAGCACCTCTCTGGCATTTGTTTTGGGTGGGGGAATTTTTCATATGAAACCTGCCTTTTTAGCTTTTAAACTATTTCCCACACCCCTCTACCTATTTCAAATACGTCCTATGGCTGCTCTCGGTAACAGATACCCAACCGATGCAGCTGTTAACTATGAAGAAGTCCATCTTAGCCCAGTTGACAGCAGAAATTACTGTTGAATCCCTTCTCATGGTTTTTACCTTGCCAGACACTCCCACTACAAGAAAAAAGGTCTTTAGCCTCACTTTAGCCCAGAAAGTGAAGGTCGCCCCACCGGCCACCATGATGTCTGCGACAAATCCACTCAATCCATTGGAATTTCATGTCATTATAAAATGACATGTGCCAAAAAAAGGAGGCCATATTGTTAAAACATTCGTCGGATCATAGATTGTTTGTGACAAATATACCTCATCCATTCGTGTTTCCATATCATTTTAGGGAATGACCCAAAAATGAGGCAGATCCAATGATCAAATGGGCCACACAATATAAAACAGTGGGATTGAACACCCACCGTTGAAACATGTTGGGCGATTGAGGGGCCCACTTTTCAATAGGTTGGATGGAAAATAAACATTCCAGTGTCCCCCATGAAGTTTTTAATGGTGGGGATTCAATCACTAGTATTTCATGTGATATGGTCCACCCAAGATTTGGATCTGCTTCAATTTTTGTGATAATGCCCTACAATGAGCTTTCGATATGCATGGACAGTGTAGATGTAAGGTACATACGGAAGTGGATTGGCTGGTGCACCCTACACCAAGGACGTTGCTGGTGTAGGGACGTGGCATACGCAGAGCAAGTGCGCAGTCCTCGAGAACGGTTCAAAGAAGATTAAGGCTCTATAGACCCCACAATGATGTATTTAGTATATCCAAACCGTCCATCCATTTGGCGAGATCATTTTAGTGCATGATACCTAAAATGATTCATATCCAAAACTCAAATGGACCACACCAATAAAGGCAGTGGGGACAATAATTCTCACCGTTAAAAAATACCTAGGGTCCACCATGATGTTTATTTGTCATCCAAATTGTTCATAAGGTCACACGGACCTGGATGAAGGGTAAAAATAAATATCAGACTGATCCAAAACTTCTGAGACCTCCAAGAAGATTTCAATGGTATACGTTCATTATCCCACTGCTTTCTACTGTGTGGTCCACTGGATCCTTGGATCTGTCTTATTTATTGGGTCAAGCCTTAAAATGATCCCAAACCATGGACAAACCGTTTGGATATAATAAGTACCTCATGGCAGGACCCACAGAATTTGATGGCATTACTACACCAGCAACCTCGCTGGTGTAGGGTGCACCAGCCAATCCGCTTCCGGTACATACATCACAGTGTCGGGCGCGTATCAGCCAGTCCCACTGGGACTGGCATAAAGGGGGGTTTCAAATCTCCATGGTCCCACCATGATGTATGTGTTTTATCCACGCTGTCCATCTCTTTTTCGGTCTTATTTTAAGGCATGAGGCCAAAAATTAGAAAGATCCAAATCTCAGGTGGACCACACCAAAGGAAAATAGTGGGGATTGAAGGTCCAATGTTGAAAACATTTTGGGGGCCACGGAAGTTTGGTATCAAGCTGATATTTTTTTTTTTTCCTGGATGAAGGTCTATGTGATCTTATCAAGAGGTTGGCTGGCAAATAAAAATTACAGTGGGCCCTAGGAAGATTTTAATGGTGGATGTTCAATCCCCACTGCTTTCCTGTGGTGTGGTCCACCTGAGATTTGGATCTGTATCATTTTTGGGCTAGTGCCTTAAAAAAAGACCAAAAAATAGATGGAAGGCGTGGATAAAACACATACATCATAGTGGGGCCCACAAAGATTTGAAACCGCCCCTCATGCTAGTCCCAGTGGGACTAGCTGATCCGCGTCCCCACAGTGGCCCCACAATTGGGGATCCACGGACCTCAGTGGGTCCAGGGATCCACCCAAACCGCGCCCATTCTTTTCTATCCGGGAAAGCTGCCAGCAGTTGGGGATGTGACATTTGAATGATTAATGAAACTCTACCTACCATATGTAGGGCTCTAGTGGGCCACACAATTGAAAACAATGGAAAGGGGTTGTCTCTCGTTCAAAACTTTCTACTTTCTAGGCTCCAATGTGTGGTTTATATATAATCCAAACTATTAATAAAGTGGCCTAACTATTCATATGGTCATTACCACTGGGATGAATTGAAAGAACCAATATATTATATTAACCCCATCCAAAGCTTATGCAGCCCCACAAATGTCTCAATAGTGGGTGTACAATCTCCATTATTTTTTGTTGTGTGGCCCACTTGAGCTTCCTATCAATCTCTTTTTTCGACTCATGCAATAAGAGGATTTGGAAAACATGTGAAAGGGGTGGATTTCTCAAAAATACTATAGTGGCCCCACCTGGATTGGGATTCTTAACATGAACTTCACTTTGTCTGCTATTCTTAAGTATTTTAAATGAAGGGCATTTTTGCCTTTTTCAAAATATGATATTGGAGCCGTACGCATTGCAATGGCTTACTTCTTCTGGCGGTTAAATTGAAAAAGTAGCAAAAAGGTAGGTGGATTATTTTAAATAACTTAAAGGTAGGCTTTGTTTCGTAAATAGAATAAATGGTTGGCAGGTTTTATTAAATAACTCTTAAAAAGGTCTTGTAAGTTGGACGTTAAATAAACATTACGATGGGCCAAAGAAATTTGTAATGGTAAACATTCAATCATCACTGTGTTCTGTTCTGTGGTGTGGTCCACCTGAGATTTAAATCTATCAAATTTGTGGGCTCATACCCTAAAACGATTATGGTGTGGATAAGAACATAATTATGGTGGAACCATGGAGCTTTTCCGACATCGACCAATGATAAGCTATGGCGCTGGATTTTCACAGACGATCCATATGGGAGTAAGTCATACTTTTTAGGACGCGAATTAGCTACTGACAGGTTGAGTAGTGAAACTTGCTACTGAAGTGATGTCACCATGGTTTGTGGGCCTCCGCGCATGATGTATCTGTTGTATCCACACCGTCCATTCATTTGGAATTTCCTGTACAAGGCTTTCGCAGGCAATCCGCGGTCCCGTCTCTCTCTCTCTCTCTCTCTCTCTCTCTCGTAAAAGTAACATCAACCTTCGTGACATGAATCGTCTGTCATATTTTTCATCTCAGTAAGCGTAAGAGAAGCGTGAGTAGCATCTTAACCTTCTCCTATAAATACCCATCCATCTTAAGTTCTTAACAGACCATAAGCAACAGCAGCCATGGCCATACATAAATTTCTCTTCCTTCCTTTTCTCCTCTTTTTCCTACCCTTTCTTACTTCCCATGCACCATCATTTGTAACAGCAGCAACATCACCCGCAGTCTCAGAAGCAGAGGCTCTCATGAAATGGAAAGCTAGCCTCTCGTCAGCACAAGCTCTCCATTCATGGTCTTTTCCTCCTCCTAATTCTAGCACCACCACAATCTCTCCATGCAACTGGACTGGGATCTCATGCAACCGCCTTGGAAGCGTAACAGAGATAAGTCTACTGAGTGCAGGCTTGCAAGGTAAGCTCGATTACCTGAGCTTCCCGTCATTTCCAAACCTCCTTCATCTTGATCTCAGTGGCAACAACCTCACCGGAACCATCCCAGCTCAGATTGGAACTCTTTACAAACTCACGTCCCTCAATCTATCCGTAAATACACTAAGTGTATCAATACCTCTGGAAATAGGGAATCTTGTAAATTTGAATGAGTTAGACTTGTCCTTTAACCATTTAGATGGTCCCATCCCTTCCACTTTAGGAAACTTGACAGAGCTTTCCATCTTGTACCTGGACCGAAATCAAATCTCTGGCTCCATTCCTTCACAAATCGGGAATCTACGAGATCTGGTTGAGTTGACGTTGTTCCAAAACAATCTGACTGGTTGGATTCCTCTTGCTTTAGGTAATTTGAGCCACCTTGAAATATTTCATCTCTACGACAACCAAGTTTCTGGTTCAATTCCACCTGAAATAGGGAATCTCGTTAATCTCAAAACGCTTGCTTTGTCCAGTAACCTTCTAACAGGTTCTATCCCTTCCACTTTAGGGAACTTAACAAAACTGACAGTCCTCTACCTCTTTAAGAATCAAATTTCTGGTTCTATTCCTCCAGAACTCGGGAATTTAATGAGTCTCAATGAGCTAGGTTTGAATCGTAACAATCTGACTGGTTGGATCCCTCCTGCTTTAGGTAATTTGAGCCACCTTGAAATATTGTATCTCTATGACAACCAAATTTCTGGTTCAATTCCACCTGAAATAGGGAATCTGGTTAATCTCAGAGGGCTTTCCATGTCCAGTAACCATCTAACAGGTTCTATCCCTTCCACCTTAGGAAAGTTGACCAAGCTTACTTATTTGTCCCTTATTTACGGTCAATTATCTGGTTCCTTGCCTCAAGAAATGACAAACATGACAAATCTTTCTGAACTCTACTTGAGCGGAAACAACTTCTCTGGCCATTTCCCTCAGTTATGCCACGCTGGATCCCTTCAAACATTCGCTGCCTCAAACAACCATTTCACTGGTGAGATCCCGACGAGCTTCAGAAACTGCACTAGCCTAATAGATGTGCGACTGTATGGAAACCAACTTGCTGCAAATGTATCGGGAGCCTTTGGTGTATATCCACATCTCACATACATCGACTTCAGAAACAACATGTTGTTTGGTGAACTCTCACCGAACTGGGGAGAATGCCGAAACTTGACAAAGCTACAATTCTCCGGGAACATGATCACCGGTAGAATTCCTCCTGAGATTGGGCAGTTGACGAAGCTAGGAGTGCTTGATCTTTCTTCCAATCAGCTAATAGGAGAGATTCCAAAGGAGTTTGAGAGGTTGACTTCTTTGTTCAATTTGACTATAAATGGTAACCAGATTTCTGGTAAGATACCCCAAGAGATTGGAAAACTATCCAATTTGGAGGTTCTAGACTTGTCAATGAATCACCTAAGTGGTCCAATACCACCTCAATTAGGTGATTGCTCCAAACTCCTGTACCTGAAATTGAGCGGAAATGTTTTAAACGGAAGTATTCCTTTTCAGATTGGCAACCTCGAATACCTACAGATCTTGCTAGATCTAAGTCACAACTCCTTTAATGGAGTGTTACCACCACAGCTCGCGAAATTGATTAGGCTAGAAAAGTTGAACCTCTCCCATAACATGCTGTCTGGCTCCATTCCGCATTCTTTTGAAGATATGTTGAGCTTGCAATCTATTGATCTTTCATACAATGCTTTGGAAGGTCCTGTTCCCAACAGTGGAGTCTTTCAGAAGGCTCCTGCAGAGGCATTCATAAAAAATAAAGGCTTATGTGGTGAAGTTCAAGGTTTGCAACCTTGCAATACCCCTTCAGTCAGTAACAGCGATGCGGGGAAAGGCCACAGAGTTGTTCTCCTCATTATTCTTCCTCTCTTGGTGGCCTTGTTTCTTTTATTTGTAATTGTTGGCATTTGTTCCATTTATTACCAAAGAAGAAGAAATATAGAGAAAGGGGTTCTTGAAATGAGCAACGGAAATCCATTTTCAATATGGAATTATGATGGAGTTGCCGCATTCGAAGATATCGTGGAGGCAACAGAGGGTTTTGATGACAAATACTGCATCGGAATTGGAGGGTATGGGAAAGTTTACAAAGCAAATCTATCAACGGGCCAGGTAGTAGCTGTGAAGAAACTTCACCCGCTCGAAGGTGAGAATCAATCTGATCAAAGAAGTTTTAGGAATGAGATCCAAGCATTAACAAAAATCCGCCATCGCAACATCGGGAAGCTTTATGGCTTTTGTTCACATGCTCGATGCTCGTTTCTAGTCTACGAGTACATGGAAAGGGGAAGCTTGTCAAGCATCCTAAGCAATGACGAAGAAGCTAGACAGTTGGACTGGACTCTAAGGCTGAACGTTATTAAAGGTGTGGCCCATGCCTTATCTTACATGCACCATGATTGCATCCCACCAATTGTCCATCGAGACCTATCCAGCAACAATGTTCTGTTGAATTCAGAACTTGAGGCTAGCGTCTCTGACTTTGGCACTGCACGATTGCTGATACCCGATTCGTCCAATTGGACTACACTCGCAGGCACTTACGGATATATAGCTCCAGGTTAGTTCCTACAACATTCTCCATGCTTTAATTGTTTTATTAGTAATTGATCTTTATTTTTCTAAAGTTTTCTTTTCTTATCCTTTTTTTGTGGTAATTATATACAATAAGTGGTTTTTATGACCTGTTAGATCGTGGTGGGGGCCCACATTCGTGATGCTTGCTACAACTCCAAACTATCCACCATTTCACCATCTCATTTTAGGCCGTAAATCCGAAATACAAGCAGATCAAATGCACAAATGAGTCCCACGGTACAAAAAAAGTAGTCCATGGCTTACCAACATTGAAACTATCAATTGTCATTTTTTAATGTTTCTAGGGCATCCAAATTGTTAAAATGGCATTCCCAACTCTTCAGTAGACCATTCCTAGTGAGCTGAATGGAATCACTGGATTTTCCCCCAAATCTAAATTTTATGTGGCCTCATGACAATTTGAAGGGCCTACGTTCAATATGCACTTTTTCCTGCCATGTGCCCATGTGAGCTTCGGATCTGGATCCTTTTTCAGACTAAGCCCTAAAATCATATGAGGGAAAATTGTGGACGGCTGGATTTTTTTCAAAGAATATGGTGGGCCCCATGATCACGATGATCATCTCCCATTGATATCTGAGATGGAGTCAAAGATGTGACAAGGTGTCAGTTGTTATCAAATCTTGATGGGGCCCACTTTTGTGACACTTGTGATAAATCCGACCCCTCCACCATTTGGCCATCTAATTTTAAGGTGTGGGCCCAAAATTGAGGCTGATCCAACGCACAAGTGGGACTGACAACAGGAAAATGTTGCTGGTGGCCTTTAACGGTCCACTGTTTGTTGCTTTGTGACCCACTTGAGCGCTTGATCTACCTCATCTTTGAAAACAATATTAATAGACACTTTTGAAAGAAAAAAAAAAAAAAAAGAAGAAGAAGAAGCCAACAGTATGCACTTAACGTACATATGTGATGCCTTTGGGTTAGCAAGCAAAAAAGCCTATAAGATATTAAAACTAACTCAAGAAATCCAAGAGAGTTTTGATATATGATCAAGAGTTTAGGTATTGATGATTAACAAAGAGAAAAGAACATGACCATCTTCTTTCTTGTAGAGTTTGCATATACAATGAGGGTGACTGAAAAATGCGATGTATATAGCTTTGGTGTTGTGGCACTTGAAGTGATGATGGGAAGGCATCCTGGAGAGCTCGTTTCCTCTTTATCTTCATCAGGAAGTCAAGATACACTGTTAAAGGATACGTTGGACCAACGTCTCTCAGATCCAATGGCTAATGTTGATAAGGAAGTTGTATTTGCGGTGTCCATAGCACTTGCATGCGTTCGGCCAGATCCAGACTCTCGGCCAACCATGCACCATGTGGCTCAAGAGCTATCTATTGGTGGGCCACACCACATGACTCAGGAGCTATCTATTGGTGGGCCTTCTTTCTCTCTGCAACCATTTCGTGCACTTACATTACGTCAACTGATGGATATCAAGGTATAGCTGTGTGGATGAAAATCACAAAGTTTGTGGGTGTGTAGTGGCTCAAAATTTTTTACTATGTGTGTTTATTGTAAGAAAATTATCTAGCACTTTCTTCTTTTGATGTGTACATCATTCAGCGTGTGGAATCGTTTTTCTAGAACGTAGTCTTCTAGGGTTGGTGATCAAAATCCATATGTAATAAAGTAAGTTTAAAGAATAAAGATCTTTTCTTGTGTGATGGTTATCTTCTGACTGAAGGTTTTCTGGCCAAAGAAAAAATTTACCCTTCAGGAATTGTAATCCTTTTCTATGATATCAGTTTTGTACAAATGTATTATGGAAGGTAGAAGAATGAGTTTATTTATCAGTGACAGATGGTTTAAGTTTGATTTATTTATTTTTATTTTTTTAGAAGACAATCTAGAAAAGACTCTTTTGTTAGATGAGGGCTAAGCCCTAAAGGAATACAATAAAAGTAGTGACGAAGCATCTAAATCAAGGAGGGAAAAAAAAAGAAAAGGAAAAGAGTCTACACCCCTGGCCAACGAGGGAGAGTCCACACTTTGGGATAGCGAAGAAAAGAAAAGAAAATAAAATGAGAGGCTAACTCACTTGTAAGAATAATTGAGAAGCAACGCCCAAGGGGGCCCTAGCCAAAAACTAAAAAATAAGAGCTTTCTAGCACTTAATTTCTAATAATTCTCACTTGACATCCAAGGCAAGAGATATAAGAGTGCATCAGACGAGCAAATAGATGCATTTTGTATGAATAAAAGTTTAAAGTGGAGATCGCAATTTATACATCCTTTGCTATAAACTTCAATAAGAGCACCTAAAATATAGGCAATATTTAATCTAGAGATTCCAACAAAATGGGTTTTTAGACTTTTATCTCCCAGCCCATGCATGTCAACCTTTGTGATGAGTACTTAGGTGGCTCTTGAGGAAATAGGAAAGCAAATGAGTCCAATTCATGTATCATTTATTTCGATACAATATACTATCCACCACAGCCCGGGGTCTCTTTGATTGTGATTTTGGAACATAGGAGGACTCACTCTATTATACAATGTGGGGAGATCCTAAGTAGAAGAAAACAAGCCTGTGGAATTGGCACCAATAGTTGGACCAAAAACAAAAATGACTCGAGATCTCAAATCATTAATGATATGTCTAAGAATAGCTTCCTTTATGAGGGATTTAGAATTGAAAATGAAGTTATCTTTCTCCCTCCAAACGTGCCAAATAAGGGTCGGGAAATAAAGCTTACTCAATATGTCAAGTATATATATGACCCATAGAACCTTCAACAAGATTTCTAATAGATTGAAGAAGTGAGGGAGAAATATTGAAAGCATTAAGTGAAGCTTTTCCCCGACTCGAAGGATAAAGGAATGGTATAAGTTGTGGCTTCTTTAATTAAAGGAGAAAACAAATAAGAAAAACGAAGGATCAATTCAAACTCCAACGCTGACTCAAGACAGCTCAATCCAAAGTGTCTATCAAGTATACAAGGGCATGATGAGTAGCCAGAGCCTTTCTTTACATGCAACCCTAGTAGGGCCAAACCTATTGGGCGTTTTGTTGCATGGATATATATATATATCACATAAATGAGACAAGCCTCCTCAACTTTGGAACAAATGATTTTTTTTTTTTTTTTAATTAAAAGAGGTGCTCCAAAGAACTTTAGTTGGCCTTCTTGCAATTATATTCTTCTCCTTGTTTGGAATTCCTTCAACAAAATTATTAATTGTGAAGCTAGTGTATTTTATGGCTTGTTAAGGGGTTTAAAAAAAACAAAGAAAGGACTGAAAAATTATTTTAAACTTCTTCTACATGTTATTCTTGAAAAAGGGTATGTTTAAGAGCTCTGAAAATATTTGGATGGAATATGATCTTTTTCCTAATTGTGGGTTCTGCTTATGATGGAAAACATTTTCCAAGAAACCTTCTTTTTTTTTTTTCTATATCTTCTTAGTCTTGAAATGCACCCACCCTGTTAGTTGGGCTACCCACCCACACGGTTAGTCACACGATGCACCTACCCACCGGTGGGGTTAGTGTGTCTCCTTAGCATTTTGAACCTGAGACCTGCTGTTGAAACGCCTAGGCGTCTTCCAGTTGGGCTATCATGTGAGACACAAGAAAGCTTCTTTCATTTAAAAAAAAAAAAAAGTTCCTATAAAATATTTCCAACCATTCCCTTAAAATATTATTAAGATAGCTAAATGGGTGCCAAGGTGTTGGTACAGAAGTTTAAATCTTTCATTGTTGCTTTGAGATTTCAAAAATGTGAAGAAGATTTTGTGCCTATGTTCACCAATATGGTACATGTGGTTTCATTCTCTTGTCACCGAGTATTAATCACATATTGGTTGTAGGTCCCAGCAAAGATGATGTTGGGGTGTATAAGCTTGTTTGGTC
The DNA here is from genome assembly GCA_003013855.2 of Liriodendron chinense. Taxonomy (NCBI): domain Eukaryota; kingdom Viridiplantae; phylum Streptophyta; class Magnoliopsida; order Magnoliales; family Magnoliaceae; genus Liriodendron; species Liriodendron chinense. The sequence continues at coordinate 247,269 of ML058367.1, forward strand.
AGTGAATTCGATATGAAAATTTTAATAGCTATTAATCATATTCTTTGAATAACTGTATTTGGAGCAAAAAGCAGAAATGTGTACATGACTTAGAAAGTAATGTTCAAAAAGCTTTGCACTACTTTAATACGTAGAACTCCAATCTAGTTAGTACTTTATTTACTTTTGTTTGTATTTTGTCTTCAAACTAATCTTCTAATACAAAAGCAAATAAGCTAATATGTCTCTAGTACTGTATCCATTGGCAATAAGGCTTATTATATTTTCTATCAGGTGCACTAGACCAGAGATTTTAATGGTGGGAGCAGATAATAACTACACCACAAATCTTGGTAAAGACCATTGGACTGCAGTGAAGCCGACAATTACTTGAAGAGTATTTTTGGGACTTTTGTTATGGAGATTGAACTTTGGAATTCGTTGGGTTGGTTGATGCAGCAGATCAAAAGTAGTGTCCAAATGGTTTCCACATCTGATGGACCACCTTGATTTCACATATGCATCCAAATGTTTTCCATGAACACATACACACATATACAAAGAGAGATGCTCACATCCAACTGGTTGGCACATAAGTTACTGTTCTTGCAGTGGACAACAATTGCTGTTTGTCATTTATCATATGTGCATATATATGACCATAAGTGTGTTCCACCATGCAGTGTGTCAGCCATATGAACCGCGTCATAGGAAGCCATAATGAAAATGGACACCCCAAAATCAGAAACTTAGGTGGGTCCTCAATTTGAATTAGTGTAAAAAGCATCTCTAAAAACCCTAAAGTTTCATAGGTTTTTGGAATGACCTAATTTTTGGTATGCCCCTGGGTGGACCACTTAGAATGAACTAGTTGGATGGCGTAAAAACATCATGGTCGAGCCACTAGCAATTCTCCTTACATATAATAGATATTCTTTAGAAGGTGAAAATGTGAAGTTTCACTAATGGGTTAATCAAGATTGTAGAATTGGTGCAACTTCTGCATCATAAACCATCCATAGTGGGCCTTCCCACTAGAAAATTATTTTGATTGGTGGCAGTCGGGCTAGCACATAGTTCAAAACTGAAAACTCGATTTGTTGTTTGTCCGTCCAAGTTGATACTTGGCTTGATAATTAATGAATATCAAAACCTCTGGAAATAAAGGATACTTAAGAAAAGTTGAATGTATTGAAAATTAAGAAACCGAAAAATGAAGTGTTGCATAGGTTTCCAGTTAGGGAACATCTGTAAGATGTGTATTATAAGGGGGAGTTTCTCAGCCTGAGTTACTACAAGTCACTTCGAGTTGAAAGAATTTGTGGATTGAATCAAGGAATCTTTCCTTGTCAGGGCTGAGTTAGTACTAGAACTGAGTTTCTTACAAACTAGCTCCAAATCTTGCTGAATCAAGTTGACTCAGCTGAGTTTCGAGTCAAGTCAGCAAGTTTTAGAACTATGGGCCATTTACACTGGAGGTCTTGAACATTACCATTCCAGAAGCCATACGGTCCAAACCTTTTCAAACGAAATGCCTTTTCTTTGCTAGTTGTCAAATGTACATTCAAAGACACCAAAACCTTGTTGAAAGAACTTAAATATAAGATTTATCATCATACCTTACAGCCATTAGGAGTGGGCATGGTGTCATGTCTGCCTGCGGGTCAACATGCACGGCCTGCTTCAGAGCCAAGTTCAGACCACACTAGATGGATAGCTGATCAGGATCAGGCTCAGGCTAGAGAATGAGGCTCATTTAAGTAAACAAGTTAGGCACATGTTGGGCCAAACCCAACCTAAGGTGGCCATAGAAGTTATGAATGGGCTAAGCCAGACAACAACCCAATCCTACCAAAATCCAAATAAAGTATTAAGGTGTGTTTGGTTGCACCAAATTAAACTAGTATTCAAATACATAAAATTCCACAACATTTGTTGCAACCAACCACACCCTTTAGCTAATAATATTGGTCCCCGGATCCCCTTGGGCTGTAGTCTTTATCATTTCTAGCATAATTTATTCTGCCAATGCTTTGTCCAATTTCAAATTGATCGGGTTGGTCCCATCCCATCAAAATTTGTGCTCAGATCGAGCTCGAACTTGGTGAATTTTGAGTGGGTCGGGATGGACCAGTGTATGGGCTATGGGTCAAGTTTGGGCCCAAAATCTTAGCTCGTTCAGGAAATGGGTAGGGCTTGGGTAGACTCTAACCCGACCATTTGTACTCTCAAATACAAATCATGTCCAAAGGCATGGATCGGATTGGAATGCTACTTAGGTGAATGACAATGGAAACCTTTTTCCCATTCAAATTTACATAGTTGTGGAGGAGAGAGATTTGTGAGCTAGTCAATATAATGCCTACATAATAACTCTCACTGAAGCAAACCACAAGCCATCATAATAAAACATCTAATACACATCAATCTCATTCACAATACATTTCTTGCTTACCACTGTCACCTCGGTCTTGCCGCTTCCACATCCAAACTATACTCCACATCCTTTAAGGCTAGAGTATCAACGGAAAGCTCGTGGAATCCATTTCCATCGTATTTTTCTCATCGTCATTTACTATTAACTATATTGTAGAAGTTGTTCATCAATCAATCATCTATCCCGGATTCTAGACGGGTTTTAGATCAGAAATCTCTTGATCACCATTTTTATTAGTGGCCATTCTGGTGCCCTGGAGAGGAGTATCGTAAGACAATTGGGAGATTGTTGTTTCCCGTCCATCACCGCCCAACTGCTGTCCATCACTTGTATTTTCCGCACCTTCAGCTGGTAGTGGATCAGAAATCTCTTGATTACTATTCTCATAATCCTGGGTCCCCATCTTCCTCTCTCTGCCACTCTCTAAATGCCCTTTCATTGTTCAATTCTTCAGCATCCTCAATCCACTGTGAATTGGAGGATTCCTGGAGATCACTTCCATCACCTCGGCTTCTCATCAAAGTCTGTCCACCCACTGTCAAATAATGGTCGGGATTCGATTCTTCAGCATCCTCAACCGATCGAGGATCAGAGAGCTCTTCATCATTTCCATCACTATCGCTTCTAATCACTGGACCCTCATTGCCACGATGAGAGTTGATGCTGCTTGGCAATTCGGCATTTTCAGGAGGTTGAGTAGAGAACTCTTGGAGATCATTTCCATTGCCTTGTTAATTCATTCTCTCCACAACCCTCTGGATTCTGTGTATCATTCGCCTGTCTACTATCCTCCTGAAGTTCAAAATCTGAACTCTCCTCAAAGTCATTTTTGCTTTGATGGTTGGTTTCCAAGATGGGAGAATCGTCATTTGAAGCAGGCACAGCTTCCATTCCCACTTCTTCTGGATGAGCAGCTGTAGAAGCATTATCAGCAGGAAAAGACTGAAATGCATCCCAATCATCATCATCTTCTTCTTCTTCTCCTTTTTCCATGCTATCAGTGTTGGGATGTGCTGTTACGGGTTCTGCAACATTAGCTTGAGGCTCTATGTCCATCTGCAATGGTATCTTGATGATTGGAGATGGAGATGAACTGGTGGATGTCGCCTGAGCTGCATTCTGGCCCTGAGTTACTGAAGCACGGATGATATCCCGAAAAGTACCATCCAAGAATGTTAAAATATTGTTTCTCCCTAATCGGAATCAGATACAGTAGACATGGGCAGAATGAATCATGAAAAGGGAGTTTCTTGATGCACAAGCAGATTATGAGAGCCGTAGTGGCATACTACATATTTGTACCTTAGTTCAAACCTCAAACCCTCCAAATAGTGTTCCCACTGTAGATGGCAATATCCCAAAATTGGATTAATCAAATGATCCTGACCTCTTCTTAATGGACTTCAGTTTGTGTAATTCAGACAAAAGAATATTTTCTATTGTCCTCTAGATGTCCACCAATCAGGCAGTTCGGATCATCCACTCAGGGTAAATTTTGTGTTACAACCATCTAAATGGGGTCCATGATTTGGACGGTTAATTTGAGGTAAATGGGTGCCCATGTATAGAGTGGATTATCACATGCTCCCAAAGCACTGAAGCTTTTCTCATCCTGAAAATGAAAATGAAAATGAATTGAGAAGCTGGTCACGTACAGGCAAGGTAAGACAACTTTTGGAACCATACCATCTTTCCCACAAACATACCACTTGGGTAGGCATCAATACTATGAAAACAATAGGACCCACCATGAAGATCACTTGGAACAAAAATCAGGCTTTTTCATGCATCAGGTGGGCTATACCACTGTAATCAATCGACAACCGACAGTCTGATTTGACATTAAGGTGTGAACAACCTAGTAAGGATATCAGCCTGATTTTCCAGAAGCGTAATCCTCATGGCGGGGCCTACCATTTTCATGTCCTGCACATGTGGCAACTTGGCGGAAAAAGATCGTACGGTACCACAAGTTGTGGCATCTTTGACAGTATGTGATCAGTTCTCAAACAAATTGTGCAAGTGCATCATTCATGAGTTGGGTCTCTCCAATCCGACATAAAAGTGTAAAAAACATGACCACTGAATTCGACAAGACGTCAATAGAATATGGGCCAATGTCTCTAAATTATCATAATACACATAAACAAGCCAGCGGATGGAAACCAAGATCGTATTATGTTTAGATCGGTGAATTCATAAGATATAAGATTTAGTATCATATTTCGCTTCAACAGTCAGGAATACAAGATTCGTACAAACAATAATATAGCCGAAAAGGTCCCATACTCATCTGAAAATTATTTGCAAGTGACTGAATCAACCTGGATGATGGAAAATTTGAAGAGTAGTTTCCTTCAGAATAGTAACTTCAAAATAATTTTGCAGAGGCACTTTATTGATGAGAATGTATGTGGGAATTTGGTGAACTATGTATGCTGTAGAAACAGTAAACTTTTTCATGCCAAAATAAAGCCAGGGTAATTTAACTGTGGTAAAAGATTATTAAGCCTTTTGCAGAGGCGGCTGAGATCCTTATTGATTCCCAAAAGGGAACTTTCCTGATCGGAGCATAGTTCGCAGATGTGGTGCCCATGGTTGGTATTCCCAAGCCATAGATATGACGGCCCCCATCATGGATGGACCATATCCCCAAAATCTCCCAAATTGGAAGATTCTAGCATTTCATTTTAGTGGTTTTTCCTCCAATAAATGTGGTTTGTACGTGCATTTCTTTTTAACCATATATTTGCATGCCAACAGCAGGAAGGTTAGAGACCAATTGAGAGGATATTCTGGGATTGGTGCGGTACGGCTTCACTGGATCCCCGGATCCACCAAGGTGGGTGGGAACCCTGACTGTGGGGCTCACAGTGATGTACGTACCTTAAATCCACACCCTCCAAACATTTTGACAGCTCATTTTAAGGCATGCTCCCAAAAATGAAGCTGACCCAAATCTTAGGTGGACCACACCACAGGAAACAGTCGTGATTGAATACCCACCATTAAAAACATCATGGATTCCACCAGAATGTTTATTTGCCATCCAACCTGTTGATAAGGTCACAAAAGACCTAGATGAAGAGACCACAAAAATATCATCTTGATCCACTGTTTTTAATGGTCAATTACCACTGTTTCCTGTACTATGGTCCATCTGAGATTTGGATCTACTTCATTTTTTGGATCATGTCCTAAAATGGGCTTTCAATATGGATGGACGCCGTGGATGTAGGCACATACATCATGGTGTGCCCCACAGTCAGGGGTCCCACCCATATCGATAGATCCCGAGATCCACCGAAGCCATGCCCGATTGGTGCGTTCGTATTGGGGGCCCGTAAGACCAAGAGCTTGGATATACCAACTATGGGCCCCAAATCTACAAAGTTCCAAATGTGGAAGTTTCCTATTTGGAAAGAATAGGGAACTCAACCTCAACATTTACAATTTCACCTCTACATGGATTTAGCTTCAAGAAAAACTTCATACTGGCAGTGTGATGGATGAAACACAGGCACTTAAAAATTAGTCAAAAATAGCATACGTTGCATACAAGTAATTCAAATTAAGCTGTCTAAATTATGGGTTCCTGTTTAGATGTACCATGAACGAACCAAAAATCAAGATTATTTGTCATCTCTGACTATCAGATTGGTGGATACTGATTGGACAGTTAAAAATGAAAAATGTTCAATGGTCCTGTTCCAACGTGTCCACAAGCCAGAGGTTAGTATTGTTCAAGAAATCTGATTTATGGACTGACTTAGTGACGGTATAGCAGTTTAGTCAGTTTAATTTGAGTAAAATGTATGATGCATAGGGGTGCTTGCATATCAAAGGGTCCTGCACTGCCAGAGTATCAAATAAGTTCCCTTTAGCTTTACAGGCAGGGTAATCAAGTGGATGATGTGGAACTGTTGTTATCTGACTTTGTAACAAGTGTACCTGAAGTTGCTGCTTGCGTGTCACTGGCATTGCTAATAAAAGTTCTCTGAATTGAACTGCAGAGGATGGAATCTGAGCGAGGTGAGAAACCAGCCTCATAGCATTGCTCTTAATCTCAATAAGTTCCTGAAATTGAACAGTTAATGAGATAAATATAATTTAACAAGTTCTCTATCATCAAGCATATAGAGAAGTTGTTTTTCTTGTTATGATATGTACATAATTCAGTTTGTGGAATCAATGTTTATCTAAAATGCAGTGTTTTAGGGTTGGTGATCGAAGTTTATAATATGTAGTAAAGTATTTGAAAGAATAAAGATGTTTTCTTATGTAATGGTTATCTTCTAATTGAAGGTTTTCAAGCCAAAGAAAAAATACTAATCTTCTAGCACAAAAGTGAAAAAGCTAATGTCTCTAGTATGTACTATATTTATTGGAAGTAAAGAGTATTATATTTGCTATCATATGCAGTAGACTAGACATTAAATGGTGGGAGAAGATACACCACAAATCTGGGAAAAGACCATTAGACTACAATGAAGTAGACCCTTCATTACTGGAAGGTTGTTTTTGGGACTTTTATTTGTTATGGTAGCCAAACATTGGAATTCGTTGGGTTTATAGATGCAGATTATGTAGGAGATCAAAAGTGGGGGACCCCTCCTTACCTGCTTCCCTTTATGGATCGGTTAAATCATAGGTTTGACTGATTCCCAGCGATTAAAAGAAAAAAGAAAAAGAAGAAGAAAAACAACTAGGCACATCTGATGGATAGCCTTGACTTCACGTACACAGTTGTCTTCCACGAACACTTACACATATATACAAAGAGAGATGCTCACATCCAACTGGATGGCACATAAGTTATACAGTTCACCTGGCAGACAACACTTGTAATTTGTCATTTATCAGCTAATAAACATTATTTTCTGTGGTGTGTGCAACCTGATGAGTGGATGGGGCAGAGTTTTGCACAAGGGTCCAACCTATTAGAAGGGTTGGATGTGGCATGCACACGATAGGTAACTTATCGTCCAACCAGTTGGATGGGAGCATTTATCATACATGCATATATATGACAATAAGTGTGTCCCACCATGGAGTGTGCCAGCCATATGAACCAAGTGTCAAAGGCGGCTATAATGAACCCCAATATCAGCAGGTTCCTAAACTTAGGCAGGTCACTCAATCAGAATGGTGTAAAAAATGTGGATAAAAACTCAAAAATATCGTGGCGAGGCCCATAGGTTTTTTGGAATGCCCTAATTTTTAGTATGCCCCCTCAGCTAGGTAGACTAATTACAATGAACGAGTTGGATGGTGAAAAAAATCATGGTGTGCCCCTAGGGAAAACCAATATCCAGCGCTTCCTTGCTGTTTCCTGCGGTGGGGCCAACCTGAGTGATGGATTGGGCTAATTTTGGGGGACTGGGCATAAGATGAGGGGACATTGCTGATGGACAGCTTGGATGTGTGCAACATTGCGTTTATGCATGCATGCATGTGTTTGTGTGTGTGTGTTAATATGGATAATGATCACATAATCGTTGATCAATGTTTTGTATCATATATATGTGGTTGGATCAATGTTTTGGACTCAGAACATGACTATATATCTTCTTTTGGCTTGGTTTAATTCCGACCGTCACCCTAGTCACCTAAATATCCTTTTAATTGCTTAAAAAAATATTCTGATGTCCTTCGACATTGACATAATTAGGTTTCGTAAGGTTTTAAATTTCTCTTTGGAATGTATTTGTTCTCAATGACCAATTTAAGTCTTTTATTTTATTTTTCTTCCTTAGCAATTCTTAATAGATTTTCTTTAGAAGGTGAAAATGTGAAGTTTCACTAATGGGTTAGTCACGATTGTAGGATTGGTGCAAATCCTGCACCATAGACCAGCCATAATGGGCCTTCCCACTAGACAATCGGTTTTGATTGGGAGTTGACCTACTGCATAGTTCAAAACTGAAAACTCGATTTGTTGTTTAACCATCTAGGTCCATACTTGGCTTGATAATATTAAAACTTCTGGTAGTGAAGGATACTAAAAAATTAATGCATTAAAAACTAAGAAACTAAATAATGAAGTGTTACATAGGTTAGTCGCTAAGTCTTGATTGAAATAACGATGGTTTGGCAGTTTAGTCGGTTTAATTTGAGTTAAATGTATGCTGAGTATGGGTACCTGCAGATGAAAGCAACCTGCACTGCCAGAGTATATAAAAACTGTTGTTATCTGACTCTGTAACAAGTGTACCTGAAGTTGCTGTTTATGTGTCCCTAGCATTGCTAACAAAACTTCTCTGAATTGAACTGCAAGGGATGGAATCTAAGCAAGGTGAGAAACCAGCCTCATAGCATTGCTCATAATCTCATCGAGTTCCTGAAATTGAACAGTAAATGAGATAAATGTAATTTAATGAGTTACTGAAAATAAACTGAAATTGGGAAAATTTGCAATTAGAGAGAAAATCCTCTGTAACCATTTTTTTATTACAGAAAACCACTTAAACTTGGTGTCCCACATTAGCACCCAAATTGATAGACACATCAGAGGCCCAGCCCAATAAGCAATCAAAAGCGCAATACATCAACATAAAACAGTTGTAAGAACTTTCACTACCTGTGAATGAACTTCATTTGATACAGACACCTGGTTGTCACAGTGTGTGCAGGAGAACTACAAGTCTTAAGCATTCACTAGCAATAACAACTGATTCCCTGGTCATGGTTTTCCAAAATCAAGAGGATAAGACGAAATGTAGTCTCCTCGTTACCTAGTTTGCATCCCCTACTACTTGCTACTGTCTAGATGATGATGGTCACATATTTGAAACATTGATATGCAGTTACCTGTATATTGGAGTCCGTAAGACTGATTTGCATGCATTTGATGCCTTGACTGTATAGAGTGAAAAGGAACTTGTTATTGTCTTTGTTATCGAGTTTCCTGAAATGCAATTATACTACTTTAAAGCTTAACATGAAAGAAACATCACTGCATACAAAGGGTTACTTCAATTATGAATAACCGATTTGCATATAGAATTATGAGCTAAAACCACAAAGACATGAATCATAAAATATAAAAGAGGAATACAGATGAACCCCACTCGGTAGTAGTGACTAGGGCAGTGGGCACAATGCCAATGTCCCACAAGCAAACAGACCCTAGAACAAGCAGGCCCACAAAACGTCCAGTAGCAAATTTTTATTTTTATTTTTATTTTTTGGGTGGCTGAGATGGAGGTCTGATTCGAAAGAGGGCCACCGATTCGGCAGTTACACTGGGACGATGGATTGTACTGCTCATAACCATCTCTGCCATCGATTTGGCAGGCATGGTCTGATAGGGGGCTGTGATAAAATGCCCCAAACAAGCCCATTAAGAGGGGGATTATGTTCTCCAACCAGTGGCGGTGGCAGCCATGGTCAGTGGTGGAAAACCTTCAAGGGTTTTAATGGCGGAGAAATAACACCGACGCACAAACAGAGACCTTGTTCTGATACCAAATGTTCGTAATGCTGCTGTGCGTCGAATCAACGGGCTGACAGAGGTTTCGATCCTTACCTAACTGACCGAACACTCGAGAAGACGCTCGCCGGAGAAGTGCCGAACGACCGCAATCTTCCTTCTTTACCTCCCTCTCTGCAATGGGAAAATGGGATTTGAAATTTTGAACCATATCCAAACAAAAATTTCCACTTTTTAGTATGATACATTGTCGGGTATGGGGAGGCTGTACAAGCCACACAATTGTGGGTCCCACCTGGAGCTTATTAAAGTGATCCAAACCGTTCAACCCTCTGTACTTGTAGTAAATGTCACATTTGGGCCATTATTTCCAACAATTGAAAGTATAAAAATGTAGCCAAGATGTGTGTAGTTGGCAGTTGCTACTATCTAGATGATGATGGTCACAATATCAGAAGTATTGACGTACAATTACATGTACATTGGATTCCAATAGAGTGATGTGCACGCCTTTGATGCGTTGTCCGTATAGAGTAAGAAGGAACATGTTATTGTCTTTGTTTGTTCTGTCCATGGTGTTGAGGGCTACTTCAATTATGAATGGCAAGGAAGATTTTTGGGGCTGGCAATGGGTTGGCCCCAGGGCCCAATCCCAAGCCTGACTAAAATCCCTATTTCCTATTTGAAATTTCCTAATACATCCATTGTCGCACAAATGCACAAAGAAATCAACCAACCGTCTACATTCAAGATGGATGGATTGCCTAACCTAGGATTGAATTAGTTTATATTTGTGTAGGGGTGTCAATGGGCCGGTTTCGATCCTGAAAAATCAGAATTTTACAGTTCAAAATCCATGCCGAGATCTACCCAAGGCCCGGCCTTTAATGGCCCTATGTTTGTGGGACATAACACAATATTTAGCCTAAAGTGACATGAGCCCGAGCCTGACTAGAAAAATAATAAGGTCGTGCATGGAAGGGCCAAGCTTGGCTATAGGCCAAACTAGTAAGTCCAAGCTCGGCCTAAAGCTGGGTCTGGCAAATTACCCAGCCCATTGCTACCTTTGGTCCCATTTCCTGTCTATGGAACTTGCTGCAACTATCATTTTGCATTTAAAAACAAGCTTATTCCTTTGAGCAACAGCATATATTAGAGAAATTGTGTTTGGAATGAAACTTAATTTTTACTTCCTATTCTTAAGCATACAGATTCTGCATTCAACAAGCCTGATATTTTCTCCATGACAGAGAAATTTCTTTAGATGCATGGCAACAAATCAGATGCTCCCACAAGAAAAACAAACAATAATTCGAGAGATGTGTACCTACAACGCAGTTAGGCAAGTGATGCTGCCAGTAGCCACCTCAATGATGTATGGGCCCACCATGATGTATGTACCTCAATGTTTTGTGGACCCTACCATGATGTATTTATTTTAAACAGGCGGTCCACTTCTGCCACCAAAAGCCCACGTTACCTTTGCCGATCAACCATCTGGATTTTTGGATCACTAGAGGTAGCTTTTTGCTCACATCCTTTCATAGGTTAGAGCTAGTTTTCAGAACTTAATTTGCCATTAGATAACAGACATTTTTAAGATATCTGCTGGAGAAGAATTTGGAGCATTGGGACTGTTGAATTAATGCACTTGAAGAGAGATACATGTATGTGTTCCAATACATGTACGTGTACTTAATGAGATACATGTATTTGTAAAAATACATGCACATTTTGGAATACATGTATTTGTTGCAATACATGCATGTATTCATGCTTAGAATTTTGTGAAAAGGTTCATATCTCTTTGTTGAAGAGTCACATGTCTCTTAGTTTTTTATGAACCTATTAAGTAGCTTTTATTTGTTGAATGTATCTTCAAGTCTATAAATATGGGTTTGTAATTCATTTTTTAGTATGAAGAAGCAATACAACAAAAATCAGCATTCTCCTATTCCCTTCTAAGTTATATTTTCTAAGTAAAAAGGCTACAATAACCTACAAAGTGGTATCAGAGCCAAGTTTCGGGTCTTGACTAGGTGTTAGAAACTTCGAATTAAGGAAGTATAATTGATGGCAACAAATGGTGCAATGATTCATCCCGCAATTTCCATTTTTGGAGGGGAGAACTTTGATCATTGGAGCATCAAAATGAAGACCTTGTTCCAATCTCAAGGGCTATGGAGATTGTTGAAACCGGTTATCCAACTACAATTGATCTCACATCTCTCTCAGCCACACAACAAGAACAATTGAAAGAGAATAAGAAGAAAGATGCAAAGGCCCTCTTCTTCATCCAACACAGTATCTCTGATTCTATCTTCTCTAGAATCATTCCATCTCAAACTGCAAAGCAAGCTTGGGACACTTTATAACAGGAGTTCAAAGGTACATCTAAAGTGATTGCCATAAAGTTACAAACTCTACGGAGGGAGTATGAAAATCTGAAAATAAAAGACTCGGAAAATATGAAAGATTATCTTTCTCGAGTGATTGAAGTGGTGAATCAAATTAGGATCTATGGAGATTCTATTTCTGATGAAAAGGTGGTTCAGAAGCTTTTAATAAGCCTCCCTGCAAAATATAATGTCATCGTTACTACAATAGAGGAATCTAAGGACCTTTCAACCTTATCATTGGTTAAGTTGATGAGCTCTTTAGAATCACATGAGCAAAGATTGTTGAGGTGTGAAGAAAAATCAGTTGAAAGTGCGTTTCAAACAAAACTTTCAATTGGTTCACAAAGTTCTTCCAAGAAGACACAAGTTGGTCCCAGAAAGAATGAAAGCAATTATAAGAAAGGCGAAAAATCGATGAAAGGGAAATGGCAAAATCAAAACAAAGGTAAAAATTCAAATCTTACTTACGACTTTTGCAAAAAGTCTAGCCATATTGAAAGTGAGTGTTGGAATCGAGGCAAACCTCAGTGTTTTAACTGTAAAAAGTTTAGACACGTAAAGAAGGATTGTCGTTTCAAGGACAAGCAGCATGTTGCAAACTTCTTTGAAGAAAAAGTTTAAGAAAACATGTTTTTTGCATGTCAGTACTCACTCACTCAAAATGCAGACATATGATACTTAGATAGTGGATGCAACAATCATATGATAAGTGATGATTGGATATTCACAAATATCGACTCATCCGTCAGATCTTAAGTCCGTATGGGAAATGATGCTATTGTGGAAGCAAATGGAAAGGGGACAATTGCCATTGAAACTAAGAAATGAGTCAAGTATATAAAAGAAGTTTTACTTGTTCCTGACTTAAATCAAAACTTGCTAAGTGTTGAGCAACTTATTCAAAACGGGCACTCTATATTCTTCGAAAATGATTCTTGCATTATCTATGACAAGAATGGCGCAAATCAAGTGATCGCTAAGGTGAATATGGAGAAAATTCATATTTTTCCTATTAAATTGTAATATTCGATCGATTGTGCACAGAAAGCCGAGACACTTGATGAATCTTGGCTTTGGCATAAAATACTGGGGGATTTGAGCTTTCATGGCTTGAAGCTGATGGATTGGAAGAATTTGATGGATAGTTTACCGTTTATCGAAATTAAAAATGACATTTGCTCGGGTTGTGCATTAGGAAAACATTATCGTGCACCTTTCTCAAGAAGCACGTGGAGAGCAAAGGTGCCTTTAGAGTTGATCCACACTGATATTTGTGGAAAAATGCAAACTCCATTGCTTAGTGGAAGCTTGTATTTTATAATCTTTGTTGATGATTATACAAGAATGATGTGGGTATACTTCATGAAGCAAAAGTTAGAAGCTCTTTTGATCTTCAAGGGATTCAAATCATAAGTTGAGAGACAAAGTGGTCTTAAAATCAAGATGCTGAGAAATGATCGTGGCGGCAAGTATGTCTCTAAGGAATTTAAGACATATTGTGAAGAAGAAGGAATAAAGAGGCAACTAACGGTTGCTTACACACCTAAGCAAAACGGTGTTACAAAACGAAAGAATAGAACAATTGTCAAAATGGCTTGCTCTATGTTGAAGGAGAAAGGCATCCCAAATACTTTTTGGGCTAAAGCTGTGTCTACAACTGTTTACTTGCTTAATCACAGTCCTACAAAAGCTATGGAAGGCAAAACACTGATTGAAGCATGTGAAAGTACAGGATGGGATTGGAAAAAGAAAAATATACACGAACAAACTGTTCTTATACAAGAAGATGAGCCGAAAAGTATTCAAGATGTGGAAGAAGAAACAAAAGCAGAAAATGATGAAAATGATTATGGACCCACAACTCCATTCTCTTCACCAGAAGTTACTCCATCGGCATCATCAAGTTCTCAAGCAACAACTTTGAGTATTTCATCTAAATCGCCCCCGAGAAAAATGAAGAGTCTAAGAGACATCTATGAGCATTGCAATTTTTCGGTTGCAAAACCGAAAAGCTTTGAAGTTGCAACTCGAGAAGACAATTGGGTGAAAGCTATGGAAGAGGAAATTTGCATGATCGAGAAGAACTCTACTTGGGAGTTAGTTGATCGTCCAAGCGGCAAAGATGTTGTTGGAGTAAAATGGGTTTACAAGTCTAAACTCAATTCAGATGGCTCAATCCAAAAAATAAGGCAAGGCTTGTTGCAAAAGGTTTTACACAACAACCAAGCATCGATTATAATGAAACCTTTGCACCAGTTGCTCGATTGGAGACTATACGAACCCTTATTGCACTTGCAGCTCAAAGGAATTGGTTCATTTTTCAGCTTGATGTCAAATCAACCTTCTTGAATTGTGTTCTCGATGAAGAAATTTATGTTGCTCAACCACAAGGATTTGTAGTGGAGGGCAAAGAAGACAAAGTCTATTAGTTAAAGAAAGTGTTGTATGGACTAAAGCAAGCGTCGCATGCTTGGTATAACCAAATCAATTGTTATTTTGCCAAGAATTAGTTTCATCGAAGCAAGTGTGAGCCTACCCTTATATATCTAGATTGAAGGTACATCTATTCTCATTGTATCATTGTACGTTGACGATTTAATACTCATGGGAAATGATCAGAGTATACTCCATCAGTTCAAACTCGATATGATGAAGACATATGAGATGAACGATCTTGGCATGATACATTATTTTTTGGGAATAGAAGTTTCTCAAGACGAAAATGGGATCTTCATTTCTCAAAAAAGGTATGCTGAATCTATTCTGGCAAAATTCAGCATTGAAGGATGCAACCCAGTTACCACTCCTCTTATAGTAAATGAGAAGTTGATAAAAGATGATGGTTCAAAAAAGGTGGATGAATCATTGTACAAAAATATCGTAGGAAGCCTCTTGTATCTCACTACTACTAGGCCTGATATTATGTTTGCTGCAAGTTTACTCTCAAGATTCATGAATTGTCCAAGCAAACTCACTTAGGAGTTGTAAAAAGGGTGTTGTGATACATCCAAGGAACGCTGGATTTTTTAATCATGTATACTCCTATTCCAAACTCAAAATTGGTAGGATATACAGATAGTGATTGGGCAGATCCATAAATGATATGAAAAGCACATCGGCGTACACCTTCTCTCTTGGATCCGGGATATTTTCTTGGGCGTCAAAGAAACAAAGTACAGTTGCTCAATCTACAGCAGAAGTAGAGTATGTGGCGGCATCTCTTACAGTTTCTCAAGCAATATAGTTACGAAGAAGTCTTGAAGATATTGGCGAAAAGCAAAATGAAGGAACTATTATATATTGCGACAATATGTTAACCATTTCAATTGCAAAAAATCCAGTATATCATAACAAGACGAAGCATATTGCGATCAAGCATCACTTCATCCGTGAAGTTATTAAAAGTGGAGAGATTGAGTTGAAGTATTGTAAGACTAAAGTACAAATGACTGACATGTTCACCAAGGTACTCCCTAAAGAAACTTTTTGTCATCTTCAAGAGATGTCGGGAGTAATTCAGAAAGTGCATTAAGGGGGAATGTTGAATTAATGCACTTGAAGAGAGATACATGTATGTGTTCCAATACTTGTACATGTACTTAATGAGATACATGTATTTGTTCCAATACATGTACCTTTTGGAATACATGTATTTGTTGCAATACATGCATATATTCATGCTTAGAATTTTTTGAAAAGGTTTATGTCTCTTTGTTGAAGAGTCATATGTCTCTTAGTTTTGTATGAACCTATTAAGTAGCTTTTATTTATTGAATGTATCTACAAGTCTATAAATATGGGTTTGTAATTCATTTTTTTAGTATGAAGAAGCAATACAACAAAAATCAGCATTCTCCTATTCCCTTCTAAGTTATATTTTCTAAGTAAAAAGGCTACAATAGCCTGCAGGAACTTCCCTTCCAGCAGTTTCCATCACATCTTCATTCTCAATAAGTTCATCGCATCCGTAATTTTGCAAATCCTCAGCCCTCCTTGTAGAGGCTGACATATTTTGGACCAACTGACCCAATGTTATTTTTTTTCTCCTTCTGATGAGCACCAAAAGAAATTAACAAGCGCTGATTCAAGCCTTGCACATGTGGCTTTAGGGAGGTTGAAGGTTACCAATAGGTGTATGGGGAGGCTTGCTAGGACATGTTTGATTAGAGTTATTTTACCTACTGCGTTGAGCAGTTTGGACTTCCATCCTGCAATTCTATTAGAAATCTTATGAAGAAGAGGCTAAAAGTGAGACGCTCGCAGGTTATCTTTGATTAGGGGAATACCCAAATACGTGATAGGGAGGTGGACTTGCTGGAATCCCATCTCGTGGATGATCTTATTTCCTCTTGAGTGTGGAGCATTCATTGGCAGAACAAAACAACTCTTAGATTTATTTATTTTCTGCCCCGACGCTTTCTCATATTGAGATAGGAATTTAAGCATCTCTCAAATGGATGGGATTTGGCCATTAAAAAATAAGATAGTGTCGTTAGCGAATAGCAAGTGAGAAATTAATGGGCTGGCCCTCGGAGTTTTTAAAGGGATGCATCTTCTTGAGAGGAACAGGTTATGAATGCGCTCCGGCTAAGAACTTCCACTGCAATGATAAAAACTGCCGGAGATATCAGGTCTAGACCTCCTTGCTTAATGCCTCTAGTTGCTTGGAAGAAACTAATACATTTTGTCGTTGATGAGCACCGAGTTCCATCCTTCTTTCCAGCATTTAAGGATGATGTAGGGGCATGTGATGACTTAACTCTATATGTACGTGTGATCAATAAGTAGACATTCAAGTACGAAATTCATTCAACTATCCACTGTCAACTAAAGAGATTATGAGCTTTCAACAATGAGATGATAATAACCCGTCAAGATCATACCTCATAGCATAAATGGACATAAAGGAGTAAAAATTGGACCTAGGAATATGAGGACATCCCTAAATATAGTATAGGCCAACTCACATTCACATCTGAATCAAGTTCTCATGATTAACAATCCTTCTTCTACCGATCATGCTCGAAGGGGACGATTTGAGGAAGAGAGAAAGAGAAAAATGTAAAATATTAACTTCAAGAAGGAGAAGACAAGGGTTCTCCACAAGGAAAGAAGATGGATCTTACCTTCTCACGTACCTTGAAGATCTAAGAAAAAGAAAAAATATGAAATTCTAGGGTGGAATCCTCAACACCCAATGATCAATCCTGAAACCACAACCTAAACGAAGAAGAACTTCATGAAAAAGATATTTATTTTCATAAAAAAAATCATCTAGGGCTCTCACGCCTCCTCCTTTTGTATTTATAGAAGAAACTTGAGAAAAATTACACAGTCTCTAATGTCCAAACTATAAAATAAATTAAATCTTAGTCATAGAATAACATCTGAACCGTCTATGGTGTCCAAAAATATAACCGAAATAAATAAAAACTAAGAAAATTAGGAACGGGCCACCAAAGTGGGCCCGGGTCGATCCAATTGTTGGGTAGCCAGATCAAAAGAATCCAACGGTCCGATTGCCGTCTAATCTTGGATCCATGATCAATATACTCCAAAATTAGCATCTGGCACAGATCTCCAAAGAAAGGAGCCTCCAAATATGTTTGTACATGTGCAGAGTCTTCTTGGTCCATCAATAAAATGGTCCGATGGGCCCGATGCCCATCCACATCAACTCCTTTGCTCCAACACTCGATTGGTGACGCCTCCTCCTCGGGTACACTCTAAAGGGTGCACACGGATGTCCTCATCAATTCTCCCCAGGTGGGAAGAATTCGCCACTAGCGAAAGTGAACTCCTGTATCTATCGAGCAAATCGAGGTCGATGAGCTGAAGCTCTGTCTTTGTGATCCACGAATTATCTGTAACGGGCATGTTCCTCCATTTGACTAGCAATTTTTGGAAACCCCCGGGGCGAGTGGAAACCGCCTCGGAGTTTAAAATTTCTTCTATCTCGTATCTTCTCGGTGCAAATGGAAGAAAATGTAGGATATGTACAAGAAAGTCAGGCTGTGGCTAGGGTCCATATATAAGGGAGGTCTGGAAAGAAACAGGGGAACCAGTAGATAGAGGTGATGGTTCGTGATAGGGAACTAGATCTTCCACATTAAATGTGGAACTGATGCCCAAGTACACCGACCTATCATTGTACTCACTGTATGTCATGAATGAACTCCAGTCAGGACATATATAATATAATGCACCTGAACCAAGAGCCACTCATCGTTGAGATGCCTAGACCTGGATATAGTTAATACATCGTAATCATCACACTCATTTTCTATGGATTTCACGGTATTAGCCTCCTTAGAAGAATCTTCAGATTTCTCTTGCTTCGACTTGGGATTCTGACAATCCATCTTCATGTGTGCTTCTTGTCCACAACGATAGCACTTCACCTTAGACTTTTTCTTGCCCTTGGATTTAAATTTCAATTGCGAAGTTCCCTCATCCTGTGCAGAATTTCTTCCCTTCATAACCAGTGTTTCTGTAGAAAAATACACATCACTACTTTTCTTTCTCATCGCCTTCGACTGAAGGGCTGAGATAATGGTCTCAACATTAATGGTCTCCCTGCCAGAGCACAAAGAGTCCTTAATAGACTCATATGATCCTGGAAGAGAATTTAATAGGATGCATGTTTGATCTACTATGTCCTTCATCGGTTCATCTACATCCAAGAATTTGCAAGTAAGTTTATTAAAGTTGTCGATGTTTCTCTCAACGTCACCCCCCTCAGCCATCTTCAAATTGAACAACTGCAGCTTTAGATACAAACGATTCTCAAGAGACTTCTTCGCGTAGATGTTCTTTACCTTTGCCCATGTATCAATCGTGATCTTCTCCCTCATTACATTGTAGAGGACCTCATCCGTTAGGCATGCCTTTTGATCCATCTTCTTCCACTCTTCTTCTGCCATAGACTCTGATCACTTCCCAAGGAGTGCATCCTTTAATCCTTGTTGAACTAGGAGGCCCTTCATCTTGACCTTCCATAATTCAAAGTTGTTTTTAAAATAACAATTTTATCACTATAAGTGGAGCTTGAAGGTATGGCTAATGTCCTAAGGGAGGGTGAATAGGACTTTTTAATTCTTTTACCAAATTAAAATACTAGTCACTATGCACAATAAATAAGGAATAGCATCAATCAAACAAACAAGATAGTCATACTCAATAGATAGCCGAATAAGGGCCTTAGTCCAACAATGAGATACAATTTAAGAAAATAAACTCAATTAAACTCTCAAGAGTGTATATCAAGAATTGAGTTAAAAATGGAAGAATCTTAATTAGATGTATGAATATGACTCAAAGTCCAATGTTGAGATAGTATCTTGAATATGATGAACTAAATTCCAATAAATCCAATGCTAGTAATGATAAATTACAAATACAATTTATATGATCTTAACAACTCAATTTATACATGATAGCTTGAGTTAAGATACATATCATGTGAGGAATGCATCGAACATATAGAAATTAGCAATTTATCCAAGCATTCACAATGGTCATTTAATGTAACGCCCCGAATTTTCGAGTTTATTTCAGAATTAAAAAAAAAATTATTTTAATTTTATATCGAGCGTTTACCTTGTTTTAAAAACAACGGACCATCCGTAAGAGATCCAATAGGGGACCCTTTACAAAAGTTCTTTAGAATAACCCTATAAACATTGTAGAAAAATCGAATTTCAAAAATCTCACTGTTTTTACATAATTACGAAAATGACACTCATTAAACTTAAGTTAAAGCACCATTTTTAAGTATTATGATTTCTGGCAATCAGTGTCACACAAAACTTTGTATATGAGTTTTTTGGTACAATTTAGCCGTACACGTCGAATTTCAACCCTCCGATCATCCTACAAATGCCATAATCAGAAATCGGGCAATAAGTGGCCCACTTTAACTCGGATCTGCCTCATTTTCTTTTCAACGGATGAAATTATGCTGCCGACCTACTGGACTGAGAAGATTGCTCTGACCCACCTCAGTGGACCCCACGTGTGCAGGACAGCGGTGACGCGCGGGTTCCGTACCCCGTGCGCACGACGCCCGCTCCCATCTTCTTCTTCGTTTTCCTCGCGACGACAGCTACTTCCGCTACCGTACATGCACCACACACGGTTCATCAAGTGGGCCCCATATCCTCCATCGAACCCGTCCATTAGGTCAGCGCCCCACCGAAACCTACTCCTCTTGATTCCTACAGCCAACCGTCAACATTGTGGCCCACTTCAGATTACCGTCTAATCAAAGAATCGCTAAGATCCGGACCTCCGCTTTGCATGGGCACTCCAAACTTCGCCCAGAGCTTCTTATGGACCTCACCTAACCTTTGAACGGTCCCCGGTCGATCTAGTGCAAGAAAGTTGGGCGGGATGATTCCCAGGCGATGCCAACGCCAAAACTGGATCTTGTTTTGGCATCGCACTTTCCCACCTACTTAAGTAAGCTATAAACCCTCCATCCGTCTTCTTTCCCTCCTTCCAGAAACACCAGAGAGAGATAGAGAGACCATGAGAGAGAGAGAACGATAGAGAGACCATGAGAGAGAGAGAACAGTAGAGAGAGAGGGGGGGATTGTGTAGAAAGAGAGAGAGACGTTTGAGAAAGAGAGAGTTCGTGGGGGGTTTCACCCCATGTGTTGCAACGGGAACTCCGTTCCAGATCTATAGTAGAAGAAGAAGAAAGAGAAGAAGAAGAGAAAGAAAAAGAGAGAAAGAAACAAGAAAGAGGAATGAAGGAAGAAGACAAGAGAGAAAGGAGGAGAAATCGAGTCGAGCCGAGTCGACTCGGATGAGATTCCGATTTTAGTCACCATTGAAGAGGTAAGACCCTCTAACCTTGATTTAATTTCCTAGATCTAGCCTAAACCCTAACCCTAGGTGTAGATCTAACCCTAGTTGATCGTGGCAATGAAAATCGTACTGATCTACACATTAATCTCGTGTTTTCTATTAAACATGTTAGGTTTTGGATCTGAGAGATACTTCACGGCCCTAGCAACGTCTCAAACCAACCAAACATTAAAGGTGGGGATTTCCTTTAAGCCCATCTATGATAATATTAAATTATATGTCGATTTTATGCTTAGAAATCATGTTTTTGTTACGTAATTTTCTGAACCCGAGCTTATTGAAATCTTTCCATGTAAATATGATTTGTATGATATCTCTTAATGTGTACTCTGAATATTTTTTATGTATGTGAATCATGAGATATGCTTAGTTGTTTAGAGAAAGAATTGTGATTATGTACATGCTTATGTGGAGTTTATACGTGATTTACGTGGTCACATGCTTATGATGAATGATGCATTGTTTGCTATTAGATATTGTATATGGATGTTACGCTAATGAACGCCCCTTACCCCATACCGATGTAACCGTATGATGTAAAGAGAAGAAGCTGTGCGAGGCCTTGTTACGTTGGCATTACCATGTGGAGATTTTGAATGAATATGCCTTATGGTGAAAGTCGGCATTATCATGTGACTTATTGAATGAATGTGCCTTAACATTGATGATTGGGCATTGGCATTACCATGTATGTGTTGTTGATTGCATATGTCATGATATTGAGTTTGGCACTATCGTGTGCGCATTGTTAGATACGTGCCAATGGATCCTTATTGATTCGTTACCTGTGATGGATTCACTGAAGTATGAAATTGATGAATATGAAGACTCTTGAACTAATTGGGGTAAGGAGTGATCATTAGACGTGTACATATTTAATTGGCAGAATGCTAAACTGACTTAATTAAAGGTGAAACTAATCATGCATTCACTGGACCCGGCTTGGTGGGTCAACCCCTCGGGTGTTAGAGAAAGCGTGTATGGGCCCGTTTCTCTCTCGCTATCTAGTGAAAGTGTGCATGGGCCCGTTTTACTAGTTGGGTTTTGGTGGATGGGAAGAGTGGAGTGATCCCGTCCTAGCTAGAACCTCTGGTGGCTAGTGGCTGGTGAGAAGAGTGGAGTGATCCCATCTCATTTGGTCAGGGTGCCTTAGCCAGAGCATGCATGTCATGCATTGCATTAACCAAGATCTTTTACTGAATTGTTTTGATTTGATTAAATGATAATATCCTGCTTGCGTTTACTCTATGCCATTATTATCATGATTGTCTTAAAGGGTTAATCCCCACTATGATAGTGTTTAACACTATCCAACCATATCTCAGATAATCCAGGTGAAGATCCAGTAAGAGAATCGAACACTATGACGAGGTACTCGAAGGCTCGTGGTAGCAAGTGACGGACGATGAAACCGAATCGGCTTGAAGATGGATTATATTTATTGCCATTGTAAAGTAGATTTATTTTCATGCAAAAAATTATGTAAATTGTATGATTTAAGAATATTATGTTGATAATGTAGAGTAGAAAAACTCTGAATAAAAACCTTAAATTCCGTCATTTTGCTATGAATGCCATGAATGTGGGAAATATAGATGAATGTGTAGAAATATATCCTTAACACATTCCAGATAAAATCCGAAAACTCGGTCCATTGTGTCGTCCACGAGAGCCGAAATTTTGGGGCGTTACAAATTGGTATCAGAGCATAAACGGGACCTCTGGGCGTGGAGCCCAACCCACTGCATAATGAATTCACCTTAGAAGTTAGGCCCTTGAAACTAGTAATAAATTAACTTAGGGATGACCATGAATGATTGTATGTGATGTTATGAATGTAGAGACCCCTACTTAGGCCCCTTGATATTGTTAGGGTAGCCGATAAACGTAGAAATCTGAAAATTTTATGTTTTTGGGAAGAGTATTGCCACATTTGTTTATAGATTAGGGCTCTTATCTATTCCCCATATTTATTTCAGTAATTTGCTGAATTGTATGATTTATCCCCCTCGAATCATATCGTTAGCTATTTTATTTAGAATTTTCAAAGTTAGGCTGGATTTTCCGAACCAGCAGTAGTACCACTATTATAAATAGTATTTTCAGACTTAGAAAATTTTCGTAAATTTTTGTAGGGACTCTTGACTCACTCCCCAGCATCCCCATAAAATTTTAGACCAATTCGATGTATGGATAAATCAGGAAAATTCTGACAGTGGAGAAAATACTACACAAAACCTTGTTTAAAAATTGTGTAATGATGGATTTTATTTTGTATGATCATGATGATTGCTTTGTGCCATTTGGGGGAATACATGAAGGTCCCCATGACGTTAGGTTAAACAGCCACATCGAAGGACGAAACTGTACCTGATATGTTGTGTAAACGATTGGATCTAAGTTCAAATCCCGAGGGTCGACACTTGGAATTTCGAACTTATACTAATGAACTCAATGCTCAATGTGAGTAGAAGATCTAAGTATCGGGCCCAAATCTACTTGAACCGTTCGCCCGTGATGCTGTCACTATATGAATCGTATTTGTGGCTTAGCCTGGGGATATTTGTGCATTCTCCTAGATGTATATATGTGTGTTTCTTGTATGATGATTAGAGTGAAGTAGAATATAAACAACCGTAGAATGTGGAAATTAAGCCATCTAGACCCTAACATGAGTTAAACTACGGTACCCCTAATCTCATCTTGCATCGCACCTTTAGTCGTTCAACGACCGTTAACGATATCTCATTTGCTTAGTTACACGCTCGTCCATCTATCCTTTCGCTTGACTCTTCGATCATGCCCAATCAAACTCAGATTTATCCTCAAAAACTCCTGATCAATCGTCCCATTAATGATCAATCATCCATGACAATTTGCTAACATAATCATTCCCCCTAGATTTTTATTTTAGTAGCGCTCCCAGACCCGAACATATCAAGGCGTTAGATAATTGATTTGGTTCAAGGGATCCCTTGATATCTAGAGAACCATCGAGGAATCAGAGTGCGCAGTGGAAGCGTGCTAGAACAGAGATTTAGAAATCAACTTCTATGGCGGAGCCTTGTTTTTAAGGGGGGTGGAGTGTGACCACAATTAATTCAGAGTAGGATTAGGGTAGCTAGAGACATGGGAAATAAATGGAGATTGCCCATGACTGACGCCTAAGAAACTTCGGAGACAAAGTTTCTTTTTAAGGGGGGTGGATTGTAACGCCCCGGATTTTCGAGTTTATTTCAGAATTTTTAAAAAAATTTATTTTGATTTTATATCGAGCGTTTACCTTGTTTTGAAAACAACGGACCATCCGTAAGAGATCCGATAGGGGACCCTTTACAAAAGTTGCTTACAATAGCCCTATAAACATTATAGAAAGACTGGATTTCAAAAATCTCACTATTTTTACATAATTACGAAAATGCCACTCATTAACCTTAAGTTAAAGCACCATTTTTAAGTATTATGATTTCTGGCAATCACTTTCACACAAAACTTTATATATGAGCTTTTGGGTACATTTTATCCGTACACGTCGAATTTCAACCCTCCGATCATCCTACAAATGCCCTAATCAGAAATCAGGCAATAAGTGGCCCACCTTAACTCAGATCTGCCTCATTTTTCTTTTCAACGGATCAAATTATGCTGCCGAACTACTGGACGGAGCAGATTGCTCCGACCCACCTCAGTGGACCCCACGTGTGGAGGGCAGTGGTGACGCGCGGGTTCCGTACCGCGTGCGCACAACGCCCGCTCCCATCTTCTCCGTTTTCCTCGCGACGACAGCGACTTCTGCTGCCGTCCATGCACCAGACGCGGTTCTTCAAGTGGGCCCCATATCCTCCATCCAACCCGTCCATTAGGTCAGCGCTCCACCGAAACCTACTCCTCTTGATTCTTGCAGCCAATCGTCAACATTGTGACCCACTTTAGATTACCGTCTAATCAAAGAATCGCCAAGATCCGGACCTCCGCTTTGCATGGGCACTCCAAACTTTACCCAGAGCTTCTTATGGACCTCACCTAACCTTTGAACAGTCCCCCGTCGATTTAGTGTAAGAAAGTTGGGCGGGATGATTCCCAGGCGGTGCCAACGCCAAAACTGGATCTCGTTTTGGCACCGTGCCTTCCCATTGACTTAAGTAAGCTATAAACCCTCCATCCGTCTTCTTTCCCTCCTTCCAGAAACACCAGAGAGAGAGATAGAGAGACTGTGAGAGAGAGAGAGAGAACAAGTAGAGACAGAGAGAGAGAGAGAGAGATTGTGTAGAAAGAGAGAGAGACGTTTGAGAAAGAGAGAGAGAGAGAGAGAGAGAGAGAGAGAGAGAGATTGTGTAGAAAGAGAGAGAAACGTTTAAGAAAGAGAGAGTTCGTGGGGGGTTTCAACCCTTGTGTTGCAACGGGAACTCCGTTCCAGATCTGTAGAAGAAGAAGAAGAAGAAAGAAAAGAAGAAGAGAAAGAAAAAGAGAGAAAGAAAGAAGAAAGAGGAATGAAGGAAGAGGACAAGAGAGAAAGGAGAAGAAATCGAGTCGAGCCGAGTCAACTCGGATGAGATTCCGAGTTTAGCCACCATTGAAGAGGTAAGACCATCTAACCATGATTTAATTTCCTAAATCTAGCCTAAACCTTAACCCTTGGTGTTGATCTAACCCTAGTTGATCGTGGCAATGAAAATCGTACTAATCTACACATTAATCTCGTGTTTTCTGTTAAACATGTTAGGTTTTGGATCTAAGAGATACTTCACGGCCCTAGCAACGTCTCAAACCAACCAAACATTAAAGGTGGGGATTTCCTTTAAGCCCATCTACGATAATATTAAATTATATGTCGATTTTATGCTTAGAAATCATGTTTTTGTTACGTAATTTCCTGAACTCGTGCTTATTGAAATCTTTCCATGTAAATATGATTTGTATGATATCTCTTAATGTGTACTCTGAATATTTTTTATGTATGTGAATCATGAGATATGTTTAGTTGTTTAGAGAAAGAATTGTGATAATGTATATGCTTATGTGGAGTTTATACGTGATTTACGTGGTCACATGCTTATGATGAATGATGCATTGTTTGCTATTAGATATTGTATATGGATATTATGCTAATGAACGCCCCTTAATCCCATACTGATGTAACCGTATGATGTAAAGAGAATAAGCTGTGCGAGGCCTTGTTACGTTGGCATTACCATGTGGAGATTTTGGATGAATATGCCTTATGGTGAAAGTCAGCATTATCATGTGACTTATTGAATGAATGTGCCTTAACATTGATGATTAGGTATTAGCATTACCATGTATATGTTGTTGATTGCATATGCCATGATGTTGAGTTTGGCACTACCATGTGCGCATTGTTAGATACGTGCCAAGGGATCCTCATTGAGTCGTTACTTGTGATGGATCCACTGAAGTATGAAATTGATGAATATGAAGACTCTTGAACTAATTGGGGTAAGGAGTGATCATTAGACGTGTACATCATTTAATTGGCAGAATGCTAAACTGACTTAATTAAAGGTGAAACTAATCATGTATTCACTGGACCCGGCTTGGTGGGTCAACCCCTTGGGTGTTAGAGAAAGTGTGCAAGGGCCCGTTTCACTAGTTGGGTTTTGGTGCATGGGAAGAGTGGAGTGATCCCGTCCTAGCTAGAACCTCTGGTGACTAGTGGCTGGTGAGAAGAGTAGAGTGATCCCGTCTCATTTGGTTAGGGTGCCTTAGTCAGAGCATGCATGTCATGCATTGCATTAACCAAGATCTTTTACTGAATTGTTTTGATTTGATTAAATGATAATATCCTGCTTGCGTTTACTCTATGCCATTATTATCATGATTGTCTTAAAGGGATATTCCCCACTATGATAGCGTTTAACATTATCCAACCACATCTCAGATAATCCAGGTGAAGATCCAGTAAGAGAATCGAACACTACGACGAGGTGCTCGAAGGCTCGTGGTAGCAAGTGACGGACGATGAAACCGAATCGGCTTGAAGATGGATTATATTTATTGCCTTTGTAAAGTAGATTTATTTCATGCAATAAATTATGTAAATTGTATGATTTAAGAACATTATGTTGATAATGTAGAGTAGAAAAACTTTGAATAAGAACCTTAAATTCCGTCATTTTGCTATGAATGCCATGAATGTGGGAAATATATATATGAATGTGTAGAAATATATCCTTAACACATTCCAGATAACACCCGAAAACTAGGCCCATTTGTTATCCACGAGAGCCGAAATTTCGGGGCATTACATTTAAATAGTATTTGAAAGAAACATTGCATTCATCACATTACACATGATGTATAGTGGTTCGGCGATGAGTCTACTCTACTCCCGATTTTTGCACTCTTCTCTCAAGTATACTAGATTTCACTATCTCAGAAGTTTTAAATTGGGTTCACCTCCCAACCTTAACAACCTACACAAGGTCTACGCATTTTGCATTCACCAGTGGCCTACACAAGGACATGTACTCCACAAGGACAATATGCGTACTCTCCTGTCAGAGGCCTACATAAAGACTTATTGTCCTACACAAGAACAAGCCACGTATGTTCCCATTGAAGGCTCACACCGGAGTTGACTTTCGAGATTAGGTCACAATTTCTTGACCCTTATCTCCACAAGAAGGGGATCAATAATGGATTCCAAATATTAGACACTTATTAGTTGGATGAGCCCTGTTGTAGCGTCAATGAGCTGTTTATTCTCTACTTGAAGTAGCTCCTCGATTGCTCCCTCGAATCGCCGCCTTGAGTTGATGATGATGCACTTGAGTGACCGGGGCTAGAGGGAGAGATGAGTTTCTCTAAAAGCTTTTTACTATGGGTTAGAGAAATCCAAGCTATGAGAATTAGAGAATAAGGTCAAGGCTAATATCAATAATGGTGATCATTTTAAAAGATTTTACTATGGAGAAAGGAATCACCAAGAACAATCTACATGAAGTTGCATCTATCACTCACACTTTATAGACGCTAAGCGTGCGAAAGCTTGTGGAGCTTATAAACCTATGCTAAGTCTTAGGAGAGGGGGTCGTTAGGATCGTTTTAAAATCCTTTAAAAAACATCTTGCCTAATTAAACTAAGAAATTATAAACAAACTAAGCAAAAACACTTTGACTTCCAAGCCTTAATAGGTGCAATCACATAGATTAGCAAATATATAACAAATAAGCAAACTAGCCTAGAGAGCTATATAGACAATATGTTATTCAATATGTTGGGCATATGTCTACCAGCTTAGTGAACATACATCTTATGTGAGAGTGTGCCTATCTAAAACATAGCATTCAACTCATTCATCATTCATATAATTAAACAATTAAAAGACAACGCATGAATAGAAGGGTGCTCAAATCGATCCCAAAATAAGCATGTATAGTAGTTCGACTACTTGTCTACTCTACTCTCGGTTCCTGTACTCATCGCTTGAGCGCACCGGAATTCACTAAGGGAGTTTAAATTAGATTCCTCCCAACCTAGGTGTTTTAAATCGATTCTATCCTATCTGGGAGTTTTTCTATCCTCCCAACCTAGATGATGATAAAAAAAAATTTCTATTGGGTTTGGGTCATCAAGAGGTTAGGAATTTTGTTTTGGGTCAATGGTTATGGTCACCAAGGCACATTATATGCCTGTTTCTTCATCCTTAGAGGTTTACAATCTCTTATATCTTTGGTCCTCATCTTCTTTGGGCTCAACTGACTGACTGACACAGACTTACATAATTGACAAATAAGGTGTACAAACAAGTGCACTAACAGTTTTTTCCGGAATACTTCTCAGCTTCGAATTTTATGCTTGATGTCATTGAAACTTATCTTCAGATTCTATCTCCTTCCCACCGTATGCTTTAATACCACTTTTTGGAAACTCGTGGAAGCACAAAGGAGAATCAAACAAGTAAAACACAAAAGCACAAGCAAATCCACACAAAGAAAATTCAATTTTTTACGTGGAAAAACCCTTTTGGGAAAAAACCACGACACAAAGCAATATACACTATGAAAACCAGAAGTTACAGGAGATGAAGAACACTAATCGGATTAAGCCCTACAAGAGAAACGTAAGCTAACTCTACCTTTTTCTCTCACCTTAGAACTCTCTCAAGCCCTCTAAGATACACGACCCCTTTGGCAATTACCCTAATCCGACATTACACCCGCTTTTATAGTAATAAACCGGAATTAAAAACAAACTTATGCAAAACCGTGCAAACCTGGTCGATCGGTCGATCAAGACCACCTGAACTACCTTTGGTTGCCTAACGCCGCACCTAATTCGCTCCAAGGCACCTATGTACAGAAAACTTTCCTTGGAACAACCTTTATCTTGTAGGGAACCCACCTTGACGTTAATGTGAGTTCCAATCCGACTACTATTACATGTTTTATTTGATGTTAGGTGAATGGAAAAGAAATCAGAATGACCGATGATTCTAGTGGGACACACAAAGGAAAATAGTTGGCAGAGAGATGTCGACCAATGATATTTACAGGGCCCAACGTCGACTCCAACCGTCAGATAGAAAAATAATAATAATAATAATAAACTTAGGCTTGGGGTCAAAGTATCAGGCCGCATCCATTATTTATATGGGCCAGATGAAGGGAAACAATTTGAGGGTGAGCATTATCATATACACTTTTTCAATTATGTAGTCCACCTGAAACATCGACAGGGCTGATTTTTCAGCTCTAGGACTCAGATAGGGTGAAAAGCCAAGATCAGGGTGAAAAGCCAAGATCAGGTGGATTTTACATGAACATCATGATGGGCCCCACCCTAACTGGCTCCTCCTCGCTGAAATAGGTTTTACGGCCGTCTCGGCCTTTGCTGAAAAGTTAAAATCACGTTTGGATTTTATTTTAAACTTTAGCGGGCAGCTGGGCTCTCTCTCGGGCTTTTAGACTTCTTAGTCCAAGTCCAACCCAAAGAAGAAATAGGCTTGAAACTTAAGCCCAAGCCTGTACCCTGGGCAGAACCGGGCCCAGCCCAGAAGCCCACTGTCCAACCTAGCCCATTAACAGCACTACATTGATCAAGTGGTGTTGCCCTAGCACTACTTAGCTGCCACCTTAGAACTAGTGATGTGGGTGTGACCCTGACGGTAAGGCCCACCTTAATGTATGCATTGTATATATATCGAGGCCATCTATCTGCTTTTCCAGCTTATTTTAGGGCATGGTACAAAAAATGAAGCAAACACAAATTTCAAAGTGGACCGTATCATAAGAAACAAGTGGTCGTTGAACACCCAACATTCAAAACTTCCTAAGGTCCACCATAATGGTTGTTGGCCATCCCACCTGTTGATAAGGCCACACAGACCTGGATAAAAAGAAAAATTAAATATCAGGTTGATCCAAAACTTTTGTGGCCCAAAAAAGTTTTTAATGATCAATAACCACTGTTTCCTGTGGTGTAGTTCATCAGGCTTTTCTATCTACTCCATTTTTTGAATCATGGCCTAAATAAATTAGAAAAAAAAAATGGCATGAATATATAATGCATACAGCGAAGTAGGCCCTATATATGGTCTAGGTTTTACCCGCATTGCTGGATCGGGCCACAGCGTTGTGGTGTGTTACCCGCACCACTTGAGCAATGGTGTGGTGATCATGTTGTGCGCTATCCACCAAGTGTTCCATCACCTTGATCCTGCCATGCAGCTCCTCTGGCCTAGAAATCAGGCTCGTTCACTCATCATATGGCCCAAAATATTTAAATTAGATGGATGGCTTAGACAAACTAGTTCAAAGCTTTTTCCTCCATCCTTCTTTTTTATTATTATTAATTTTTTTTTTGGGTAAACTATGGCACAATAGATGAGCTGAGCTTCCCCATTTTTGTCCTAGATAATAAAAAAATGATTGGACGGCTTGGATCTCATGCACGTGTGCTAGGCAGGAAATGGTGACATGTAGATGAGATGCCTTATGCAAGCATTCGAGCTTACCAGTAGGGGTGTCAATGTGCCGGATTGTCCGGTTGGGCTTCCAGGCTTGGCCCGCTTCGGGTCAAGCATGGGTCAGAATTTGTAGCATGAGGGCTGGGCTCGGGCCTAATTTTCAAGCCCGTTCCTTAATCAGGCCGGGTTTGAACTAAGAAGTCTAAAAGCCCTCTAGCCTGGCCAGCTCGCGACTTAACTTTTGTGCAAAACACTAAGAGGGAAAAGCTATTTCACCGGGAAGGAGTTGCCGGTTAAGGTGGGCCCCACCATGATGATCATGCAAAATCAACGCAAACAACACCCTATCTTAGGCCTAGATCCCAAAAATCAGCCCGAACTATGTTTCATTTGGACCACACAATTGGAAAATTTGTAGAGGATAATGCTTACCTCTCCAAACTGTTTCCTTTCGTCTGGCTCATATAAATAATGGATTGTTTTATCAGTATATTCTTAGAGCCATTTTCCATGGCAATGGGACTTGTTAGGGCCCAAAATTGGGTAACATATGTTGATCAATGGCCAACTTTAGATTTTCGTCGCTCATTGAGGTTGTGGAGATGAACGATGCCGATTACAGGACCTGAGATCACAAAGAGAAGATCGTGAGGGGGACCCTTCGATGCTTAAGTCAGTAAGCATGATTGAACTAAGAGCTATTCAGTATATTGCGTAATGTGTGTGATCGCGTACCTTGGAAACATGTGAAAGGGTCCTTTTCTAGGTTACAATCCACAGCCGGGGGCAGTGGATCTCCTAAATTCCATATAGGATGTGTTTCCATATTAGTCACCATCTAGGATATGTTTTCGGATTATGAGAGATCACCCTTATCGTGTCCGGATTCTACGCATCCCAGCCATAGTTGCTATCTTTGTATGGCGGTGTGCAGTGCGTAACTTGCTCAGATCCGAGGACGTCTGGTATAGTCAGCACTCTGAATCCTCGGGTGAGTAGTCAACAGTACAGCAGATGTTAATGATTGAGACTGAGCCGAAGGGCTCAATCATATGTCTGTCGCCCAAGGCCGATCCCGAGGGCTCAGGCCTAATCCCACTACCTGAGATTAAAGCCGAGTTCTCAAGAGAACGTCTGATATATGAGGTATGAGGATTCTTCGCTTTAACCACCTTGGATTCTTCAGTTACACGTGTGATAAGTTGTGATCAGTGGGACACATACCGACGGTTGTGCATCTTCCACATTACGATTAGGGACCTTGTAGGATTTACCCATAATAGTAGCCCCCAAGTTTCATAGTTAGGGAATCTGAGCATGAAACTTGAAATGTGTTCATCAGAAGAGAGCTTTCTTGGGCTTGAATTTTGTCTCACCCGTTTAATAGGAAAGAATTTTTCCCACAATTAGCAAACTTTAAGTCAACTAATGATTGGCTCATTGAGCTTTTGAACATACTCGTTCATCAGGTTGTTCGCTAGTCTGTCTAAGCAGACTGTGCTCAGTCAGAGAGTTCCATAGGTAGCATGCTCTCAACTAGGAAATGTCTTGCATTCCTCTCTGTGGCCTCTTATCCTCGAAAAATATATAAGAACGTCAAATTCAAACATACTTGTCAAGCAAGCAGCTCGCCAGTCCGTCACTGTACTCGGTGCCATAAGTGGCATATTCTCAGCTGGGGAACATCTTGCATTCCTCCCCATGGTCCCTCATCCTCTAGGAATAAGGGGGTCCGAGCATCGAATTTAAACATACTTGTCCAGCAAGCAGTTCGTCAGTCCGTCTAAGCAAACTGTACTCAGTGTCATAAGTGACATATTCTCGATTGAGGAACATCTTACATTCCTTCTTGAGGCCTCGTATCCTCGGGGGATACGGGCAGCTGAGCATTGGAATTAGTTGTGTAATCAGCTGGGGAGCTTCTTACATTCCTCCCTAAGACCTCGTATGCTCAGGGAATAAGGGCAGCTGAGCATTGGAGTCGAGAACGCGATTGAGAAAAATGGAAAAAAAATTATTCATCTCGATATAACACCAAGTACTTTATTATAGTCTTAGCCCTCTAACAGCTTGCTGAAATATTAATAGTACTTCCCCAGGTGAACACGCAATTCAGTGAAACTTGTATATCGGGGTTGAGAGCAAACCCCTATTCGGACCGAGGTCATGTCCTCGGATTCTAACTTCTCTACCTGCCAAAGATGGCTCAGATTTCGCCAATAGACTCGAATTCTTTTCGCGCCTGCCGATCTCACCATTGAGGCGATCGGTCCTGCTATGATCGGTCTTGCCGACAAGGAGATCTATCATGTCCTCTAGGACAACGATCTTGCAGCTCAACGTAATCATGGAGATGACCATTCTTGATGAGAGTCTCGATCTCATCCTTAAAGGCAATGTAATTTTTTGTATCGTGGTCGTGATCCCGATGGAACCGACAATATTTTCTTTTATCCCTTTCTTTAGGATCGATCCTCATCTTAGGAGGCAACTTTGTGTATTTCTAGTTCTTGGTGTGTAAGAAAATCCTCCCATGCGTGGTATTTAGGGGGGTGTAGTTTGAATATCAGCCCTAGGGGGGTAGGCTTCCTCATGGAATGGTCTCGCGGATCCTCCTTTTTATCTGGGGACGAGGACTCCTTTGTTATTTTCTTCTTATCGTTGGACTTGGCCTTGGCTTCTCACATGGCCCTCGCTACCTCCTCCCTATTGATGTTTTTTTTAGCCTTAGCCTGTAGTTTTTTCATTGTTTAAGGAGTAGAATTGTTGAGGGCAAACCAAAACTCCTTATTCCTGACTCCGTTGAGAAGGGCAGTCAAACCCATATCCTCTGTGTAGCCCTCGATCTGCATGAATTCGGAAGTGAGACAAACCATAGTCTTTTAAGGACTCGTCTGGCCTTTGCTTGATTGTTGTCAGGTGAGCCGCTGACTTCTTCACCTTCTTGCTCCCTAGAAGCTATGACACGAATAATGTGCATAGTTGAAAGAACGAGATGATTAAATGTGACTTGAGAATCCTGAACCATGTTCGGGTTGCGTTCTTGAGGGTGAGAAGAATGCCCGACACATGATCTCAATACTGACGCGTTCAAGCATCATATGAGACCTGAAGGTCTCGATGTGCTCCATAGGGTCCCCTGCCCGGTAGTCAGGGATATTGGGCACCCAAAACTTCTTCGATCGTGGTGCCTCCATGATGTTTTCGGTGAACGATGGCTCGGTCTGTTCCACCATAACCTGTATAGTCAAGGGCGTGCTAGATCGATAACGTTGTTCTATGGCTGCAAAGTTCTCCTAGAGCCCTGTTATGTCTCTTTCCCACATTAATGTGTGATTAGCGCTAGAGACTTCGACAACCTCGATGGCCTCACCTTGATGCTGACGTCTAGCATCAAGCGTGTGGCGTAAATCTCCCGTAGGAAGGTGACTCCCTCTATGTTGAGCGGGGGCTTGGATAGGTGGTCTAGCTGGACTTGCGCTGGTTAATTCTGTCCCTGCTGCTCCCGAGGTCAAGGGGAAAGTAGTTGCTCCAATCATCTTGTCGCGCTTGCAAATTGAGTGATCTTGGCTTGCATTGCATGCATGGTATCCTCAAGGACATCAATTCTGACAGTATCATCGGCTGGAAGCAGAGGTCTCGGCATAGGTTGTGGAGGAGCTTGCTTCCCCTGGGTGGGGTAATTTTCCTCTAGTGGATGTTGTGAGCCCACCGAGGTTGATGTCCGTGTAGCAGTGGATGCCTCGGTTGACACCTTCTTCTTAGGAGGCATGGAAAAGATGGAAAAGATGAAGAAGAGGAGAAAAAAGATCCAAATGACGAAGTAAAAGTTAAAATAAGAATGATCTAGTCGGTCCCACAGACTACGCTAATCTATTAACGCCCAAAATTGGGTAACAAATTTTGATCAAGGACCAACTTTAGATCTTTATCGCTCGATAAGGTCGATGGAGATGAACAGTGCCGATTGCTGGACCTAAGATCACAAAGAGAAGATCATGAGGGGGTGTCTGTCGTGCAGGCGAAGGACCCTCCAATACTTAAGTCAATAAGCATGATTGAGCGAAAGAGCTTTGGAGTATATCGCGTAATGCATGTGATTGAGTACATTGGAGAGATGTGGAAGGGTCCTTTTATATGTGACGATCAACAGCTGGGGGCGGTGGATCTTCTAGATTCCATCTAGGATATGTTTCCATATTAGTCGTCGTTTAGGATACATTTCCGGATTCTACGCATCCTACGTGTCCGGATTCTACACATCCTAGCTGTAGTTGCTATCTTCGTATGGTGATGCGCAGTGCGTAACTTGCTCAGATTCGAGGACGTCTGGTGTGGTCAACACTCTGCATACTTGGGTGAGTAGTCAGCAGTACAGCAGATGTCAATGATTGAGGCTGAGCCCAAGGGCTCAGTCGTATGTCTATCGCTCGAGGCCAGTCTTGAGGACTCAGGCCCAATCCTGCTATTTGAGATTGAAATCCAGTTCTTAGGAGAACATCCGATATTTGAGGTATGTGGATTCTTCACCTTGACCATCTTGGATCCTTTGGTTACACGTGTGATGAATTGTGATCAGTGGGCTACATACCGTCGGTTGCGCATCTTCCATGTCACGATAAAAAATCTTGCAGGATCTATGCATAACAGGACCCACAACTTAAATGTTGAGGATTAAAGCACTTCCATGTCATATATGAGGAGGATTAGCCCCACCATTTTCAAAATCGATAATCGATGATGCTCTGTGATGGACACAATTTGCCCTCACACCCTGCCCAAAAGAGTTCCTGCCACGGGAGGTTACGTGGGGCCCACTTAAATGTCCATGAGAAATATCCATCCTGTCCGTTAGTTTCTCCAACTGATGTTACGACATGATCTAAAAAATAACACATCCAGAATCCAAACTAACGAGTTATTTGTGGGGGCAGTCAAAATAATGCCTATATAAGAACCAGCCCCCAAGCCATCATAATTAAATATCTAAAAGTAGTTGATCTCAGTATATTTCTGACGCAGGGAGGACGTGGTAGGTCGATCACCGTCTCCCTAACCGATTGTTTCTCGAATCCACGAGAAGAAATAAAAGGATAAAAGAGGAAATTAATTCCGAATAATTGTTTTTTATTTTTATTTTTTATAATTGAATGAATAAAATCAGAATTACAATGCATATAAATAGGAAACTAAACCCTAGATAAAGTACTAGACTCAAACTCAAACTCAAACTCCTAGAAAACGCAACTTACTATAAATAGTAAACTTACTATTTATAGAAGTCGTTCAATCCAACTAGAACTCTTGGTTTTCGGCCAAAAATAGAAAGTTATCAAACGGGTCTAACCATGTTGTTCTACTAAATATTCTAAGCCCTTTTCATGTTAGGCGCTAACTCTAAAACCTTACGGATCCAAAGTTATGATTGAATTAAAACTTACTATAAATAGTAAAACTGAAAATAAACTAGCCTAATGACCGTCGATACGGTCGAATCTCACGATTCTGGCCTGGACAACCCGGCATGGCCGAGTTGGGTGGCTAAAGTAACTCGAGCTACCCCAAAACGATATATTATATGTCCAGAAACTCATTTCGGATTGTGAGATACGACTGGTTTACGGTCCTGACGGTTCGAATCACTTTTGACCCCGACCGGGCTTCTTTTGGTCCATCTGGGCTACGAAATAATCAGCAACCCGTTCTACATCAATTTCTTCCTTAATTACCATTATCGCCTCAAGTTCTCAGTGCTTCCTCTTGCAAAATACTCTCCACATCTCGGAAGGTGGAGTATCAACGGAAAGCTCTTGTAGTCCATTTCCATCGTATTTCCATTGCCATTGTGGGTACATGAAAATTTTGCTCATGCTGGCAACATCCAAGCCACTTATCTATTTGCTTCCATGATATATAATTGATATTTGTGAGTTCTAATTTACTGCATACTTTAAAGACCAGAAAACCTAAAAACTACACTTGACTCAAAATGTAGGTGTGGCCCACCTAGTGAATCAAGCATATTGATTTTTTAGAACGGTGATATTCATGGTGGGATCTACTGCATGTTTTCATGGAATGGATGCCTAACACAGGTGTCATGCTAGTGGGAAAGAAGTATGTCACCAAAAGCTGCATTGATTTGTTCTGATGTGAAAAATAAGTTGGATGATAAGTTCAATGGTGAATTTGTATGCTCTATGGAATTGAAAGTGCACCCCCCTAATTAATGGCTTGGCTTATTCATTGCTGCTGGTCCTACTTAATGATGAGATCTTGCACATGTGTGCTGTGAATTAGGATGGTAGTGGGTCAGGTATGGACTGGGCTCAAAGCCTAAGCCTGGAATGATCCTAGCACAACAAGCCCAAGCCCAACCTGAAAAGATTGGTTGGGACTGAGTCCAACCCACTGAAAAATAGATCAAATACCTATTCAGTGTGTCCAATAGATGAATTGTCTAGATCATTAAGCTTGTATGTGATGCTATTCTGTGTAGTTGTTTGGATGCATGTAAAGATTAGCGAGAATAGCGTCAAGCATGATAGCAAGGTTCTTGTCTTATCTCATGACTTTTAAATGTGGCATGTGGTGCGACCACATCTGTCATGATTTTGTGGGGATGAGAGAATCAAGATGCTTTCATATGTCCTACACAGCACCCATAGGGCCAAGGGTAACACATTGCCAACGCAAATGGTAAACCACACGCACTAATTGGTGAAGATGGGGTATCATACCCACTAAGGTGGTCAGAAAGCAAATTGATGGTTTGTTATTTTCAAGATGGTTTGTTATTTTCTCTTGAAAATAACATGATGTAATTTTACACATTGGATTTAACAAAATTATTGAATGTACAGAAAAGGGATAAGCAAAGAGAAGAAAGAACTGCTTGCCTACTGAGCACGCATGGAAACTCGTGGCCATATTATCTTTTCCTACCAAAACTCCACTTGCATAGTCAATTCAAACCATAGAAATAGTAGCCCCAACATGTAGATCACCTAGCAAAATAATCAATCGGTAGCTGATCAGCTGAGTTACACCATTGGTACCATGGGACAATTGATGGTTTGGCTCGACATGTAGATGCAATGCAGCTAATCTGTGAAATAGATTAATTTTCGAGAAATGCGATCTTCACAATGGGATCTACTGTTTTAATGGGACAGATGCCTCACACAAGTGTCATGCTAGTGGGAAGGATGGTATGTCACCAAAAGTAGTAGTAATATTCTCTTTTGGTGTGAAAAAATGAATTGGATGATAAGTTCAATGGTGCATTTGGGTGTTCTACAGAATTGCCGTGACTTGGGGTACTGTCAATGGGCCAGGATTGGACTGGGCTCCAAGCCTGAGCCCAATATACATCTATAACAAGCCCAAGCCTAAAAGAATATTGGTTGGGACTCCATCAGACCCATCTCGAAAATTGATCAAATACCTGAAAGAAAATTGATCTCAAAGAGCTAAGGGTCTTTTTCTGCGTCAATGGATATTCAGATCAGGCCTTCCTGATGGCATATATGACACAAGTGTCAAGAATCATCTCTACAAACTCTTGTTGTGCAAATTAAACATTAAGCTCAATGTTGCAAGCTTGGATCCTTCACCTCTACAAAGTACAAACACATATGCAGTTAAACAGAATGGCAGATGGTGGAACTAGTTTGGGGTAGTGGCCTGTTACAAAACGGACTGACCATTCAAACCCCAATCCAAGTCATAGCCCATGGACACATGATCCAATCCCCACCCATCTACTATTTGGGTTTAGAATTTTCTAACACAAGGTCCCACCCGTCAACAATTCATTGGCCCGAGCACCACTCCTTCGACCCATTTACTTATGGGCTCTTATTACATACCTGTTAGTTTTTTTAGTAGATTTGGGAATTCGAGCCTTCTATTAATACTTATGTATATCCTAGAAACAATTTGAGGTGGGAATGAGTCTGCCATAGCCTGACTTGCTTACTTCTACAAGCCATGTTTTCAGGTTGAAATGAAAGCACAACCCAATAAATACACTTAAGCCATGAGTTAGGAAGCCAGGCCAGTAAGTTCATGGGCTGCCAAGAGTCACGGGGCCTATTGCTAGCCATAATTTTGGGTTCCATTTAAACCTGCATTGGGCAAAATAAAAACTTTTAATAGATTTTGGCCTGACGAGCCCAAACAAATCAATAAAATATCTATGTCCATATCGTCCCAGGCCCACTCCTTGGAATTTGGGGGCACCCAACAA
Source organism: Liriodendron chinense (assembly GCA_003013855.2). NCBI lineage: Eukaryota > Viridiplantae > Streptophyta > Magnoliopsida > Magnoliales > Magnoliaceae > Liriodendron > Liriodendron chinense. The sequence continues at coordinate 286,567 of ML058367.1, forward strand.
AGAAAGAGACATAACTAGAACAGTAGAATGTAGGCCTAAATCCATCCATTCCCAGGCCCCACTCATTAGAATCTTGATGCTCCTGACAAAGGAGTAGACTTGACAGTAGATACTGGGATCAAACTATCTAATCTCGGGCCCACTCCTTGGAACATCGCAACACCCAACAAAAACAAGACTTGACTCTAAAGATAGAATTTTGGCACAAAGCCATCCAATCAAACGCCATATGTCCTACTTGAAATCCAGCAGTGCCCAATTTAAAAGGAAAAAGAGAAAGAGAGTAGACTTGACTCTAATAGTAGAATCCGAGTCCAAAACTCTGCAGTGTCAGCCCCACTCCATTGTCACAAGAGTCCCCTCTAGCCTTAGGCTTTGTGGGGGCCTACCTAATGTTTGTGTTATATCCACTCCATTCATCATGCCCGCCCATGTTAGAGTGTGATGTCACAAGTTAGGAAAATTAAAAACTCAATTGAGCTACATCACAAGAAATAATGAGGATAGAAACACTCAAGCTGAAACTTTCCAAAGGCCCGACCGATGTTTATGGGAAATCTTCAAGAGTGGAATTAGGATGAGATAATGATAGTAAAGTGTATAAGAGACATATATCACCCGTGCGAGTGTTACCAAAAAAAAAATCATATAGTTGGTAACACTATCAATAGTTGGTAACACTCGCTAAGTTGTTACCCGTATAACACCTAATCTGCTCTCACCCTGGAAACTGTTACCCTTGCCTATATGTGACCAGTTCTGCAGAGAAATAATGGAGCCAGCAATGGTGAGAGTTCACCACTATTTTTTTTTTTTTTTGTTTGTCTCTCTCTTACATCCGCTGCACACTTAGAAATTATGAATTTTAATTTCAACCGTGCAAATTTTAGGGCCCATTGCAGATGGAAGATAGCCCAAAAATCAAGCTATTTCAATGATCCTATCCATTCAATAGTTGTCTATCAAACGTACGGATTGTCATATGGTTAAGATAGTGAATTTTGTGCTATGGCCCATATAAATTGGTACCCACGATCTGGACCATGCCACTGTATGGTGGATGAAGACACCTCAAATAACATACATGTGATATACTCTATTGGCAGTTGGAACGAACTGTTTTAATGGTCTTGATTGCCAACCTATGGACCTCACACGTCAAAACTGAAGACTCATGCGTACCAAGTCAAGAGAGTGGTTGAAGCGTCAATGAAGAGAATGGGCCCACGTCCCTTTTTATGCGTCAGCGCTGGCGTCACAAAGAGGTGGACGCCGACTGTGTAACGAGTAACTGATCAGTATGCTACAGCCTACTGAGTAAACTCTATGGGCCGCACGGGTGATATTTGTCTCTTATCCACTTTACTATCTCATCACAAGGTCCTACCTAATGACATGTGTGTTGTGAATTAGGATGGTAGTGGGTCAGGTTTGGACTGGGCTCAAAGCCTTAGCCCGGAATGTTTCTAGCACAACAAGCCCAAGCCCAACCTGAAAGATTGGTTGGGACTGAGTCCAACCCACTTAAAAATTGATCAAATACCTATTCAGTGTGTCCCAATAGATGAATTGTCTAGATCATTAAGCTTGTATATGATGCTATTCTGTGTGGTTGTTCGGATGCCTATAAAGATTAGCGAGAATAAGCTAGCGAGGTACTTAACATCAAGCATGATAGCAAGGTTCTTGTCTTATCTCATGACTTTTAAATGTGGCACATGCGACCACATCTGTCACAATATTTGAACTACTGGCCTAAAAGGATTTTTATTTTTCATGGGGGATGAGAGGATCAAGATGCTTTCATATGTCCTACACAACAACCGTAGGGCCAAGCCCAACACATTGCCCAACGCACATGGCAAACAACATGCACTAATTGGTGAAGATGGGTGTCGTACTCACTAAGGTGGTCCAAAAGCAAATTGATGGTTTGTTATTTTCACTTGAAAATATCAACACATAAATTTACATCTTGGATTTAACAAAATTACTGAATGTACAGAAAAAGGAAAAGCAAAGAGAAGAAATTATCTCACAAGAGGGCGAAGAGAAGAAAGAACTGCTCGCCCACGGAGCATGGCCTACGAGCATGGCGTGGAAACTTGTGGCCATATTATCTTTTCCTACCAATATTCCACTTGTATAGTCAATTCAAACCATGGAAACAGTAGGCCCCAACCTGTAGATCACCTAGCAAAATAATCAATCAGTAGCTGATCAGCTGAGTTACACCATTGGTACCATGGGACAATTGATTATTTGGCTCAACATGTAGATGTGGTGCAGCTAATCAGTGAAATAAATTAATTTTCAAGAAATGCGATCTTCACAGTGGCATCTACTGTTATAATGGGACAGATGCCCCACACAAGTGTCATGCTAGTGGGAAGGATGGTATGTCACCAAAAGTAGTAGTGATCTCTTCTGGTGTGAAAAAGTGAATTGGGTGATAAGTTCAATAGTGCATTTGGATGTTTTACAGAATTGAAAGTGTGCCGTGACTTGGGGTACTGTCAATGGCCCAGGATTGGACCTGGCTCAAAGCCTGAGCCCAATATATGCCTAGCACAAGCCCAAGCCTGAAAGAATATTGGTTGGGACTCCATCAGACCCAGCTTGAAAATTGATCAAATACCTATTCCATAATGAATGGCGTGATCGGTTGCATGTGTGGCATGTGGGCATGAGTCCCGTAAAGCCCATGCCTATCTCGAGGGAGCGTCTGTCCTTAGCTGTCCTCTAATTGAGAAGATAATACTATATATAATTAGCACTTCTATGACCTATCCTTAAGAAGTCATTTATATAGTGCCCCAACAGATATGGGCCATGTATAGACCAAAATCTCCTCCTTCGAACCATCTCAGGAATCATCTCTACAACCTCTTGTTGTGCAAACTAAACATTAAGCTCAATGTTGCAAGCTTGGATCCTTCACCTCTTGATGTAGGGGAAGAACCCCATTATAGAGGGCGTGGATCACGCACCTTCCTGCAGGAGATAGGACAAGAAGAAAGACAAGAGGAAACTATGGAATTTTCGATTTTGGAGTTTCAAGGAAATTGTTATTCCCGTTTTTAGATTTTGGCCTAACTCGTAGGACCCATATTGATCAATTATGATGATCTATTCCGTCCATTTGGTAGAGCTGTTCGACGCTGAGAAAACTCAATAAGTTTCACGTCGATCCGAGTTACGGATTGATCGTGGCGTCCAAAATGGTACGAACTATCCAGAAAGTTCCGAATTCCGCCCACTAAAACTGGAGATGGTCCAGGTGGCCCACTACTACTGATATGGAGAATCTGAGCCGACCATCTTAAAGAGTACATTGATACCATAAAGTTTTGTGGCAATCAGATATGTGGATTGCTCGTATCAGCGGAAGGAAGACGGCGCCCGACAGGCATTATACAGTTTGTGCAATTTTTTCTGCTTCTTTTCTAATTGTATTAGGATTTTTTCTTCCTTTGCAAGTTAGTGTTAAGTACAAATTTAGAATTAAGTTTATTATTTAAAGTAAGGTAATTATGTTTATTATTATTATTATTCATTCAATCTATCAAAAATAATTATTCGGAATTAATTTCCTCCTTTTATCCTTTTATTTCTTCTCGCGGATTCGAGAAACAATCGGTTAGGGAGACGGTGATCGACCTACCATGTCCTCCCTGCGTCATTGGTATCAGAGAGAGGTTTCTTCCTCAAGACGATGGCCTCTAATAAAGGGTTGTATCTTCATCCTAAGAACTGCTGCTACAATCCGAAGATTGCACACCCAAGTGCAGGTAGCGAAGTAGTAAAATATTCGGTAAGACCGAGGTCGATCCACAGGGATTGGGGTTAAGAACACTTAGAGGAATTAGTTTAGGTGAGTGAGATGAAATCTGGTTTATCCACGAGAGTGGAGCAAGTTGTGTGTGGTGAAAGACAAAAATAGAAAAGGGGATAAGGCATTAGGGATCCATCTTTGATTCATTCACAAGATTTGATTTATTGGTCCAACTATAACTCAACTGGAATTGAATAAAGATTCATTCCAATCGGAAGATGAAACAGTTAAACCATTCGCATATTTCATAAAAGATAGTGATCTGAACCGATTGAATTGATCATAAAGCACTCGTTAGTTGATCGCAGGGAATTCCAAGCATCCACTGTGCCCGGAGTCGACAATGGATCAAGGAATTTTACAGATCAACAACTTTGCCAACAAGTCAACCGATAAGATCACAATTCATACGATCAAATGCATACTTACAAGATAGGAGGCTTTGATTGACCGATCCAACCGTTAAGATCTCGTCTATCGATCGCAGGGAATCCAAAGCATCCAATGTGCCCGGAGTCTACAATGGATCAAGGGATTTTACAGATCGATGACTTTACCTGCACTAGCTCAATGACCGTAGGGAATCCAAAGCATCCAACGTGCCCGGAGTCAACGATGGATCAAGGGGCTTGCACAACAATAGCGTCCGCCGAGGTGGATAACCAAACCGATCAACCAAAGAGAACTCCAACATTTACACCACACAATGTTGAATCAAAAGAACCATATCTTGCAAATTTCTTCAAAGGCTTCACCCCTAGCCTTAGCTAGAGGTTTAGCCAACCATGCTACAATGGAAGACTAAATTCTCTACAAAAGAGAAAACTACTCTACACTACAAAAGAAAGAAAGAAAACTAAAGAAGAGAAGAGAACTCTTGGATGTGATGATGAGAATGAGAGGGAGAGGAGCTTCTTTTATAGCCTCATGAGAAGCTCCCAAGCTTAGGTGGCACTCCAAAAGTTTCTTTTGGTTTGGAAATGGAGTTAAGCTTGGATGGACATGTGGCAAGAAAAGTACTCCAATCCTAGGTGTCACTCCAAGCCTAAAGCAAACTTTTCTTTTAGGTTTGGGCTTGGAGTGAGGCTTGGATGATGAGGTGGCATTCCATGCCTTACACATGTGTGGAGAGAGAGAGAGAGAGAGAGAGAGAGAGAGAGAGAGAGAGAGAGAGAGAGCTCCTCTCTTGCAGCCATGGTGGAGATGAGGCACGTCCACTGTTTGGGATTGTTGCTAGCCATTGAATGGATTGATGTGTGGCCCTCCTTGCAGGACACGGATGGTGGAGATGACGTCTCCAACTGGTACAGCTAAGACGTGCTTGCAGCACGTGTGAGGAGTGGACGCTGGTGCTCACTGGACAGCTGATGGATTGAATGGACGGCTGTGCTGATGAACAGTTGGTTGGAAGTCCACTGCTGGACATGTTGATCACATTTGGAGATGGACGGCTGAGGAGGTAGTGGCTTCACCTGCTGATCTTGAAGCAGTTGGACGTTGATGGAGCTGCTCGCCCTCAAGCTGCTGATGATGGGAGTGGGGGCCACAGCGCTGGGACTGACGTCCACTGCTGGACGTAGTGAAGATGAAGAGGACGGCTTGGAACGTCCATTGCTTGGACTGCTGAAGGTGGAGATCTGCTAGATCCATGGCCGGCACGTGCTACAGCAGGGACGTCCATGAGCTGGACTGGATGAAGGGCGTGTGATTAGTGGGGCTGCTGGCTGAACCAATGGATGATTGGAATGGGGCCCATCTTGATGGACGGTGGAATGGAGAAAACTGTCCATTGCTGGACATTCATCAACTCCACATTGATGGACGGTCTTGATGAAGTAGCAGCTGGATGAAGCTGCTGCAGATGGGTTGGACGGCTGGAGATGGACGGTCCACTGAGAGAGGAGGGCTGCACGTGTGAAGGTGGATGATCCACCTGATGGACGGCTTGATGTGGATTGATGGTCGGCTGGCTGAAGTAGGTGTTGGTACTGCAGATGTGGTCCACCATCTGGACGGTTGATGATGATGATGGATGATTGGTGTCCAGCAGGTGGACGGTGCTGGATTGCAGCACTTATGCTACACGTGTGAGCAGAACTGGATGGCTGGTAGATGATGCAGCCATGAGCGGCTGAGATGATCAGACGTGGATGGCATGTGGGGTCCACAGCGCTGTCCATTGATGTGAATGGACGTCCGGCAGCTGCTGGACGGTGGAGATTGGATTGCACGCTGAGCAGCTGCAGCTGTAGCTGGACTGCTGTGTGGCCCACCTGGTTGATCTGGCACATGTGAGGTTGGTGGACGTCCATCCTTGCTGCATGCTGCACATAGTGGTGTCCACCTTGGCCCGCCCTACACAGATGATGGATGGTTGGATATGGACGGTTGTGATGTGCATGGATGACTGGTGTCCAGCTGATCGTGATGGATGGATTAGATTGTTGGAGATGATGGTATGGTCCAAAGTGCTAGTCGATTAGGGCCTTTGATCTGATGCTCATGAAAGTGTCGCCAGCCGTGATGCACAGTTGGTCCCAACTATAGACATCCAATCTTGACCATACAAGCCTTGATCACGATCATCATAACATGTCTCAGATGGACCTCCAAAATATGTCGATTTGATGAGGCCTTCTGAGACTTCAGATCCACCACAGAATATGGTTCACTCTTCGATCTTTACGCCCTGATTTTCCTCAGGATTGCCACACACTTGACGTTGATTACTTTTGGGCACTAAATCGTCCTGATTGACTCGGATTTTGTCCAACCTCTCCTGATCACCTGAAGACAGAAAATTCACCTAATGAGAGATAATTAACCGGAAAAACAATGATAATGCCCTTAACAACCAGGGTTAATTATACAATATTAGGTACTTATCACACCCCCCAACCAGCATTTTGTTAGTCTCGAGCAAAACATGCGAAAATCATCTAAGGATTTTTCAAAATACTGCAATCAATCTTATCCTCGACAGTTTTCATCAATCGAAATCATCTCGAGACTTCTCTTATTTCCTAATAAAACAAAGATAAAGGAAGAAAAGATTTTATGTGATCCTTCAAATTATCTAAATAGTAGAGTTTCCAAGGCATATAGTTTTAAGAATATATAAACCTAGATTCTAGCTACTTTAGTCAACAACCTAATTGAGTTCAAAGCATTAATCATTCAATAGAAGCATTCTAAACATTGAGTTCCATGGTGCACTGTGAAGTCTAGCCTTGACACAACTAGGGGTTCAGTCTTCTACTTTCATGTTAACACTGATGATTGAAGAGAATGGTCAAATCAACCAAGTCACTGATTCCGAACCTCGCTACTGTTCTTTTCAATATTTTTCCAGCTTTTGATTGATTTTTTTTTTTTGAACCAAGAACCAATAGCCCAAGACTCCAAAAGGCTCACTTCGTACTATGGTAATGTTTTGTAATGGTAACGACAATGGATGAAAATCCTTGCCCCAAATTACTATGAGTATTCCTTTTTTTTTTTTTTTTTTTTTTGTGAACCAAGTAAACAAGGATCTTCAGGCTTGGTTCCTATCACTCTCAACAATCATCAAGTCATCATTATAGTATCAAACTCAAATCCTGGCAATGCAAGCTAGATGTGAACTTGTGAAAATTCATGACTCAATCAATGTTTATCATTTTCTAATGGAAAATTAATGGAAATAACTCAAAATTTGAAATTTACTGAAGCGACTAAACTCTAAGCTTTAACATTGTCATCACTAAATGCCTTTTCATTCTACTATTCAAATCATTTCAAAATCACATAAATCCCTAGATTTTTTTTTTATAACAAAAAAAATAAATTTCAACAACATTTTTAATAAAATTCCGCAGGAATTCCCACCCCTCAACCTAAATTCGACATTGTCCTCAATGTTGAAAAATATGCAATGTAACATAATATGAGAGCAACAACAAAAAGAAGAATGAGTGAGAGAGTACCTGAGAGAATTATCAAAGAGCGAGTTTATTCATACCTATAAGCAAAGACAAGAAATCCTAATCTAAACTAATCTATCCTAAGAAAGCAGGGAAATGGATCTCCATCAGACTAGGAGATCAATCATGGGAATAGACTGGAGCAGGATCATCATGTATTTCAACAAATTTCGCATTAGGACCATCTATAGTCCTGCTCGGCAATGTACATGGGTGTTCTTAATCATTATGGGCCAATAGAAATTCTCACCACATGTACGAGAAAAGGAGACATTATCAAGAAAATATCTCCTTAATGCATTAACTGGGCAATGGTTTATAAAAAACGGATCTTCCCAGTAATGGTCCACTTCAGTCTGAAAAGACCAAAGCGATGGAGAGACTTCAAAATGATTCTTCAAATGGCGATGTCTTCTCCATACAATCAGAATCTCCCGGTGCTTCCACAATAGATGGTATTAAGTGAGAATTAGTGGGAAACATCTTTTCATGCACCGGGTCTTGCAAGGCGTTCACTATTTCTTGAATCATGGGATCATTCGAATCTTCAAAGTGAGCCAAGCAATCTTCCAAAGAATTAGGACACTCGATACAGGAAAACTCTTCATCCCTAATGAAATTGGGCATGTCAACTTGGTGGATTGTATCAAAATCACTTTGTTGGGGAATTTCCATGGCATGATTATTAACTAGAGGTTCAGACGAGATCAACCTCTGGGGAAACGGGACCACGGGCTCATGAGCACACTCTGAGTCCTCATCTTGTTGAGCATCGCCAATCATATTATCACCCTCAGATTTTTCAGGTTCCTCAGGTTCATCAACCTTCATTAGAATCTCTTCATTGTATCTAAAGGTAATAGTATCTCTGTCACGCTCAACAAGTATATCGGAAGAATTGAAATCAATCACCTCAAGTTGTTCAATTAGGTTAGACGGAGGTTGGACTAGGGAAGTTTCTTCCTCCATCTCAGTGAGGTGTGATTCCATGTACTCAGCCAATGTTTCCATTTCATTGATGATTTGCAAGGTGCTTTCCATTTGCAACGTATCTTTGAGGGTCTTTTTCGGTGGAGACACATAAATAGGGGGCCCTTGGGGATACTTAACATTCATTGTTGGTCCGTCTCTCCAATTGGAATTTTGATAGTTCCGCCAATTAGGTTCGTTCGCATTGTATGATGGCGCACTATATGGTTGTTGATAAGCATAGCCATACAAACAATCACGCATCGACCTAACCGGTGGATCATAATATACATTGTTCTCATTCCAATACTCACGCAACGTTTTAACTGGTGGAACATCGTATACGTTGTTTTCACTCCAATACTCACGGAGCGTTTTATCGGATGAAACTTTACGTGTATTGTTCTCATGTAGATAATCACGCATGCAACGTTCCTTACCATTGTGCTCTGATTGCCTTTCATCTTCTAGAAGAATTTTAGCGTATTTCTGTGTCCACTCATCATATATGGGCATGATAACACTCTAATGAAAATAAAAGAAAATCTAGAAAGAATAGTAAAAGAGGGAAATAAGGGAGGATATTACCCGAGAAGAAGAATATACAGCTATGGGTAATCCCTAAAAATAAAACAAACAAGTTAGTAAACTATTGACAATCTATATACATAAACCAATTCCAAAAATATTCTTAAACCGATGCCAATCCCCGGCAGCAGGCGCCAAAAACTTGCTACAATCCGAAGATTGCACACCCAAGTGCAGGTAGCGAAGTAGTAAAATATTCGGTAAGACCGAGGTCGATCAACAGGGATTGGGGTTAAGAACACTTAGAGGAATTAGTTTAGGTGAGTGAGATGAAATCTGGTTTATCCACGAGAGTGGAGCAAGTTGTGTGTGGTGAAAGACAAAAATAGAAAAGAGGCTAAGGCATTAGGGATCCATCTTTGATTCATTCACAAGATTTGATTTATTGGTCCAACTATAACTCAACTGGAATTGAATAAAGATTCATTCCAATCGGAAGATGAAACAGTTAAACCATTCGCATATTTCATAAAAGATAGTGATTTGAACCGATTGAATTGATCATGAAGCACTCGTTAGTTGATCGCAGGGAATTCCAAGCATCCACTGTGCCCGGAGTCGACAATGGATCAAGGAATTTTACAGATCAACAACTTTGCCAACAAGTCAACCGATAAGATCACAATTCATACGATCAAATGCATACTTACAAGATAGGAGGCTTTGATTGACCGATCCAACCGTTAAGATCTCGTCTATCGATCGCAGGGAATCCAAAGCATCCAATGTGCCCGGAGTCTACAATGGATCAAGGGATTTTACAGATTGATGACTTTACCTGCACTAGCTCAATGACCGTAGGGAATCCAAAGCATCAAACGTGCCCGGAGTCGACGATGGATCAAGGGACTTTATCGATCATGAACTAGCTAATTGGTGTGCAAGGGATCCCAAGCATCCAACGTGCCCGGAGTCGACGATGGATCAAGGGGCTTGCACAACAATAGCGTCCGCCGAGGTGGATAACCAAACTGATCAACCAAAGAGAACTCCAACATTTACACCACACAATGTTGAACCAAAAGAACCATATCTTGCAAATTTCTTCAAAGGCTTCACCCCTAGCCTTAGCTAGAGGTTTAGCCAACCATGCTACAATGGAAGACTAAATTCTCTACAAAAGAGAAAACTACTCTACACTACAAAAGAAAGAAAGAAAACTAAAGAAGAGAAGAGAACTCTTGGATGGGATGATGAGAATGAGAGGGAGAGGAGCTTCTTTTATAGCCTCATGAGAAGCTCCCAAGCTTAGGTGGCACTCCAAAAGTTTCTTTTGGTTTGGGAATGGAGTTAAGCTTGGATGGACATGTGGCAAGAAAAGTACTCCAATCCTAGGTGTCACTCCAAGCCTAAAGCAAACTTTTCTTTTAGGTTTGGGCTTGGAGTGAGGCTTGGATGATGAGGTGGCATTCCATGCCTTACACATGTGTGGAGAGAGAGAGAGAGAGAGAGAGAGAGAGAGAGAGAGCTCCTCTCTTGCAGCCATGGTGGAGATGAGGCACGTCCACTGTTTGGGATTTTTGCTAGCCATTGAATGGATTGATGTGTGCCCCTCCTTGCAGGACACGGATGGTGGAGATGACGTCTCCAACTGGTACAGCTAAGACGTGCTTGCAGCACGTGTGAGGAGTGGACGCTGGTGCTCACTGGACAGCTGATGGATTGAATGGACGGCTGTGCTGATGAACAGCTGGTTGGAAGTCCACTGCTGGACATGTTGATCACATTTGGAGATGGACGGCTGAGGAGGTAGTGGCTTCACCTGCTGATCTTGAAGCAGCTGGACGTTGATGGAGCTGCTCGCCCTCAAGCTGCTGATGATGGGAGTGGGGGCCACAGCGCTGGGACTGACGTCCACTGCTGGACGTAGTGAAGATGAAGAGGACGGTTGGAACGTCCATTGCTTGGACTGCTGAAGGTGGAGATCTGCTGGATCCATGGCCGGCACGTGCTACAGCAGGGACGTCCATGAGCTGGACTGGATGAAGGGCGTGTGATCAGTGGGGCTGCTGGCTGAACCAATGGATGATTGGAATGGGGCCCATCTTGATGGACGGTGGAATGGAGAAAACTGTCCATTGCTGGACATTCATCAACTCCACATTGATGGACGGTCTTGATGAAGTAGCAGCTGGATGAAGCTGCTGCAGATGGGTTGGACGGCTGGAGATGGACGGTCCACTGAGAGAGGAGGGCTGCACGTGTGAAGGTGGATGATCCACCTGATGGACGGCTTGATGTGGATTGATGGTCGGCTGGCTGAAGTAGGTGCTGGTACTGCAGATGTGGTCCACCATCTGGACAGTTGATGATGATGATGGATGATTGGTGTCCAGCAGGTGGACGGTGCTGGATTGCAGCACTTATGCTACACGTGTGAGCAGAACTGGATGGCTGGTAGATGATGCAGCCATGAGCGGCTGAGATGGTCAGACGTGGATGGCATGTGGGGTCCACAGCGCTGTCCATTGATGTGAATGGACGTCCGGCAGCTGCTGGACGGTGGAGATTGGATTGCACGCTGAGCAGCTGCAGCTGCAGCTGGACTGCTGTGTGGCCCACCTGGTTGATCTGGCACATGTGAGGCTGGTGGACGTCCATCCTTGCTGCATGCTGCACATAGTGGTGTCCACCTTGGCCCGCCCTACACAGATGATGGATGGTTGGATATGGACGGTTGTGATGTGCATGAATGACTGGTGTCCAGCTGATCGTGATGGATGGATTGGATTGTTGGAGATGATGGTATGGTCCAAAGTGCTAGTCGATTAGGGCCTTTGATCTGATGCTCATGAAAGTGTCGCCAGCCGTGATGCACAGTTGGTCCCAACTATAGACATCCAATCTTGACCATACAGGCCTTGATCACGATCATCATAACATGTCTCAGATGGACCTCCAAAATATGTCGATTTGATGAGGCCTTCTGAGACTTCAGATCCACCACAGAATATGGTTCACTCTTCGATCTTTACGCCCTGATTTTCCTCAGGATTGCCACACACTTGACGTTGATTACTTTTGGGCACTAAATCGTCCTGATTGACTCGGATTTTGTCCAACCTCTCCTGATCACCTGAAGACAGAAAATTCACCTAATGAGAGATAATTAACCGAAAAAACAATGATAATGCCCTTAACAACCAGGGTTAATTATACAATATTAGGTACTTATCAACGGTGCTCCAATGGATTATGTCACGGCAGTAGCTTCCGATGAAGCATGACGAAAAAATCGATTGATCCTGCAAGGTATACAGGCAACCTTCGATCGCATCGTAGTGGCATTAAATCTGCCCCAAGCGCAATGCAATAGTCAACAACCACCTGTGCTTGCTGTACGGAATAATCCCATGTTCTGTGGCCTATCGCAGGGCTACCCCAGACGATTCAAAGCTCAGCGATAATGTGGTCGAAGACATCATCGTATGATGGCCTGCGTGTGGGAACGATCGTGGAGATTATGTTGAAAGATATTTTCGAGGTAATGCAACTTCGGATCAGGTCATTGAAGTACAACCTACTACCATCTCAGAGGATGTTCAAAATTCTGAGGAGGTGGAGGAAATCAATACCTCAATCTTAAAGGAAAGGGAAGGAAAGTCTGAAGTTACTTCAGACATTATGGAGTCAGTTTTGACGGAATCCATGAGCATCCTAGAAAGTGTCACGCCATCAATGTAGGAAATCGAGGCGATCGTAGTTGCCAAACTTTCTGATGAATTGTGCATTGTAGAGAAAATTGTCATTTCTCAGAAAAGGCCAACTTTCAATATGCCAGAGAATGTTACAATTATTTATATTGGCATGGAGAAGAAGTCAGAAAAATTTATTGCAGCATTCCAGGATAAGGCCAGCAAGCATCGACTTCTGAAGTTAAAAGCAAATCATGGACCTAACCTAAAGCGAAACTCGAGGATGAGTTTTTTCAAGTGGGGAAGAATAATGTAGGGGAAGAACCCCATGATCGAGGGTATGGATCACGCACCTTCCTGGGGAGATGGACAGGAAGAAAAACAAGAGGAAACTAAGGAATTTTCAATTATTCCCATTTTTAGACTTTGGCCTAACTCATGAGGCCCATCTTGATATTTATGATAATTTGTTCCGTCCATTTCGTAGAGCTACTCGACTCCGAGAAAACCAACAAGTTTCACGTTGATCCGAGTTATGGATTGATCGTGGCGTCCAAAATGGTATAAACTGTCCAGAAAGTTTCGAATTTCACCCACTAAAATTAGAGATAGTCCAGGTGGCCCACTACTACTGATATGAAGAATCTGATCCGAGCATCTTGATGAGTATGTCGATGTCAGCAAAACCACAAAGTTTTGTGGCAATCAGATATGTGGATTGCTCGTATCAGTGGAAGGAAGACGCTGCCCGACAGGCATTATACAGTTTGCGCAAATTTTTCTACTTCTTTTCTAATTGTATTAGTATTTTTTCTTCCTTTGCAAGTTAGTGTTAAGTACGAATTTAAGGATTTAGTTTATTATTTAAAGCAAGGTAATTATGTTTTTTTTTAATTATTATTATTCATTCAATCTATCTAAAACAATTATTCGGAATTAATTTCCTCGTTTTATCCTTTTATTTCTTCTCGTGGATTCGAGAAACAATCGGTTAGGGAGATGGTGATCGACCTACCACCTCCTCCCTACATCACCTCTACAAAGTACAAACACATATGCAGTTAAACGGAATGGCAGATGGTGGAACTAGTTTGGTGTAGTGGCCTGTTACAAAACAGACTGACCATTCAAACCCCAATCCAAGTCATAGCCCATGGACACATGATCTAATCCTCACCCATCTACTATTGGGATATAGAATTTTCTAACACAGGGTCCCACCCGTCAACAAATCATTAGCCTAAGAACCACTCCTTCAACCCATTTACTTAAGGGCTCTTATTACATACCAGTTAGTTTTTTTTTAGTAGATTTGGGAATTCAAGCCTTTTATTAATACTCACGTATACCGTAGAAACAGTTTGAAGCGGGATGAGTCTGCCATTGCTTGACTTGCTTACTTCTACAAGCCATGTTTTCAGAGGTTGAAATAAAAGCACAACCCAATAAATACACTTGAGCCCTGAGTTAGGAAGCAAGCCAGGCCAGTTAGTTCATGGGCTGACAAGACTCACGGGCCTATTGCTAGCCATAATTTTGGGTTCCATTTAAACCTACGTTGGGCAAAATAAAAACTTTTAATAGATCATTTTGGCCTGACGAGCCCAAACAAATCAATAAAATATCTACGTCCATATCGTCCCAGGCCCACTCCTTGGAATTTGGGGGCACCCAATAAAGAAAGAGACATAACTAGAACTAGAACAGTAGAATGTAGGCCTAAATCCATCCATTCCCAGGCCCCACTCATTAGAATCTTGATGCTCCTGACAAAAGAGTAGACTTGACCGTAGATACTGGGATCAAACTATCTAATCCCAGACCCACTGCTTGGAACATCGCAACACCCATCAAAAACAAGACTTGACTCTAAAGATAGAATTTTGGCACAAAGCCATCCAATCGAACGCCATACGTCCTACTTGGAATCCAGCAGTGCCCAATTAAAAAGGAAAAAGAAAAAAGAGAGTAGACTTGACTCCTATTTCAAATACACGTCCTATGGCTGCTTTCCGCAACAGATACCCAACCGATGCAGCCGTTAACTGTGAAGAAGTCCATCTCAGTCCAGTTGACAGCAGAAATTACTGTTCAATCCCTTCTCATGGTTTTACCTTGCCAGACACTCCCACTACAAGAAAAAAAAGGCCTTTAGCATCACTTTAGCCCAGAAGGTGAAGGTTGCCCCACCGGCGACCATGATGTCTGCGACAAATCCACTCAATTCATTGGAATATCCATGTCATTATAAAATGACATGTGCCAAAAACATAGGCCAATTCAAAGCTCAAGTGAGATATCCAAAAGGAATAGAAATGAGTGTGGATTGCACCCATATTGTTAAAACATTCGTCGGATCATAGATTGTTTGTGACAAATATACCTCATCCATTCGTGTTTCCATATCATTTTAGGGAATGACCCAAAAATGAGGCAGATCCAATGATCAAATGGGCCACACAATATAAAATAGTGGGATTGAACACCCATCGTTGAAACATGTTGGGCAATTGAGGCGCCCACTTTTCAACAGGTTGGATGGAAAATAAACATTCCAGTGTCCCCCATGAAGTTTTTAATGGTGGGGATTCAATCACTACTATTTCATGTGATATGGTCCACCCAAGATTTGGATCTGCTTCATTTTTGTGATAATACCCTAAAATGAGCTTTCAATATGCATGGACAGTGTAGATGTAAGGTACATACGGAAGCGGATTGGCTAGTGTACCAGGGACGTTGCTGGTGTTGGGACGTGGCATACCGTGAGCGAGTGCGCAGTCCTTGAGAACGGTTCAAAGAAGATTAAGGCTTTGTGGACCCCACAATGATGTATTTAATATATCCAAACCGTCCATCCATTTGGCAAGATCATCTTAGTGCATGATACCTAAAATGAGTCATATCCAAAACTCAAATGGACCTCACCAACAAAGGCAATGGGGACAATGATTCTCACCGTTAAAAAATGCCCAGGGTCCACCATGATGTTTATTTGTCATCCAAATTGTTCATAAGGTCACACAGACCTGGATGAAGGGTAAAATTAAATATCAGACTGATCCAAAACTTCTGGGACCTCCAAGAAGGTTTCAATGGTATACGTTCATTCTCCCACTGCTTTCTGCAGTGTGGTCCACTGGATCCTTGGATCTGTCTTATTTATTGGTTTAAGCCTTAAAATGATCCCAAACCATGGACGGACGGTTTGGATATAATAAGTACCTCATGGTGAAACCCACATAACTTGATGACGTCACTAAACCAGCAACCTCGCTGGTGTAGGATCAGCTACTGACAGGTTGCGAAGCGAATCCCGCTTCTGAAGTGACGTCACCTTGGCTTGTGGGCCTCCGCATGATGTATCTGTTGTATCCACACCGTCCATTCATTTGGAATTTCCTGTACAAGGCTTTCGCAGGGAATCCGCGGTCCCGACTCTCTCTCTCTCTCGTAAAAGTAACATCAACCTTCATGACATAAATCGTCTGTCATACTTTTCATCTCAGTAAGCGTAAGAGAAGCGTGAGTAGCATCTTAACCTTCTCCTATAAATACCCATCCATCTTTAAAGTTCTTAACAGACCATAAGCAACAGCAGCCATGGCCATACATAAATCTCTCTCCCTTCCTTTTCTCCTCTTTTTCCTACCCTTTCTTTCTTCCCATGCACCATCATTTGCAACAGCAGCACCATCACCCGCACTCTCACAAGCAGAGGCTCTCCTGAAATGGAAAGCCAGCCTCTCGGCAGCACAAGCTCTCCATTCATGGTCACTTCCTGCTGCTAATTCTAGCACCAACACAATCTCACCATGCAATTGGACTGGGATCTCATGCAACAGCCTTGGAAGTGTAACAGAGATAAGCTTACCGGGTGTGGGCTTGCAAGGTAAGCTCGATAACTTGAGCTTCCCGTCATTTCTAAATCTCCTCCGTCTCAATCTCAGTGGCAACAACATCACTGGTACCATCCCAGACCATATTGGCACTCTTTCCAGACTCGTCTCCCTTGATATCTCCATGAATAATCTCTCTGGAGTTCTGCCTCTTTCAATGGCTAACCTTAGCCACATTTTGGAGCTTGACATTTCTTCTAATGAAATAAGGGGAGAAGTAGCACCAAGTTTCTTCACCAAATGGACCAAACTCATCTCCCTTCAGTTCCAGAACAATCAACTCACTGGGAAAATTCCATCTGAAATTGGCCTGCTCAAACAACTCCAGATCCTGCGCTTCTGGGGAAATAAAATCAGTGGCTCAATTCCTCTTGAAATAGGGAATCTGCATTCTCTGACTGAATTAAATTTACATTCAAACCACCTCATCGGGCCAATCCCTCCATCGTTAGGTAACTTGACAAAGCTGACAATCCTCCACCTCTTTGACAACCAGGTTTCTGGTTTAATTCCACCAGAAATAGGGAATCTGGTTAGTATCATGGAGCTTAGCATGTCCTTTAACCGCCTGACAGGTTCTATCCCTTCCACTTTAGGGAACCTGACAAAGCTCACAATTTTGTATTTACACACAAATCAGATTTCAAGCACAATTCCTGCGGAATTAGGGAATCTCGAGAACTTGGTTGACCTACAATTGGCCAAAAACAATCTGTTGGTTAGTCTCATGGAGCTTAGCATGTCCTTTAACCGCCTGACAGGTTCTATCCCTTCCACTTTAGGAAACCTGACAAAGCTCACAATTTTGTATTTACACACAAATCAGATTTCAAGCACAATTCCTGCAGAATTAGGGAATCTCGAGAACTTGGTTGACCTACAATTGAACCGAAACAATCTGAGTGGTCTGATCCCTCCTGCTTTAGGCAACTTGACAAAGCTAACTCTCCTCTACCTCTTTGAGAATCAAATTTCTGGTTCTATTCCTCCAGAACTCGGGAATTTAATGAGTCTTAATGACCTAGAGTTGTACAGTAACAATCTGACTGGTCAGATCCCTCTTGCTTTAGGTAATTTGAGCAACCTTACAGTTTTGCGTCTCTACAACAACCAAGTTTCTGGTTCAATTCCACCTGAAATAGGAAATCTGGTAAATCTCAAGGATCTTGAGATATCTAGAAACCTTCTAACTGGTTCTATCCCTTCCACTTTAGGCAACTTGACAAAGCTAACTCTCCTCTACCTCTTTGAGAATCAAATTTCTGGTTCTATTCCTCCAGAACTCGGGAATTTAATGAGTCTCAATGAGCTATATTTTTACCGTAACAATCTGACTGGTCAGATTCCTCCTGCTATAGGTAATTTGATCAACCTCACAAATTTGTATCTCTATGACAACCAAGTTTCTGGTTCAATTCCACCTGAAATAGGGAATCTGGTTAATCTCAGAGAGCTTGATCTGCCCAGTAACCTTTTAACAGGTTCTATCCCTTCCACTTTAGGGAAGTTGACAAAGCTAACTTTCCTCTCCCTCTTTGACAATCAGATTTCTGGTTCTATTCCTCCCGAACTCGGGAATTTAATGAGTCTTAATGAGTTAGAGTTAGACAGTAACAATCTGACTGGTCAGATTCCTCCTGCTTTAGGTAATTTGATCAACCTCACAAATTTGTATCTCTATGACAACCAAGTTTCTGGTTCAATTCCACCTGAAATAGGGAATCTTGTTAATCTCAAAGAGCTTGCTCTGTCCAGTAACCTTCTAACAGGTTCTATCCCTTCCACTTTAGGGAACTTGACAAATCTGACATTACTATACCTCTCTGAAAATCAAATTTCTGGTTCTATCCCTTCCACTTAAGGAAAGTTGACCAAGCTTACTCGGTTGTCCCTTTTTTACTGTCAATTATCTGGTTCCTTGCCTCAAGAAATGACAAACATGACAAATCTTTCTGTACTCTACTTGAGTGGAAACAACTTCTCTGGCCATTTCCCTCAGTTATGCCACGGTGGATCCCTTCAAATATTCGCTGCATCAAACAACCATTTCACTGGTGAGATCCCCAAAAGCTTAAAAAATTGCACTAGCTTAACAAGAGTTCGACTCAATGGAAACAGCCTTGTTGCAAATGTATCAGAAGCCTTTGGTGTATACCCACATCTCATATTCATGGACATCAGCGACAATATGTTGTTTGGTGAACTCTCATCAAACTGGGGAGAATGCCGAAATTTGACAATGCTACAATTCTCCAAGAACAATATCACTGGTAAAATTCCTCCCGAGATTGGGCAATTGAAGATGCTAAGAGTGCTTGGTGTTTCTTCAAATCAGCTAGTAGGAGAGATTCCAAAGGAGTTTGGGAGGTTGACTTCATTGTTCAATTTGACTTTAAATGATAACCGGATTTCTGGTAAGATACCCCAAGAGATTGGAAAACTATCCAATTTGGAGGTTCTAGACTTGTCAATGAATCACCTAAGTGGTCCAATACCACCTCAATTAGGTGATTGCTCCAAACTCCAGTACCTGAAATTGAGCGGAAATGTTTTAAACAGAAGTATTCCTTTTCAGATTGGCAACCTAGAATACCTACAGATGTTACTAGATCTAAGCCACAACTCCTTTAATGGAGTGATACCACCACAGCTCGCGAAATTGATTAGGCTGGAAAAGTTAAACCTCTCCCATAACATGCTGTCTGGCTCCATTCCGCATTCTTTTGAAGATATGTTGAGCTTGCAATCTATTGATCTTTCATACAATGCTTTGGAAGGTCCTCTTCCCAACAGTAGAGCTTTTCAGAAGGCTCCTGCAGAGGCATTCATAAAAAATAAAGGGTTATGTGGTGAAGTTCAAGGTTTGCGACCTTGCAATACCCCTTCAATCAGTAACAGCGATGCGGGGAAAGGCCACAGAGTTGTTATCCTCATTATTCTTCCTCTCTTGGTGGCCTTGTTTCTTTTATTTGTAATTGTCGGCATTTGTTCCATTTATTACCAAAGAAGAAGAAATATAGAGAAAGGGGTTCTTGAAAGGAGCAACGGAAATCCATTTTCAATATGGAATTATGATGGAGTTGCCGCATTTGAAGATATCGTGGAGGCAACAGAGGGTTTTGATGACAAATACTGCATCGGAACTGGAGGGTATGGGAAAGTTTACAAAGCAAATCTATCAACGGGCCAGGTAGTAGCTGTGAAGAAACTTCACCCGCTCGAAGGTGAGAATCAATCTGATCAAAGAAGTTTTAGGAATGAGATCCAAGCATTAACAGAAATCCACCATCGCAACATCGTGAAGCTTTATGGCTTTTGTTCACATGCTCGATGCTCATTTCTAGTCTACGAGTACATGGAAAGGGGAAGCTTGTCAAGCATCCTAAGCAATGACGAAGAAGCTAGACAGTTGGACTGGACTCTAAGGCTGAAGGTTATTAAAGGTGTGGCCCATGCCTTATCTTACATGCACCATGATTGCATCCCACCAATTGTCCATCGAGACCTATCCAGCAACAATGTTCTGTTGAATTCAGAACTTGAGGCTAGCGTCTCTGACTTTGGCACTGCACGATTGCTGATACCCGATTCGTCCAATTGGACTACACTTGCAGGCACTTGCGGATATATAGCTCCAGGTTAGTTCCTACTACATTGTCCATGCTTTAATCGTTTTATCAGTAATTAATCTTTATTTTTCTTAAGTTTTCTTTTTTTTTTTTCTTTTCTTTTTTGGTAATTATATACAATAAGTGGTTTTTATCAACCGTTAGATATCGGTGGGGCCCACATTCGTGATGCTTGTTGCAAATCCAAACTATCCACCATTTCACCATCTCATTTTAGGCCGTAAATCCGAAATACAAGCGGATCAAATGCACAAGTGAGTCCCACAGTACAAAAAAAGTAGTCCATGGCTTACCAACATTGAAACTATCAATAGTCATTTTTTAACGTTTCTAGGGCATCCAAATTGTTAAAATGGCATTCCCAACTCTTCAGTAGACCATTCCTAGTGAGCTGAATGGAATCACTGGATTTTCCCCCAAATCTAAACTTTTTGTGGCCTCATGACAATTTGAAGGGCCTGCGTTCAATATGCACTTTTTCCTACCATGTGCCCATGTGAGCTTCGGATGTGGATCCTTTTTTAGACTAAGCCCTAAAATCATATGAGGGAAAATTGTGGACGGCTGGATTTTTTTCAAAGAATATGGTGGGCCCCATGATCACGATGATCATCTTTGATATGGAGTCAAAGATGTGACAAGGTGTCAATTGTTATCAAATCTTGATGGTGCCCACTTTTGTGACACTTGTGATAAATCCGACCCCTCCACCATTTGGCCATCTAATTTTAAGGTGTGGACCCAAAATTGAGGCTGATCCAACGCACAAGTGGGACTGACAACAGGAAAATGTTGCTGGTGGCCTTTAACGGCCCACTTGAGCGCTTCAAAACAATATTAATAGACACTTTTGAAAGAAAAAAAAAAAAGCCAACAGTATGCATTAGTACTTAATGTACATAAGTTGCATGCCTGATGAGTGGACCACATCTTTCCAGAGATGCCTTGGGGTTAGCAAGCACAAAAGCCTATAAGATATTAAAACTAACTCAAGAAATCCAAGAGAGTTTTGATACATGATTAAGAGTTTAGGTATTGATGATTAACAAAGAGAAAAGAACATGACTATCTTCTTTCTTGTAGAGCTTGCATATACAATGAGGGTGACTGAAAAATGTGATGTATTTAGCTTTGGTGTTGTGGCACTTGAAGTGATGATGGGAAGGCATCCTGGAGAGCTCATTTCCTCTGTATCTTCATCAGGAAGTCAAGATACACTGTTAAAGGATACGTTGGACCAACGACTCTCAGATCCAATGGCTGATGTTGCACAGGAAGTTGTATTTGCGGTGTCCATGGCACTTGCATGCGTTCGGCCAGATCCAGACTCTCGGCCAACCATGCACCATGTGGCTCAAGAGCTATCTATTGGTGGGCCACACCACATGACTCAGGAGCTATCTATTGGTGGGCCTTCTTTCTCTCTGCAACTATTTCATGCACTTACCTTACGTCAACTGATGGATATCAAGGTATAGCTGTGTGGATGAAAATCACAAAGTTTGTGGGTGTGTAGTGGCTCAAAATTTTTTACTATGTGTGTTTATTGTAAGAAAATTATCTAGCACTTTCTTCTTATGATGTGTCCATCATTCAACGTGTGGAATTGATTTTCTAGAACATAGTCTTCTAGGGTTGGTGATCAAAATCCATATGTAATAAAGTAAATTTAAAGAATAAAGATCTTTTCTTGTGTGATGGTTATCTTCTGACTTAAGGTTTTCTAGCCAAAGAAAAAATTTACCCTTAAGGAATTGTAATCCTTTTCTATGATACCAGTTTTGTACGAATGTATAATGGAAAGTAGAAGAATATTGAGTTTATTTATCAGTGACAGATGGTATCAGTTTGATTTATTTATTTTTATTTTTTTAGAAAACAATCTAGAAAAGACTCTTTTGTTACTGATTGAAGGCTAAGCCCTAAAGGAATACAATAAAAAAAGGGACGAAGCAACTAAATCAAGAAGGAAGAAAAAAGGAAAAAAAAGAAAAAAAAGAAGAGAAGGTAAATAGTCTACACCACTGGCCAACGAGGGAGAGTCCACACTTTGCGATAGGGAAGAAAAGAAAAGAAAAGAAAATGAGAGGCTAACTCACTTGTAAGAATAATTGAGAAGCAACGCCCAAGGGGGCCCTATCCAACAACTAAAAAATAAGAGCTTTCTAGCGCTTAATTTCTAATAATTCTCACTTGACATCCAAGGCGAGAGATATAAGAGTGCATCAGACGAGCAAATAGATGCATTTTGTATGAATAAAAGTTTAGAGTGGAGATCGCAGTTTATACATCCTTTGCTATAAACTTCAATAAGAGCACCTAAAATATAGGCAATATTTAATCTAGAGATTCCAACAAAATGGGTTTTTAGCCTTTTATCTCCCAGCCCATGCATGTCAACCTTTGTGATAAGTCCTTAGGTGGCTCCTGAGGAAATAGGAAAGCAAATGAGTCCATTTCATGTATCATTTATTTCGATACAATATACTATCCACCAGGGCCAGGGGTCTCTTTGATTGTGATTTTGTAATTTAGGAGGACTCACTCTATTATACAATGTGGGGAGATCGTAAGTAGAAGAAAGCAAGCCTGTGGAATTGGCACCAATAGTTGGACCAGAAACAAAAATGACTCGAGATCTCAAATCATTAATGAAATGTCTAAGAATAGCTTCCTTTATGAGGGATTTAGAATTGAAAATGTAGTTATCTTTCTCCCTCCAAACGTGTCAAATAAGGGTCGGGAAATAAAGCTTACTCAACATGTTAGGTATATATATGACCCATGGAACCTTCAACAAGATTTCTAATAGATTGAAGAAGTGAGGGATAAATATTGAAAGCATTTAGTGAAGCTTTTCACCGATTCGAAGGATAAAGGAATGGTAAAAGTTGTGGCTTCTTTGATTAAAGGAAAAAACAAAAAAGAAAAAACGAAGGATCAATTCAAACTCCAACGCTGACTCAAGACAGAGCTCAATTCAAAGTGTCTATCAAGTATACAAGGGCATGATGAGTAGCCAGAGCCTTTCTTTACATGCAACCCTAGTTGGCCCAAACCTATTGGGCATTTTGTTGCATGGATTGAGACTAGCCTCCTCACCTTTGGAACAAAGGATTTTTTTTTTTTTTTTTAATTAAAAGAGGTGCTCCAAAGAACTTTAGTTGGCTTCTTGCAATTATATTCTTCTCCTTGTTTAGAAGTCCTTCAATAAAATTATTAATTGTGAAGCTAGTGTATTTTATGGCTTGTTAAGGGGTTTAAAAAAACAAAGAAAGGACTGGAAAAATTATTTTAAACTTCTTCTACATGTTATTCTTGAAAAAGGGTATGTTTAAGAGCTCTGAAAATATTTGGATGGAATATGATCTTTTTCCTAATTGTGAGTTCAACTTATGATGGAAAACATTTTCCAAAAAGCCTTTTTCTTTTTTTTTTTCCTTAGTCATGAAATGCACCCACCCTGTTAGTTGGGCAACCCACCCACACGGTTAGTCACACGATGCACCCACCCACAGGTGGGGTTAGTGTGTCTCCTTAGCATTTTGAACCTGAGACCTGCTGTTGAAATGCTTAGGCGTCTTCCAGTTGGGCTAGCATGTGAGACACAAGAAAGCTTCTTTCATTTAAAAAAAAAAAAAAAAGTTCCTATAAAATATTTCCAACCATCCCCTTAAAATATTATTAAGAAAGCTAAATGGGTGCCAAGGTGTTGGTACAGAAGTTTAAATCTTTCATTGTTGCTTTGAGATTTCAAAAATGTGAAGAAGATTTTATGCCTATATTCACCAATATGGTACATGTGGTTTCATTCTCTTGTCACCGAGTATTAATCACATATTGGTTGTAGGTCCCAGCAAATATGATGTTGTGGTGTATAAGCTTGTTTGGTCAGTGAATACGATATGAAAATTTTAATAGCTATTAATCATATTCTTTGAATAACTGTATTTGGAGCAAAAAGCAGGAATGTGTACATGACTTAGAAAGTAATGTTCAAAAAGCTTTGCACTACTTTAACACGTAGAATTCCAATCTAGTTAGTACTTTATGTACTTCTGTTTGTATTTTGTCTTCAGACTAATCTTCTAATACAAAAGCAAATAAGCTAATATGTCTCTAGTACTGTATCCATTGACAATAAGGCATATTATATTTTCTATCGGGTGCACTAGACCAGAGATTTAATGGTGGGAGCAGATAATAACTACACCACAAATCTTGGTAAAGACCATTGGACTGCAGTGAAGCCGACAATTACTTGAAAAGTATTTTTGGGACTTCCTTTTGTTATGGAGGCTGAACTTTGGAATTCGTTGGGTTGGTTGATGCAGCAGATCAAAAGCAGTGTCCAAATGGTTTCCACATCTGATGGACCACCTTGATTTCACATACGCATCCAAATGTTTTCCATGAACACATACACATATACAAAGAGAGATGCTCACATCCAACTAGTTGGCACATAAGTTACTGTTCTCCCAGTGGACAACAATTGCTGTTTGTCATTTATCAACTGCTAAACATTATTTTCTATGGCGTGTCCAACCTGGTAAGTGGATGGGACTGTTTTGCACAAGGGACCAACCTTTTTTTTTTTTGTAAATATATATGTATTGAAGCGAAAGGAAGGCTACATGACCTGCTTGACTTCGGGTAGCCCGAGACCACGAAAATGGCTCGAGCCACCTATCCTATAAAGGCTATACAAAAGCTAAAGAAAAGTAGTCCTAATATTGCCCAGCCCCACACGGTTCATAAGCAGCTCACTTCGGACCTTGGCTGGGAGATGAGCGGCTTCCGCAAAAAATAGCTCGGAAGCAATACCCAGCTCATCACTATCCAGCCCCCATCCTAAGATTAGGTAACCATTTTTAAATTTCCGAGGCCCACTTTATCAAGAAAGATGAGACCCCGGATTTCCTGAGGAAGATCACTGATGTAGCTAGGTGAATGTCTTGTTAACTTGGGTGTCGCTTCCCAAACGACCCAAGCCATCCGCCACCGAATTCCCTTCCCTCTCCACGTGGGAAAAGGTAATGTTGCCCCTTCTCCTCAATCTACCTATCCTCTCCTTCCAATACCACCATTTCCAGTTATGTAATCCGTCACCTTCCAAAGCTTGGATAACAATACGTGAGTCGCTCTCGACCTCCACATTAGACAGTCCCTTCTGCCTACAAAGAAGAAGACCGTCATGCAGAGCTTTCATTTCCGAGTCATTATTTGATCCTATGCCATATTCGTAGAAGAATGCAAATAATAATTCCCCTTAAGGACCTCTACATATGCCTCCTCCTCCAGCCTCTCCTGGATTTCCTCTAGCCGATCCGTCAACGTTCAATTTTACCATACCTGCCATCGGCCTCTTCCACTTAACTATTCGACCTTCCTTCACTTTGGTGTGTCTCGAAGTGATACCTAAATCTTCCATCGCAAGTTGAGCGCCCAGCGAGCGGGGGTTCATACTTGGGATGGATTTACCTATTTGGTACAACCATCTTTTCACTTGAGATATCGTCACTTCAGCTCCCTCCTGCGAATCATCAAATCTGTGGGCATTTCTGGTTTTCCAGATTTCCCAGAGCAGAAAGGCCGGCGTAAGCGAAGAGATCACCTTTAAATCTTTGCCCGCCGAGAGATTAGTAGCCCACCAGCGAGAAATGCGGCCCAAAATACTCTAATCAGCGCAAGGGGCGATATCGAACATAATCATAAAATAATTCCATACCTTCACTGCAATCTCGCTCGTGATGAAGAGGTGAAATAGGGATTCTGACTGGGGTCGTTGTCTGTGGTCTGTCCAACAGCAATTACATTTGGAAACTAACGTGACACCCTTGGCCTGCACCCTTTCATCCACCGGGATGGCCCCTTGCAGAAGCCTCCAAAGAAAGTAATTGCTTTGATCATATGTGCATATATATGACAGTCCCTTGCAGAACCCTCCAAAGACAGTCCCTTGCACAAGGGACCAACCTATTGGAAGGGTTGGATGTCACATGTACATGATAGGTGACTTATCATCCAATCAGTTGGATGGGAGCTTTAATCATATGTGCATATATATGACCATAAGTGTGTTCCACCATGCAGTGTGTCAGCCATATGAACCGCATCATAGGAAGCCATAATGAAAATGGACACCCCAAAATCAGCGGGTTGCGAAACTTAGGTGGGTCCTCAATCTGGATTAGTGTAAAAAGCATCGCTAAAAACTCTAAAATTTCATAGGTTTTTGGAATGACCTAATTTTTGGTATGCCCCTAGATGGACCACTTAGAATGAACTAGTTGGGTGGTGTTAAAACATCATGGTGGAGCCCCTAGCAATTCTCCTTACATATAATAGATATTCTTTAGAAGGTGAAAATGTGAAGTTTCACTAATGGGTTAATCAAGATTGTAGAATTGGTGCAACTTCTGCATCATAAACCATCCATAGTGGGCCTTCCCACTAGAAAATTATTTTGATTGGTGGCAGTTGGGCTAGCACATAGTTCAAAACTGAAAAGTCGATTTGTTGTTTGTCCGTCCAAGTTGATACTTGGCTTGATAATTAATGAATATCAAAACCTCTGGAAATAAAGGATACTAGAGAAAAGTTGAATGTATTGAAAATTAAGAAACCTGAAAAACTGAAGTGTTGCATAGGTTTCCAGTTAGGGAACATCTGTAAGATGTGTATTATAAGGGGTCTTCAAAAGGCGAGTTTCTCAGCCTGAGTTACTACAAGTCACTTCGAGTTGAAAGAATTTGTGGATTGAATCAAGGAATCTTTCCTTGTCAGGGCTGAGTTAGTACTAGAACTGAGTTTCTTACAAACTCAGCTCCAAATCTTGCTGAATCAAGTTGACTCAGCTGAGTTACGAGTCAAGTCAGAAAGTTTTAGAACTACGGGCCATTTACACTGGAGGTCTTAAACATTACCATTCCAGAAGTCATACGGTCCAAACCTTTTCAAACGAAATGCCTTTTCTTTGCTAGTTGTCAAATGTACATTCAAAGACGCCAAAACCTTGTTGAAAGAACTTAAATATAAGATTATCATCATACCTCACAGCCATTAGGAGTGGGCATGGTGTCATGTCTGCCTGCGGGTCAACATGCACGGCCTGCTTCAGAGCCAAGTTCAGACCACACTAGATGGATCGCTGATCAGGCTCAGGCTAGAGAATGAGGCTCATTTAAGTAAACAAGTTAGGCACATGTTGGGCCAAACCCAACCTAAGGTGGCCATAGAAGTTATGAATGGGCTAAGCCAGACAACAACCCAATCCGACCAAAATCCAAATAAAGTATTAAGGTGTGTTTGGTTGCACCAAATTAAACTAGTATTCAAATACATAAAATTCCACAACATTTGTTGCAACCAACCACACCCTTTAGCTAATAATATTGGTCCCCGGATGCCCTTGGGATGTAGCCTTTATCATTTCTAGCATAATTTATTCTGCCAATGCTTTGTCCAATTTCAAATTGATCGGGTTGGTCCAATGCCATCAAAATTTGTGCTCGGATCGAGCTCGAACATGGCGAATTTTGAGTGGGTCGGGATGGACCAGTGTATGGGCTATGGGTCAAGTTTGGGCCAAAAATCTTAGCTCGTTCAGGAAATGGGTATTCTAACCTGACCATTTATACTCACAAATACAAATCATGTCCAAAGGCATGGATCGGATTGGAATGCTACCTAGGTGAATGAAAATGGAAACCTTTTCCCCATTCAAATTTACATAGTTGTGATGGGGGAGAGATTTGTGAGCTAGTCAATATAATGCCTACATAATAACTCTCACTGAAGCAAACCACAAGCCGTCGTAATAAAACGGTTGGCGTTTTCCTCCTCATTAATGAGGAGAGAGAGAGAGTTTCACTTGCTGTCCGACCGGTCGGTGCCCCTGGCAGACCGGCCCGACAAAGTGGCTGGAAACCACAAAATCGTTGGACAGATTTTGTGAAGGCCGACCGGTCGTCCGACTGGCCGCGACCGGTCGGCAGACAGGTTGGGTCATGTGATTTTACACACAGTTTTCTCTCTTGACTTAGTTTGGTGGGTCCGACCGGCTGGCGGTTTTGGCCGACCGGTCGGAGGTGAGCGCGGATTGCTACTGTAGTTTTCAAATCGGGCTAGGACTCTTGCAAATCTACATATATGGAGTTCTAATTCGGGATTTGAGTCTCCCACAAGTTGTTCTACACGTCCTAGGTGAGAGAGAGAGAGAGAGAAAAAAAGAGAAAGAGAGGAAGAGAAAGAGGGAGAGGAAGCTTGTTGGTAGAGGATGCATTGCTTGAGAAGGTGATTCCCGGTGCAACGACGTCTCGGCTCTTCAACGTCCTCGTGCTCGGGTGAGATCTCTCAGTTTTTCTTGTCCTTTCATTGTTATCCATCCCTGTGTGGGTGAAGAAGGTTTGATCCAAGTGGTGTGTGCTTGTAATCGGTTGTAACAGTTCTCTGGTATAGTGGATTGTTGATCTGGACTAGGTCCCGTGGTTTTTACCTCTTTCGAGGGTTTTCCACGTAAAAATTCCTTGTGTCGTGTGGTTGTTTGTTTACTCTTGATAATTGCATTACCTTAGTCCATAATTCTAGTGCATTGGGGGGCAAGATCCTTAGGCTTGTGTGAAATGCACCCGACAAAAACATCTAATACAAATCAATCTCATTCACAATACATTTCTTGCTTACCACTATCACCTCGGTCTTGCCGCTTCCACATCCAAACTATACTCCACATCCTTGAAGGGTAAGAGTATCAACGGAAAGCTCATGGAATCCATTTCCATTGTATTTTTCTCATCGTCATTTACTATTAACTATATTGTAGAAGTTGTTCATCAATCAATCTCTATCCTGGACTCTAGATGGGTTTTAGATCAGAAATCTCTTGATCACCATTTTTATTAGTGGCCATTCTGGTGCCCTGGAGAGGAGTATCGGAAGACAATTGGGAGATTGTTGTTTCCCGTCCATCACTGCCCAACTGCTGTCCATCACTTGTATTTTCCGCACCTTCAGCTGGTAGTGGATCAGAAATCTCTTGATTACTATTCTCATCATCTTGGGTCCCCATCTTCCTCTCTCTGCCACTCTCTAAATGCCCTTTCATTGTTCAACTCTTCAGCATCCTCAATCCACTGTGAATTGGAGGATTCCTGGAGATCACTTCTGATGTAGGACGGGTCACTGACTATTTCATGGCCCAGATGGAGCAAAAGAAGACCGGACGGGGCCGAAAGTGATCCGGACCGTCAGGACCGTGAATCGGTCGTATCTCACAATCCGGAATGAGTTACGGGACGTATAATATATCAATTTGGGGTAGCTCGAGCTACTTTAGCCAACTAACCCCGCTATGCCGGGTTGCCCAACCCAGAATCGCGAGAATCGACCGTATCGACGGTCATTAGGCTAATTTATTTTCGTTTTTACTATTTATAGTAAGTTTTAATTCGATCATAACTTTGCATCTGTAGGGTTTTAGAGTTAGTGCCCAACATGAAAAGGGCTTAGAATATTTCGTAGAACAACGTGGTTGAGGCCGCTTGATAACTTTCTATTTTTGGCCGAAAACCAAGAGTTCTAGTAGGATTGAACGACTTCTATAAATAGTAAGTTTAATATTTATAGTAAGTTGCGTTTTCTAGGAGTTTTAGTTGGAGTTGGATTTTGACTACTTTACCTAGGGTTTAGTTTCCTATTTATATGCATTGTAATTCCGTTTTTATTCATTCAATTATCAATTATTCAATTATTCGGAATTTATTTCCTCTTTTTATCTTTTATTTCTTCTCGTGGATTCGAGAAACTATCGGTTAGGGAGACGGTGATCGACCTACCACGTCCTCCCTGCGTCAACTTCCATCAGCTCGGCTTCTCATCAAAGTCTGTCCACCTGCTGTCAAATAATGGTCGGGATTTGATTCTTCAGCATCCTCAACCGATCGAGGATCAGAGAGCTCTTCATCATTTCCATCACTATCGCTTCTGATCACTGGACCCTCATTGCCACGATGAGAGTTGATGCTGCTTGGCAATTCGGCATTTTCAGGAGGTTGAGTAGAGAACTCTTGGAGATCATTTCCATTGCCTTGTCTTGTTAATTCATTCTCTCCACAACCCTCTGGATTCTGTGTATCATTCGCCTGTCTACTATCCTCGTGAAGTTCAAAATCTGAACTCTCCTCAAAGTCATTTTTGCTTTGATGGTTGGTTTCCAAGATGGGAGAATCATCATTTGAAGCAGGCACAGCTTCCATTCCCACTTCTTCTGGATGAGCAGTTGTAGAAGCATTATCAGCAGGAAAAGACTGAAATGCATCCCAATCATCATCATCATCATCTTCTTCTCCTTTTTCCATGCTATTAGTGTTGGGATGTGCTGTTACGGGTTCTGCAACATTAGCTTGAGGCTCTTTGTCCATCTGCAATGGTATCTTGATGATTGGAGATGGAGATGACCTGGTGGATGTCGCCTGAGCTGCATTCTGGCCCTGAGTTACTGAAGCACGGATGATATCCTGAAAAGTACCATCCAAGAATGTTAAAATATTGTTTCTCCCTAATCGGAATCAGATACAGTAGACATGGGCAGAATGAATCATGAAAAGGGAGTTTCTTGATGCACAAGTAGATTATGAGAGCCGTAGTGGCATACTGCATATTTGTACCTTAGTTCAAACCTCAAACCATCCAAATAGTGTTCCCACTGTAGATGGCAATATCCCAAAATTGGATTAATCAAATGATCCTGACCTCTTCTTAATGGACTTTAGTTCGTGTAATTCAGACAAAAGAATATTTTCTATTGTCCTCTAGATGTCCACCAATCAGGCAGTTCGGATCATCCACTCAGGGTAAATTTTGTGTTACAACCATCTAAATGGGGTCCATGATTTGGACGGTTAATTTGAGGTAAATGGGTGCCCATGTATAGAGTGGATTATCACATGCTCCCAGAGCACTGAAACTTTTCTCATCCTGAAAATGAAAATGAATTGAGAAGCTGGTCACGTACAGGCAAGGTAAGACTACTTTTGGAACCATACCATCTTTCCCACAAACATACCACTTGGGTAGGCATCAATACTATGAAAACAATACGACCCACCATGAAGATCACTTGGAACAAAAATCAGGCCTTTTCGTGCATCAGGTGGGCTATACCACTGTAATCAATCGACAACTGACAGTCTGATTTGACATTAAGGTGTGGACCAACCTAGTAAGGATATCAGCCTGATTTTCCAGAAGCGTAATCCTCATGGCGGGGCCTATCATTTTCATGTCCTGCACATGTGGCAACTTGGCGGAAAAAGATCATATGGTACCACAAGTTGTGGTATCTTTGACAGTATGTGATCAGTTCTCAAACAAATTGTGCAAGTGCATCATTCATGAGTTGGGTCTCTCCAGTCTGACATAAAAGTGTAACAAACATGACCACTGAATTCGACAAGACATCAATAGAATATGAGCCAATGTCTCTAAATTATCATAATACACATAAACAAGCCAGTAGATGGAAAACAAGATCGTATTATGTTTAGATTGGTGAATTCATAAGATATAAGATTTAGTATCATATTTCGCGTCAACAGCCAGGAATACAAGATTCGTACAAATAATAATATAGCCGAAAAGGTCCCATACTCATCTGAAAATTATTTGCAAGTGACTGAATCAACCTGGATGATGGAAAATTTGTACAGTAGTTTCCTTCAGATTAGTAACTTCAAAATAATTTTGCAGAGGCACTTTATTGATGAGAATGTATGTGGGAATTTGGTGAACTATGTATGCTGCAGAAACGGTAAACTTTTTCATGCCAAAATAAAGCTAGGGTAATTTAACTGTGATAAAAGATTATTAAGCCTTTTGCAGAGGCAGCCGAGATCCTTCTTGATTCCCAAAAGAGAAACTTTCCTGATCAGAGCATAGTTTGGAGATGTGGTGCCCATGGTTGGTATACCCAAGCCATAGATATGACGCCCCCATCATGGATGGACCATATCCCCAAAATCTCCCAAATTGAAAGATTCTAGCATTTCATTTTAGTGGTCTTTCCTCCAATAAATGTGGTTTGTACGTGCATTTCTTTTTAGAGTGCGGATCGTCTATGTTGGCCGCGCAGAAGAATCCAGCGCTGCCTCTTCTTATTCGTCCATGTCATAGGAGCCTATGTCAGCTGACGTTATCAATAAATTAAAAAAAAAGTAGGAATACATTTCCATTTTTATACGTATCTACTCATGGCTTATACGAAATACCACTCATTCAAATTTGATTTTACGGGCTGGCAAATCTTCTGACAGCTAGCACATCTACCGGAGTAGCAAACATTGCTACTGAAGTGACGTCACCATGACACGTGGGCCTCAGCATGAGATATGTGTTGTATCCACACCGTCCATTCCGTTGGAGAGATCATTTTTAAGGCATGACTCAGAGGATGACGTTGATCCAAAACTCAAGTGGACCCCACCATAGAAAACAGCGGGGACAGTGACATCCACCGTTGAAAACTTCCTAGGGGCCACAGAAGTTTTCGATCAAGCTGATATTTGTGTTTTCCCTTCCTCCATATCTGTGTGAATTTATGAACAGGTTGGATCTCAAATAAACATCATGGTGGGCCTAATAAGTTTTCAATGGTGGATGTCACTGTCTCCACTGTTTTCTGTGGTGGGGTCCACTTGAGCTTTGGAACTGCCTCATTATTTGATTCATGCCATAAAATGGTCTCTCCAAATGGATGGACGGTGTGGATACAACACATACAACATTCTGGGCCCATAGAGTGTGGTGACGTCACTTCAGTAGCGATGTCCGCTACTCAACCCGTCAGTAGCTAATCCGCGTCCCGGAGGAGTGCATAGTCTGTGGGCCCACTATGATATATGTGTTAGATCGTTACCGTCCAATCATTTTACAGAAGCTGATCTAGAGCTCATGTAGAACACACCATAGAACATCATAAAAGGTAGTGGGTATTGAACTCCCACCACCGTTGAAACCTTCCTAGTGCCCCATCACGTTTGTTTGTTTTTTTTTTTTTTTTTCATCTAGGATGTTCACCTGGTCAGACAAACCTAGATTTAATGTATATACCTTACATCTACACCGTCTCTACATTTTGAAAGCTCATTTTATGGCATTATCCCAAAAATGAAGCAGATCCAAATCTTAGGTGGACCATATCACATGAAATAGTAGTGATTGAATCCACACCATTAAAAACTTCATGGGGGCCACTGGAACGTTTATTTTCCATCCAACCTGTTGAAAAGGTCACAAATATCTTGATGAAGATGTTAAACAAATATTAGCTTGACCCAAAACTTTTGTGACCCACGAGAAGCTTTTAATTGTTGAGCACCATTGTTTACTGTATTATGGTCCACCTGAGATGTGGATCTACTTCAGTTTTTGAATCATGCTCTAAAATGAGTGTTTAAAATGAACGGACGCCGTGGATGTAATACACACATCACACAGTAGATGGCACGGTAAGGGATCCACTCACCTCAGTGGATCCGGGGATCCAGCGAAGCCGCGCCCCGCCTAGGGACGCATTTTGGTGGATGTGGATTTCCTGCCAAAGCCTTTCGCCGGAAGTTCGAGCGAAATCTACCCTGTCCATCCCTTGTGTGAGCTCATTCTAAAAAATGCGATAAAAAATGAGCCGGATCCAAGATTCAAGTTTACCGCACTAAATGAAAAGGTGGTAGAGAAATTCCTACTGTTGAAACCTCCCTAAGTTCCACAGTAATGTTTATATTCCATCCATACTGTTCATACCGTCATTTATACTGGTATGAAGTTAAAACACAAATATTAGCCTGATTTAGAACTTCTGTGACCTCATGAATATTTCAACTGTGGACGTTCAATCCTCAAACTTTTGGCTCACTTGAGTCTTGGATCCGGTTTATTTTCAGACGCATGTTTTAAATTCAGCTCACAAAACAAATAGAAAGGGTGGATTTCTAACAAACAAATATTACAGTGGCACAACTTAGGTTCCCAACCCAGGAAATCCCCCAAAAGGCTTTGGTAGGAAATCCACTACATGACACTATGTGACCCATCATGATGTATGTGTTTTATCCACTCCGTCCATTCATTTTTACGTATCATTCTAGGGCTTAATATAAAAAATGAGGCATATATAAATCTCTGGTGAACCACACCATGGAAAATAACAGTGATAGAATGTCCACCATTAAAAACCTCCTAAGGTCCACTATATTGTTTATTTGATATCCAACCTTTTGATTAGGTCATACATCCATGGATGAAGGAAAAAAAGTTTTTAATGGTGGGCGTTCAATGAATACTATGTGTCCCCTTGAGAATTAGATTTTTACTTCATTTTTTGGCTCATAGGAATAGTGTTTATTGAACGTCCACCATTAAAACATTCTCGAGGCGACAAAAGTTTTGGATCAAGCAAATATATATATATATATATATATATATATATATATATATATATATATATATATATATATATATATATATATTTCCGTTCATCCAAGTCTGCATGACCTAATCAATAGCTTGGGTGTCACATAGACATTAAAATGGGCCCTATGAGGTTTTTAATGGTGGAGATTCAATCGCTACTGTTTTCCTATGGTGTAGTCCAAATGAGATTTAGATACGCCTAAGTTATTTTTTATCAACACCTAAAATGATATGGAAAAATGGATGCATGATGAGAATAAAACACATACATCATGGTGGCCCCACATAGAACTGGCCATAGCTTCACTAGCCAAATCCCATCCAATTGGTAAGTGGATTGTCTAGTGACCATTAGCCAATGTCTAGTGGTCATTTTTCTCTAGGCCCATCATGATGTTTGTGTTTCATTCATGCTGTCCATTCATTTTTTCATATTAATTTCTAGTATGAGCCCAAAAATAAGGTAGATCCAAATCTCGAGTGGACCACATCTTAGTTTTGTCAAATAAACATTACAGTGAGCCCTGAGAAGTTTTTAATGGTGGACATTCAATCGCCACTGTTTTCTCATGGTGTGGTCCACCTCAGAATTAGATATGTCGTGATCTGAAAAAATGGATGCATGGAATGGATTAAAGAAATAATGATGGTGAGGCATATAGAGCACCAAACCGTCACTAGATAAATTGCATCCAATGAGGAAGTGGATTAGCTAGTGACACTCTAATACCATTGTACACGAGCTGGAAAAGCTCTGTTAACTCTCTCGACTCGACTTGAAATAGCTCGACTCGAATTTGAATTTGGGCCGAGTCGAGTTAAAATTTTAAAATCGAGAGTAGTTTGAGTCGAGCATCGAGTTGGCCATTGCTCGACTCAGAATATAACTTGACTTGACTTGGTTTGATTCGACTCGGCCCGACTCAATTTTTTAATAAGTGTTATAAATACTCATTTGAAAAAAAAAAAAAAAAATTCTAGTTTTATATCTCCCTCTTTCTCTCTCCCTACCCGACCCTCCAAATCCCAAACCCAATCCCTTTCCTCCCAATCCACCACTGATCGTCCAACGATTGACGTTCATCACAGCCTTTCCCTGCTTCAGCTACCCTTGCAGCCCTACTTGTTCAGTTGTTCATTCGTTGATCGTCGTTGACTCGCTGTTTGTCCCATCAGCTCTCTCTCTCTCTCTCTCTCTCTCTCTCTCTCTCTCTCTCTCTCTCATTCATACAATACAATGAATTTGGGCATCCCGTCCAATCACGACAACCCAATCAGATGCTGCCATGGCTAGAATAATGGTGTAAATATGAATCTATATATGTATTTTAAACCCTAATCGGATAACCCTAACCAAATAACCCTAACCTGATAACCCTAAGTCGACTCGAAACCAAATACTCTGAACTCGAATCGAGCTCAAACTTGACTTGAACTCAGTCAGTTTGCCGACCAAGTATGACATTTAGGCTCGTTGCCAAGTCGAGTCGACTACCGAGCAAGGGTTGGGGGATTCAAGTCGGGAACTGAGTAGGGCCAAGCTCGACTTGGTTCGACTCGTGTACATGGCTAATTGTTAACATGCAATGGCAAGTGGTTGGTGCTTTGTGGGCCCCACCACAGTGTTTGTGTTTCATCAACGCAGTCCATCCATGCTTCCAGATGATTTTATAGCACAAGAAAAAAAATGAGGTATATCCAAATCTCAAGTGGACCACATCACATAAAAAGAAACTATGTTGATTGAACGCCTACCATTTAAAACTTATTGAGGGCCATAAAAGTTTTGGATAAAGAAAATATTTTTCCCCCCCTTAAATCAGGTCTAGATGATGTAATCAACCGGTTGGATGTCAAATAAATATTAAAGTGGGCTTTCTGAGGTTTTTAATGGTGAACATGGGCTGTCAACGGGTCGGATACGGGCCGGATTAGTGATAATCTGTATCCGACCTGATTAAGGATATATCCGACCCGAATCCGATTTGGATCACAAGTATAGATCCGAACCCAACCCGTTTAAATTTTTTAAAATCCGTTTCCGATCCGATTACGATCTGACCCAATATCCAAGAGAGAGAGAGAGAGAGAGAGGGAGAGAGAGAGAGAGAGATGCTCGTGCGTGGAAAGAGACGGCTTTTTTTCTTTTTTTTTTAATCGAGTTGGGTCGGGTCGTTAACAGGTCGGATCAAGGTTGATCCGAATCCGACCCGATTATTAAACGGATCATATTTGGATATCCGTATCCGACCCAATTATCCGATTATTGATCAGAATCCGATTAAATCGGATCGGATACGGATCGGATACGGATCAAGATTCATGCCGTTGACAGCCCTAGGTGAACATTCAATTGCTACTATTTTCTGTGGTGTGATCCACTTGAGATTTAGATCTGCCTCATTTTTGGATCACACCCTAAATTGATCTGAAAAAATTGATAGACGGCAAGGATAGAACACATACATCATGGTGGGGCCACAAAGCACCCACCACACCTTCACTAGCCAAACTAGAAGTGGACGGGCTAGTGATCTACCACTAGCTATTCCCATCATGATGTACGTTTTTCATATGGTGTGGTCCACGTAAGATTTGGAACTGGTTAATTCTTAGGATCACGTCTTAAAATGGGCTGGAGAAATAGTTAGACGTCGTGGACATACAACACATTATGAAGGACGGTTGGCCCCACTAAGGGTAACACCCACTAAGGTGTTACTTGGGTAACACCTAATCATCTCGGGAGGGAATTAGGTGTTATAATTTTGGATTTCATCCTAGAATTAGGCGTACAAACAGGTGGACGGCATGGATGTACAAAAAATACATCTAGATAGACCCCACACAGTAGGGGTACCACCAAGGCGTTACCAGGGTAGCACCTAATTCGCTCCCAATCATCTCTGTTGGGGAACTTAACGAGAGCGGATTCGGTGAGACCTCGGGCTAACCTAAGACGGTGTGGCCCTTACCATAGGGTTACTGTGGGGCCCACCTTGATGTATGTATTATGTATCCACTCTGTCCATCCGTTTGTCCAGATTATATTAGGGCATTATCCCAAAAACTAAGCAAAAAAAATTATCAGGTGAACCATACCATAAGAAACAGTGGTGATTGACCATCCTACCATTAAAAACTTCTTAGAACACACCTTCATGTTTCTATAGTGTTTACTTACCATCCAATCTGTTGATAAGGTCACATGATCCTGGATGAAAAGGAAAAACAAATATCATTTTCATAGAAAACTTTTGTGGCCCATTAATGGTCAATCACCACTGTTTCCTATGTTATGGTCTACCTGATGGACGGCATGGATTTACAAAGAACACATCCAGGTGGGCCTTGGGTTCAGGATCCGACCCACAACGCTGGTTCCGGGGTCTCACCCAAGTCGCGCCGCGCAGCACCTCCAAAGGCTGCGAAAGCCTTGCGCTGGGAACCTAGGTGGGCCAACCGTGATGTTTTCAATAAATCCACACCGTCCATCTGCCTTGTTAAATCATTTTAGGATATTAGACAAAAAATGAACCGGATACAAGACTTAAGTGGGCCGCACTAAAGGAAAAGATGGGTAGGGAAATTCTTACGGTTGAAACCTCCCTGGAATCCACAGTGATGTTTATATGACATTAATACCGCTCACAACGTCATTCCTATTGGATGAACTGAAAACACAAATATTAGCCTGATTTAAAACTTCTGTGGCCCCACGAATATTTCATAATGTGGGTGTTCAATCTTCACATTTTTGGCCCACTTAAGTCTTGGATCCTATTAATTTTTGGTATACTGCACTAAAATGAGCTCACGAGGCAGATGAACGGAGTGGATTTCTCGAAAACATCACGGTGGGCCGCACCTTGGTCTCCAGCTTAGTAACTTCCTGCGCAAGGCTTTCACAGGAAATCTATTGGATGGCAATCCGCGTGGACGGTGATGGGGGAGACTAGACGAGGATTGGCTAGGCGGTCAATGCTATGTAGGCTCTAGTATGATTTTGTGCTTCATCCATACCGACCATCCATTTTTCTGGATCATTCTATGATACATACTAAAGCAGAGGCAGATTCAAATCTCAAGTCGACCACAACACAAAAAACAGTGTTGATTAATGAACATTCACAATTAAAATGGTTTGTGTTCTAGTGTGGTCCACATGAGCTCTAGATCAGCTTATTTTTTGGACAGTGACTTAGAATAATCTGTAAAAATGATTGGACGGTAACGATCTAAACATATATCATAGTGGGCCCACAAACTATGCACTCCTCCGGCAGATGTGCTAGCTCTCAGAAGATTTGGCAGCCTGTAAAATCATATTTGAATGAGTGGTATTTCGTATAAGCAATGAGTAGATACATATAAAAATGGAGATGTATTCCCTTTTTTTTTCTTTAAGTTATTGATGACGTCAGCTGACATAGGCTCCTATGACGTGGACGAATAAGAAGGGGCAGCGCTGGATTCTTCTGCGCGGCCAACATAGACGATCCGCACTCTTCTTTTTAACCATATATTTGCATGCCAACAGCAGGAAGGTTAGAGTTGACCAATTGAGAGGATATTCTGGGATTGGTGCGGGTACGGCTTCACTGGATCCCCGGATCCACCAAGGTGGGTGGGACCCCTGACTGTGGGGCTCACAGTACCTTAAATCCACACCCTCCAAACATTTTGACAGCTCATTTTAAGGCATGCTTCCAAAAATGAAGCTGACCCAAATCTTAGGTGGACCACACCACAGGAAACAGTCGTGATTGAATACCCACCATTAAAAACATCATGGATTCCACCAGAATGTTTATTTTCCATCCAACCTGTCGATAAGGTCACAAAAGACCTAGATGAAGAGACCACAAAAATATCATCTTGATCCACTGTTTTTAATGGTCAATTACCACTGTTTCCTGTACTATGGTCCATCTGAGATTTGGATCAGGTTCATTTTTTGGATCATGTCCTAAAATGGGCTTTCAATATGGATGGACGCCGTGGATGTAGGCACATACATCATGGTGTGCCCCACAGTCAGGAGTCCCACCCATATCGATAGATCCCAAGATCCACCGAAGCCATGCCCGATTGGTGCGTTCGTAATGGGGCCCGTAAGACCAATAGCTTGGATATACCAACTGTGGGCCCCAA
Source organism: Liriodendron chinense (assembly GCA_003013855.2). Taxonomy (NCBI): domain Eukaryota; kingdom Viridiplantae; phylum Streptophyta; class Magnoliopsida; order Magnoliales; family Magnoliaceae; genus Liriodendron; species Liriodendron chinense. The sequence continues at coordinate 326,707 of ML058367.1, forward strand.
ATCCATAAAGTTCCAAATGTGGAAGTTTCCTATTTGGAAAGAATAGGGAACTCGACCTCAACATTTACAACTTCACCTCCACGTGGATTTAGCTTCAAGAAAAACTTCATACTGGCAGTGTGATGGATGAAACACAGGCAGTTAAAAATTAGTCAAAAATTGCATACGTTGCATACAAGTAATTCAAATTAAGCTGTCTAAATTATGGGTCCCTGTTTAGATGTACCATGAACGAACCAAAAATCAAGATTATTTGTCATCTCTGACTATCAGATTGGTGGATACTGATTGGACAGTTAAAAATGAAAAATGTTCAATGGTCCTGTTCCAACGTGTCCACAAGCCAGAGGTTAGTATTGTTCAAGAAATCTGATTTATGGACTGACTTAGTGACGGTTATAGCAGTTTAGTCAGTTTAATTTGAGTAAAATGTATGATGCATAGGGGTGCTTGCATATCAAAGGGTCCTGCACTGCCAGAGTATCAAATAAGTCCCCTTTAGCTTTACAGGCAGGGTAATCAAGTGGATGATGCGGAACTGTTGTTATCTGACTTTGTAACAAGTGTAGCTGAAGTTGCTGCTTGCGTGTCACTGGCATTGCTAATAAAACTTCTCTGAATTAAACTGCAGAGGATGGAATCTGAGCGAGGTGAGAAACCAGCCTCATAGCATTGCTCTTAATCTCAAAAGTTCCTGAAATTGAACAGTCAATGAGATAAATATAATTTAACAAGTTCCTGAAATTGAGAAATTTTGCTAGAGAGAGAATCCTCTGTAACCATAGTTTTATTAAAGAAAACCACATAAACTTGGTTCTCATAGGAGCACCCAAACTAATAGACACATCAGGATCCCAACCCAATAAACAATTTAAGCCCAATACATCAACAGAAATGGTTGTAAGAACTTTCACTACCTGTGAATGAACTTCAGTTGATACAGATACAACCATGATTATTGCTTCCAATAGTAGATTCATAACATCTTTCTGACATTCACTTGTTTGTGTCAGTGTGCAGGAGAACCAGAAGTCTCAAGCATTCACCAGCAATAACAACTGATTCCCTGGTCACGGTTTTCTGAAATCGAGAGGATAAGACGGCGCTTTTAGAAGCACATGATGAAAACCAGCTTGCTTGTATGCCATAAATTCAGATGGGAAGTACCTCCAAGATCTTGTGAATTAGGGAGAAAATATCTCCAAGGAGCTCTCCAGCAGAAAACAGAATGAAAGAATTATTTTCCATGTTTGCACTTTCACCAAGTTCCCTCTGGAAAATGCTTTTCAGCACATACAATCCAACAGTCTGAACCTGATCATTCAGAGAATTTTCAGATATTTTAGGATCCTATGTAACTTGGTCACGAACGGAGGGTGTCACAGAGGGGTCCCAAGAAATTAGTCTGGCCACACATCCATGCAGAATCATATGAGAAAGAAAAACATAGTATAATAGAATTTGTGCTTCGTATATGCATAAGATATGGATACACTACAAACTATATTCTTGTAATTAGAATATAAATACAGCAAAGTGTGAAATGAGGATAAATATATTTTTTCCAAATAGAAAGTGTCAAAATGTGTCCAACGTGTGTATCCTACACAGGTGTCAGACAACAGTTATTTATTCATTTAACAAATGTAGTATCCTCGTTACGTAGTTGGCATCCCTTCCTACTTGATACTGTCTAGATGATGATGGTCACATATGAGAAGCATTGACATGCAATTACCTGTATATTGGAGTCCATAAGAGTGATCTGCACGCATTCGATGCATTGTCCAGGATATGGATACTATTGATGCAGTCTTGAGACAAATGGAGAATCTCATTTTGCCAAGCTCCCAAGACTGTTTCCTTGGTGGCAATAGCATCATCACAAAGTTCAACTTTATCTGCAAGATGAGTTCACATTATTCCTTACAGGAGTTTCTTAATCGAAACTATAGAAGCAAAGTTTGTTATATTTACCTATGCCCTGAAATGCAATTAGCCTACTTTAAAGTTCAACATGAAAGAAACACCAGGGCTAAGTCAATTACAGATAGTAAGGAAGACAGTTACATTTTGGTCACTTCTAGGGGTGGCAATGGGCCAGATTTAGGCTCAGCCAGGCTAGGCCTGGCCCTTCCTAAGCCTGCGAAGGACCGACTTGATCCAGGCCAGACCGAAAAATTGGTAAAAATCCATACTTCCTACTTGAATGTTCCTAATATATCCATTGATCATGTGGGGGCACAAATGCACAAAGAAAAAGACATTACAGAGGAATTAAACCAATGCTATACATTCAAGATTGATGGATTGCCCAACCTAGGATTGAATTGGTATATATTTGTGGGATATAACACAAGCACACAGTTAGCCGGGCAGGCCAGGCTAAAGTGACATGAGCCCAAGCCCGACCTGAAAAATAATCAGGCCATGCATGGGGGGCCCAAGCCCAACCCATGGGCCAGCTAGTAGATCCAAGCCCAGCCCAAACCTGGGTCAGGCAGACTACCCAACTCATTGCTGCCCTTCTTCATTTCCTGTCTATTGAATTTGTTGCAACTATCACATTGCATTTAAACACAACCTTATTCCTTTGATCAACAGCACATATCGGAGAAATTGTCTTTACAATGAAACTCAATGTTTACTTCCCATTCACAAGTAAACAGATTGTGCATTCAACAAGCCTGATATTTCTCAACGACTGGCAGAGAGGTTTGTATACATGCATCACAACAAATTTCATGAAGGCAGAATCAAGGAAAAATATGATACTTCCACAAATAAGACAAACAAAAAATAACTCCAGAGACACGTACCTACCAAATGTTTCTTCAACAAAGGAAGAATATTCCGGGCAAAAGAAATTACTGTCGACAAGCATGAATCAGTTGAAGCTCCTTTTAAGCACTTGTAACTAGTTGATAAGAATCCCAATATCAACTTCCACTGCTTCTGCATTTCAAGGCATGTTATTAGTTCAAGAAGAACATGGACATTAAAATTTGCAAAAGAAGAAGAAGAAGAAGACGAAGAAGATAAACATGGCTGAAGCCTCAAGGATAATCATATGGATATTTCTTACAAACCTTAGGATTGATGCGTCGTACTATTGTCTCAGCTGTAACGAATAGTGCAGAAATTAATTCTTTGAAACTCCGTTGATCTTGGGTGATTGCATCAGCACTGCAACAAAATATTGAGACTGTGATCAGATAGGAATATATATTTTTATGTTTGAATTCGCATGCGCGCGTGTGTGAACACCTTGCCTGCAACTTGTAGATGAGAATTTTGTGCAACTACCTGCATCTGGGGCCCACTGTAGGTGAATATATGGCATCAAGCCTGTCCAACAGGCGCGCCCAACTATGAAAATGAGACACCCCAAAAATGGCTGATCCAATCAACTTGTGCACCACACCACACAAAACAATGGACAATCACCCAAAAACCTCCAAATTCAAGTGGCAGCCTGCACAAGAGTTGGATCAGCCTATTACTGTGGCCTCCAATTTTTATTGTTAGGTGACCCTCCTGGATGGGTCGGATGCAATACACACACCAGGGTAGGCCCCACACGCAGCTAGATTTGCATGATTTTATCATCTACAACTAGGTGAAAGTACAGAGTCGCACAAGATTTGTCTAACAGGAAAGAAATTGTAAATGGAAGTATTTTGGTACAGGTGCTCATCTTTCTGAATAAGAAAATATTAAAACTTGAGTTTCATGGACGGACCAACTACCTCCGAAATATTTCATAATGATGCTTTACACAGAGTTCCATTGCAACAAATGCGAAATCATCCATTTGAAAATAATTGTCAGGGCGGGCATGCACAATCTGTTCAAAAGAGAAGAAATTAGGCCATGATACTATCTCTGTGGATCTGAAAATCACAATGTGAAAAATGTCTGGTAATGCAGATTGACTTTCCCACAAGGATCTAATACAGCAGTAAAGACCATGGAAGAGAGAACTTCATCCCTTGCCCACGTGAGATTCTACAGTCGAATTGATATGCTATATTTTACTAATGGATCCAAAAATAAAATTTAAAATTTTGAAAAGTAATAGTACCTAATGCAGCAACATAACATTACAATAGATTTGGCCCACGTGAGGTTCAATATTGAACGCTAGAGAGCACCAAATCTACTACTAGAAACCTCATTAATGACATGTTTCATTTATGTTAGAGAAGAATTTCTTTCCATCTTATTCCAGCTTGACGTAAAGTGCTAAAAGGTTGATAGCATAATAAGGCCCATTGGGCCTGAGTCCATGTAATAAGCAGTGTTGTTAAAATCGTACAATTTACGATTCAAATCGTACGATTATAATCGTATCATACACTCATACTATTCAAATCGTACGGGTGAATCACAAATCCCATCTAATCGTACGATTCGATATTGAATCATACGATTTTATCGTGAATCGTATGATTAACATCGAATTGTACGATTTAGTAGTGGTGTTAAAAATCTTTTTTTCTTTTTGCAATTTTTTTTAAGGATTTCTCACAGTGGCCCCCACCTATCTTCCCAACATAGTAACTTCTGCAAATGGCTTTTGTAGGAAATACGCTTCGGTACCAATAACTGGGCACATTAGATACTACCCCAACGATGATGTAGTTAGAGACGGACAGTCATGTCAAGAGTTGTGGGGCCCATACCATGATATATATGTTTTATCCATGTGCTCTATCTACTTTTATAGATCATTTTAGGGCGTAAGCTTGAAAAGAAAGCATATTGAAGGCTCGATTGGACCACACCATAGCAAGTAGTGGGGATTGAAAGCCAAACGTTGAACACTTCTTGGTTCCATGCACAAAAGTTTTGGATTAAGCTGATATTTATGTTTTATCTTGGTAAAAGTCTATGTGATCTTATGAAGAGGTTGGATGGAAAATAAACATTGTGGTGGGCCCTAAGAAGTTTTCAATGGTAGGAGTTCAATCCCCACTACTTTATGTGGTGTGGTTCAATTGAGTCTTCAATCTGACTCCTTTTTGGGTTATTCTCTAAAATGATATTTCAAAATAGATGAACAGCCGAATAAAAACATATACAATCACGGTGGGCGCCCCCACAAAGCCCTTCACACAACCGTTCGTCTCTAGCTAGCCGCGTCATGGTGAGGGTATTACCCAATCTACACTCCGGAACGGGAAGCAAATTTGCTATGACCCTAGGCACAGAGGCCTAGGGTTGCATGGTGTCACGGAGATGTCCGTGAAAAATCCACTGCGTCCATCTGTTTTGAAAGATCACAACAGGTCACGATTCTAAAAATCAGTTAGTTCCAAAAATCAAGTAGGCCACACCAAAAAATAGTGGGAAGAGCAACACTTACTTTTGAAATCTTCCTAGAGTTGACCAAAATGTTTATATGCCATCCAAACCGTTCGTAGAATTATTACCACTCAAATAAACTGTAGGAGCAAATATCATCTTGATACAAAACTTCTGTCACAGCCACACGTTCAATTCCCACTTTCCTATGATGTGGTCTGTTTGAGATCTGTCCCAATTTCTTGTGGTGTGGTCCACTTAAGGGGGGGTGAGCAGTGATTTTGCCAAAGCTCTTTTAAATAGCTGGCCATACCTCAGGTTTACTAGCACAAGGGACTATATCCAAAGATACTGCCCCCATCCTGAGGTATGACAGTGGCACTACCTACTTCATCCTTCCCAACCATATATAAGTGAGCCTTTGTTCCCCCCCTTAGGGTGGATTCCCCTGATAAGCCATCAAAGGCAGTTGGGAGAAATACTTCATAGGTTCTCCCACCGATTCCTAAGTATCCTCTGACTTCCCATTCAAGGGGGGAGAATAGCTTCAAATTTGCTACATTTTTTTTTACTGTAAACTGTAAAATGATTTGGTAAAACGGATGGACGACATGAATATACATAAAGAAGGCACAACAATATTTGAGAGAGAATTTTTTTTGGTATTTTGTCTGATGGTTTGCTTGAAAGGTAAATGCGTCTTTTTAAAAATAGGATATGAAATAGATACAGTATAAGGGGGTGTGCGGTATTTGGCTAACGGCAGGAATCTTACATAGGCTGTAATAAGCTCCTTTTTGGAATTTAACCAAAACTTAATTGTCTAGTTGGCATTAAAAAACTCTTTGGAGCCAATGGCTAGTAAGAGGGATGTGGCTACTGTTAGGTGCTGTGGATCCCACCATGAATCTTAGTCTAATCTATTCCGTCCATCCAATTTTCCAGGTCATTTAGGCTATGATCCAAAAAATGAGGTAGATCCAAAACTAAGGTGGACCACACCACAGGATACAGTGGTGATGAACGCCCACCATTAAAACCTCTTGAGAGCTACAAAAGTTTTGTATCAAGCTTATATTGTTTTTTTTTTTTCCCCCTCCATCCGGGTCTGTGTCCCTATCAATGGGTTCGATGGAAAATAAACATTATGATGGGCATTCGCTGGGCCTTAGGAATTTTTTAATGGTGGCGCATTCGATCAGCACCGTTTCCAATGGTACGATCCAGCTGAGATTTGGATCTGCTTAATCTTTGGTTCATGCCATAAAAGGAGTCAGAAAAACAGATGGACAGCGTGGATATACAACACATACATCAAGTTGGGCCCTACGATCAGGGCCTCCCTGCAGTGGATTACTTATACCCAAGGACTGTTTGTAGTCGACAGCTGTGTGGGGGCCACAGAGATTCTCATAGCAAATCCACACTGTTCATCAATTTTGTAAGACAACAAAGGTCAGGAGTCAAAAAATCAGGCAGATCCAAAACTCATGTGGGCCACACCCCACGAAACAGTAGGGATTGGACGCCCACCATTGGAAACTTTGTGGGGGCCATATTAAAAGTTTTACATCGGGATGATATTTGTGCCTGCAGTTTATCTGAGTGGTAATAACTCAATGAACGGTTTGGATAGCCTACAAACATCATGGTGGGCTCCAGGAAAGTTTCAATGGTGGATGTTTCCGTTCCACCGACACGTGTGGTGTGGCCCACATGAGTTTTGGATCTGCCTGATCTTTAGACCTCGGTTCTATTGTGGTCTTGCAAAACGGATAGACAGAGTGGATTTGTGACGGGCATCTGTGGGCATTCTGCGTCCGGCAAGGGCATGGTGCCTTTAACTAGGATTGCATGCTGGGCTCTGTGGGTCTGTCATGATGTATATGTTTAATCCACGCCGTCTATCAATATTTCCAGATGATTTTTGGACATGATCCAAAAAATGAGAGAAATCCAAATCTCAGTTGGACCACACTCTAGAAACGAAGGTGATGAATTCACGCCATTAAAAACTTCTCGTGGGCTACAAAAGTTTTGGATCAATCTGATATTTGTTTTTCCCCTTGATCCAGGTCCTTGTGACCTAATCAAAAGGTTGGATGGAAATTAAACATTATGGTGCGATTATGCTAGCCCTATGAAGTTTTAATGGTAGGCGTTCAATCACATTGTTTCTTTTGCTTGGTCCACCTGAGATTTTAATCTGCCTAATTTTTGGGCTCATGGCTTACAATGATATGGAAAAATGGATGAACAGTGTGGATAAAATAAATACAACATGGTGGGTCCCACAATGTAATTGACCTCAATGGAAGTTTCTTTTCTTTTAATTGGTGGGCATTTTCATGATTCGATGAATAAATCATACTTTAAACCGAGCGGCAGTTGGAGAAAACTTAAGAAAAAAGGTACCTCAGATGTAAATACCATATTAGCAATGTACTATTTTGTAAATTTCCTTTTTATTTTTTTTATATTCATTTTATTGTTATTATTTTTTTAAGGTGGGTGGAGAAAAGGCAAACGGCAAACGGAGCAAGACAGGCAGAGTCGGGTATTTTATTCTCCCAACACGGCTGATGGCATAAAGATCAGAGCCTTTGACCTTTTCAATTAGGCAGCACCTGGTGATGGGTGGTGGAGATTGATGGCCCTCCTTGGGTGGACCATGCAATTGGTAAGTTGCAAATTGATGGATTAACGTAGAATAGTCTATTGTCAACCTTAAAGGTTCTATATTAGTAGTAAATTTCTTTCGATCTTGAAGATTTTTAGGGAATGATCGATCCATCTAAGATGTGGCCCACCAAACCAATGGTTGGATCACTACAACTTGGTTCTCTGTAGTAAAAATGGAGACCAAAGTACAAGGTGCATATCCTCCCAAGGAGGATGTATATACTCGAGTGAGATGGACAAGAGATTGCATGACACACGTGCCGACATTACACAAGTGTACAATATCTGGTCCATTAATCAGTTAGTGTACACTTTGATTCTGAGCATACACTCGATGAACAATCATGCTGGTCCACTCATCAGGCGGTCATATTTTGTACATTGAACATGGACCGGTGGTCATCTCTGCCAGTCATGATCCATATCTCTCAAACAAGCGTTGGCTGCCTGATGAGTGGACCAATCTCAATTTCGGGACAGGGCATTCTCAGAGCGTGTCCTGCATGATGAGTGGCCTAGATCCTGCATGCAGATGCAATATTTGCACATGAGACTCCCTGTACTTTTGTTGCACTTTGCATACCTCTACATTCAACCTCATGCACAGATGTCTCCTGCCTGTTAACCAGGCTGGTTGCAATGCCACGGCCTCTCCAGCCAGGTCTCATATTCGAGACACGCTAACAGCATGATGCTTTGTGTGATTAACTGGGTGAGTTTGCTTGGGCTTTAGAAAACCCACCATTGTGATGTATGTGTCATATTCACATGGTGGGTGCTAACTTATCATACAGCCCCCATCTTAACCTCCAGCATGATACTTGTGTAAGAGATATTCCTGTGCTCGGGGCTGGGGCCTACAGAGATATCTGTGACAAATCTACTCCTTCCATCTGTTTTCCAAGGCCACAATATAATATGAATCTAAAAATTAGGTCATGAAGGAGGCGGCTTGCCTATGATCCCTCAGCAGAGATATTCCTGTGCTCGGGGCTGTGTGGGGCCTACAGAGATATCTGTGACAAATCCACTCTGTCCATCTGTTTTCCAAGGCCACAATAGAATAGGAATCTAAAAATTAGGTATATCCAAATTTCATGTGGGCCATACCACACGAAATAGTGGGGATTGAACTCCTGAGGAGACAAGGTTTTCTATCAGTATGATATTTGTGCTTACATTTTATCTAAGTGGTAATAACCCTGTAAACGGTTTGGATGGCATATAAACATCTTGGCAAGCTCCATGAAGGTTTCAGAAACGCCAAACACTAAACACGAAAAGCCACGTAAAATTATGAGGTAATTGTAAATACCTCCGCTGGAATTGGTATTATTGCAAATATTCCCTCTGGTTTTCAGATTCATTGCAAATTTTCGCCATAATACCGTTATCTTTCAGAAATTGACATCCTACCCCTTATGCTTGGATTAGCTTGATCTTTTGGTTTGGCTAGTGACGCTGTAAGTAGCCAGGTGGCTAGTGGTCGTTGCTCTGTGAGCCCTACCATGATCTATGTGTTTTATCTGCACCTTCCATACATTTTTACAGATCATTTTAAGTACTTGATCACAAAAAATGAGATATATCTAAATCTCAGGTGGACCACACCATGGGAAAACAGTAGTGATTGAATGTCCACCATTAAAAGCCTCCTAGGCCCAATTTAATGTTTATTTGACATACAACCTGTTGATTAGTTTATACAGATATGGATTAAGGGAAAAAATAAATATCATCTTGATTCAAAACTTTTGTGGCTACCAAAAAGTTTTTAATAGTGGACGTTCAATCAACACTGTGTGGTACACTTAGGTTTTGTATATAACTCATTTTTGGGGTAACGCCATAAAATGATCTGGAAAAGTGGATGGACGGCATGGATGAAACACATGCATCATGGTAGGGCCTACAGAGCACCGATCACTAGCCATTGGCTAGTGGCAGGGTCACTAGCCAATCCGTTTCCCCAATATTCATGGAAAGACCCTGCATGATAGGTTAGACTGCCGTCCAATGTCTTTTTTCTTTTCAGCCGTATGTTTGTTTCATAAATTGTGATCCACTTGAGGAGTGAACCGACCTGTTTCTTGGGCAATAACATTTACATAGTGGTGTTGCTCTAATGAATGGATTGGATCTCATACTAATGTGCCACGTTGGCAGATGTGTGGCGTGTGCATGAAACGAGGTTATTCGTGTGATATTGGAGCCTCTGATCAGGTAATTCACTGCTGTCTACAAGTCATTTCTGAAAAATCAGTCTGATCTAATGACCAAGGTGGGCCACAGGCCTACATCCAATTGGAGCCTTGATGAGCGGTTCTGATATGCATGAGATGAGTGTACACTTCGTGCACGCGACTACCGTTGAATGCAAGTGAATAGTCGTGTAGAATTAGCATAAGAGATCTGGTCCACGTATTCAGTAGGGTTAAACTGGAACATTCCAATCCAAGAGTCTAGGCTGGTCACCATGGGTCAAACTCACAAGATGAATATAGCTGTTATTGGTTATCTTTCTAACCGTCAATTTTCATCATGAGAGTGTGGCCACCTGACAAGTGAATTGACCTGATTTATCAGCTAGGGCTCATGTTTAACATCAGATCAACCTAATGATCGGTCTGGATCCCAGACACATGTGCGTGTTGTTGTGTTTGCCAGGATTTACCTATTAAATCTCCCTTCACGCGAAATACCGTAGCATTTCTCATCCCTTTAAATTGGACGCGGATTGCGCGTCCGACCAGATCTGTGTGGGAGCCTCTGTGATGTATTTGTTTATCTACCTCGTCTATCCCTCTTGTAAGATCATATTAATGGGCAGGTCCTACAATAAGGCAGATCAATGGTTTAGTGCACCATATCATAGATGACTCTTGCATTTAATGCAACTGTAATTATGCTTTTGCATTTAATGCGATTTAATGCAACCCAAGCTTACTATCTAGTGTGGTGGTCACTAGACCCTTGAATCTGCATTTTAGGTCCATGCCTTAACATGATCGCAAGGGATGGACGGCGTGGATAAACAGATATATCAAGGAGACCTTAAGCTTAAAGGTCCGACCAGGGGTCGGACGCAATCCGCGTCCCTTTAAACTTTATTAATTAGAGAAAAGTTGATACTCGGTAGATTTTGATGGTTGATACTCATGCGCTAAGAAATTGCATATGCACCAAATCTTTAATTTAGATCAAACCATCCAAATTGTGCAAGTCAGTAAACAAAAAATTTCACTAATTAGATTTTATCACTGCTTGATTGCGGACAT